>CAOLHI010001316.1:0-402160 GCA_948474755.1 Ctenosaura bakeri | reverse complement strand
TCTACCATTTATTTGTATTGTTTATTTATTCTATCAAATGTGGTGAGAGTACCCTCCATGCATTTGGGAGCATTCTGGAACAAAACGATTTGATTCCTGGGGTGCCATGGGGGCCACAAAAATAGCCACACTTGTCCACCCTTCTACTAGGTTCAGTCAAAAGCAAACGGGGAATGTTTAATCAATTATTTTGGTGGGCAATAAAGAGAATCATTTGTAACTGCTTTTAAAGAATGAATATAATAAAATGGGTATGACAATATGATACTACCGTAGCTTCACTTTCTCCAAGAAAGTAGAAAACAAATGATGTCCCTTCAACAAAAGGAGATGTGTCACCATGAATTTTAATTTTATATAACTGAGGGTGTTAAAATTAAGACAAATAAGTTTATAGGAGAGAATTCATTTAGTGCTACATGGGATCTTATATAATTAAGAGATTTTCAGGAAATATTATATAGTAAATATTTATGGTAAATATAGAAGAACATGAAATTTGTACCTAATATAAGTATAAACTTAAATAGTATGAATCTTTTGTTTATACACAGTTTGGTATTAGATGTATTATTCAAAGTTTGCTAGTCTTATGGATAACTTTAAGTCTTTTTTTACATGCAATTTTGTAATTCTGTAATTTTGTAGTAATTCTATAATTAAAAAATGTAAAAAAAAGAAAGAAAGAAAAAGCAAACTGGAGCAGCCTGTCCTAATTTGGGTGTTCTTTCTCATTAATAACATTTGCCATCTTGACCAGACTCCATTGTTGCTTGGCCTCACATGTTCCCAATTTTCACCTGTGAAAAGTTGGAAGGTATGGGTAATAATAATAATTGCTCACAACCAGCACCAAATACTTTCCTGCCTAAGTCTAAGGATAAGCGATTCTGCAAACACCAGTTGACTCGACTGGCAGTTGAATGTTACACTGCTGATAAAACACTATCCCTCACCATACCTGAGGACAGCTAAGTACCTATGGAGTGGAGGGGAGTGGGGAAGGACAGCATACCATATATAACACACAGCTTTATCCTCCAGAATTTTGCCTCCACTACCTTCCACCCAAGTACCATCAGCATCCACCAGCTGATATGGGTGCCTTGTTCCACCAAATGGTATGGTTCAGCCTGCCTGTTTGCTGCTCTGGAGCCCTTGGGTTATGAGATCCAGGGCACTAGCACAGCCTAGAGAACATCTTGGGTCTTCTCTCAAGTGGCCAGTCTTTGCTTTGGAGCTGTTCAGTGTACTCTGGAGTTTTTGGCTGAGCAGAAAGAATCCTTTCAACACCCCAGAGCTAGTTTCAAAATAGTGATTAAAAATAGGATTGTGATATACACAGCACTACAGAGGAACATTCTGTCTGGCCCCTTTTTGGAAATTCTCTCTCTCTCTTAAGAGAAACAAAGAAACAAGAATTCTTTGTGATCCCTACCTCTGAACTTGGATAAGGAAGCTAGAAAATATAATACTAAATTCCAGTCAAGACTTCAAGCTGTTATTAAACTACACATAGAAGAGACGTTTTTAAAAGAAATCAAGATCGTACAGGAAAAAATTGATAGATCTCCAAAAATGAAGGTTAAAAGGTATTAAAACATGCAGAGACGAAGAGAGCGAGTGAAGATCCGGAGGCAAGCACAGGCAAAGAAAACCAAAGGGTTGTTGGAGGAAATCTACATAAACTGTGCCAGTACATCCTGCCCTCCTTGCAGGGGCAATTGAGGGCACTCCTAGAGAAAACAAGCATAGTCCTTATGAAGAGCAAGGTCTGTAAAAATACCAGAGATCCAAAAAGATAGCTAGCAGATAAGTATGTTAACAAGCTTTAGCAAAATCCTTCATGCTTTGGGCTTCAGTCCTGTGCAATTTGAACACAGGCAGTATCCTGATGAAACTTTTAAAAGATCTGACTGTAGGCTACGTGCAAGAGCAAATGGCCAAAAGATTAATTCTGCCATATCTAGCCACATTTAGAGGACTGTGTGAACTGTCTATTAGCCAGATATCTTATCCTACTATTGGAACCAGACTGAGGCCAGAGCAGCAGCATGCTTTCCAACTGTCTCAGTTTGGCAGGAACAGTCCTGATTAATCCTCTTGCATTCCACGTTTTCAGCTATTTTTTAAAATAGCCCAGTTTCTTTCTCCTCTTCCCATTTCTCCTCTTCTCACTGCCTTCAGCCTACTTCCATTGGTATGAAGTGAGGACCTTTCCGCACTATACTGTTCTAGTGCTATTATTCCAGTTGCAACATCCTGTGGAATTCTGGGCTTTGTAGTTTACTGAGGCCAGAGTTCTCTGGCTGAGAATTCTAAATGCCCCTCCCTAAACTGCAAACCCCAGGATTCTATAGGATGTTATTGAAAGTGGAATAATAGCACTATAATAGTATAGTGCAGAAAGGCCCTGAGTTCAATTAACTCAGCAAAAGGGGAAGGAAAGGAAAGAAGAGGATGGGATCTTGCCATTCCCAGTAGGCCAGGTAAGAGTAAACTGTTGCAGCTTCTCTTGGCTTTTGTGTTCTTCCTCATTCAAACTTTTGCCATCCTAACCTCACTCTGATGTCACAAGTTCATGGGTCCCACTTTTTACCTGGCAGGTTTTGGAGGGTATGCCACTGTATGTTTACCCATACGTAGAGTATGTGTGTTCAGCTTCCCTGAATCAGGCAAGTTCACCATCTATCCTGTTCAGAGGACTGTCTGAAGGGCTGCCAGAAGAGAGTCCTCCATCTAAAGCTGAGATAAGGATTAGGTAACTCTCTGAAAGTTGTTGTTGTTATCTTTATTTACATCTGGCTTTTTTCCTTGGAAAGGACTCAAAGCGCCTTGCAATAATTTTTTTAAAAAAGATAGTTAAAAATCATGGGATACAAAAGTTAAAACTTACATTAAATGATCAAATTAGAATTAAAACAAAGTTAAAATACATAATTAAATCTCAAACGTTTATAAATTCTGCATAGTTAACAATAGTCAGCACCTTTTATCAGCCCATAATCACACATTGAATGCCTATCAGAATAAAAACTTCTTTGCCTAATTATGGAAATTATTGAAATACATCTCCCATCAGCCCTCATCAGCAGTCGCATAGGGACAGGGAGGCAATGGGGGTGGTGCACCCCCAGTGGCAATTTTTGGGGGGCGCCACCATGCCTTGGCTGCCCAGCCCCCACACGATGTAGCCCGGCTCCCCTCCACACACTCCGAGCAATGCTGCTGCTCATCAGCATAATAATTACCAAGAATTGCTAGGAGCTGCAATCCAACAACATGTGGGAAGCTTCATGATTTCCACTTGAGATTCCCACCCATCTCTTCTTCATGAATGGAGAAATAAGAGTGTTGAGTAGCACCCAAAGCGCTGCAATAGTCTCAGTTTTTATTTGTGTATGTAATTTGGTGGGGAGGTGGATTATGCCCCAAACTCTGCCCAAATACTCCAAAATGCACTAAAAAAACACATAAACCATCTTCCTGCACCCCCAGAACTGTCCCATTTCTCAAAAAAATTCTTCTTTTCAGCTCTGTGTCACCAAAATGACCACAGGAAGTTATACTGCATCAATTCTGCATTCTCCATTTTGGGAGATATACAGCAGGAAAAAAATCCCAGGTATTTTTGGCATGCAAACAAGCTCCTGGGGCCTTCAAGGGAGGAAGGAATCGATTCCCACTACTGCCCAGCTGGCCATTCCTGCTCTACTTGAAGAGCTATTCTGTTCAAATTTGGGTTAAAGATAAAGAACCATAATAAGGGAAACAGCAGGGATATCAGAAAGTGCTCATTTATAATTAGCACCCAAATATCAAACCGATTAAGCACCCATAAGGTCGTGTGACCATGATCTTCCTTTTTATGCCAAGATGTACTCTGTTTCTATTTGTAGCAATTGACACAACCCTATTTTGAAACACACTGATTTACAAAACAATTGTCTTACCGCTGATCAGTTGATTTGGTGGGTCTACTCTAACTGGGACTAGCAACTGCAGTTAGGTCATTATGCCTAACTTTGCATACACCCGTACGCAAATGTTATGCAAACCTGTGTGGTGGTGGTGTTGTTTTTCTAACTGCTTCCTTGCTTCTTTTGGAGCAATGTGAAAGTGGCCAATCTAGCTCAAATGATTGTGCTAAGACTAAAAGGCAGTGGATAGGTGTAAAGCAACACTGACCATTTCATTTCATTCCTATGCTACCTGCCTCCCAGAGTGAGACCCAAGGTGATTCACACAAATAATTAGCCAAAAACTAACAATAAAATTTTACACACAATTAAAAACCATCACACTTAAAATGATAGGCTATAGACAGTATAAAATCATTAAAAAGAATTCAAAAGTTAAAAACAAAACACACAGTCCTCATAAGAAGGCTCCTTGCAAGCAGTTATACATTAAAAGCCTGCTTGAACAAAAATATCTTTGTGGGCTGGCAAAAGGAGACTTCCCCTCTCTCTCTCTCTCTCTCTCTCTCTCTCTCATGTCCTCACCAAACAAGCCTGTGATGAGAGTGGTGGGAGTGAGAGAAACTGCAGATCTCAAGACTCTTGCAGGTGTCTGAAAGATATGGTCTTTCAGATAGTCTGGGCATAAACCATATAGGGCTTTATACGTCTTTACCAACATTTTGAATTGTGCCTGGAAACAAACTGGTAGCCAGTAAAGCTGTTTTATATGATTCCTATAACTGGATACAGTCAGAATTCTGGCCACAGCATTTTGGACCCACTGAAGTTTCCAAAGGCAGCACCACATAGAGTATGTTATGGTACAGTTTCCCCCCACTGATCAGACAGGTTAGGGACCGGAGCATTGTCAGAAAACGGAACTGGTTGAAAAGTGGAACCCATGTACTGTCCTGTAGGGAGCATGAAGGACTTATGGAGGCTCACTTGGGACCAGCTGTGCGCATATTACTTGCAAAGTCTCTCAGCTGCCTTAGCACAATTATCCTCCTCTTGGCTCACTTTGCAAGCAGTGTGCCTATGTGAGCAGTTCCAGGGGATCCTCTATAGGCAAGAAGAACTGATGAAAGAGTTAAAACCCTGTTGAATTAATGGAACTTGTGCTTAGTTTGGAAGAATCAAAACAGTGAGTCAGATAGTGGGGTGTCAAAAGTCGGGTACTTCCTGTAGTCCAAACAGTGGTAGAGCTTGGAGTGTGTGGAGGGGGGGCGGGAGGGGCAGGGCTATGGCCCAAAGGATGTGGCCACTGTGCGCTGGGGCGTGGCTGCGATGCACAGGGGCATGGCAAGGGTACACGGGGGTGAGGCTACAGGCCGGGATACCCCAAAAACATTGCTGCCTGGGGCAAATCTCCTCCACCCCCACGTCCCTACACGACTGAGTCCAAATAGAGTGTAATCAAGTCACCTGTTACCATAGCCAGATCTTGCTTCTCAAGGAATGGGCACAGCTGGTACACTAGTCTTAACTGTGCAAATGTACCCCTGGCCACCATTGAAGCTGGGCATCTAGGTTCAGGGTTGATTCCAGGATTACAACCAAGCTGCAAAACCATTCCCCTAACATGGAAGCAACTAACTGCCAATGGATGACAGTCTGTCAAATAACAAGATCCTATGTTGCTCAGAGCTTTGCATCAAAACAACAGCCTTGCTTCTGGCCTGTTGGGATCATCTTCAGTGAAAGGTATATGATTCAGCTGGCTACCTGGTTTAGAGGCAATCTCCCAAAGAGCTCTTTGCAATATCAGAGGCTTCTATGCAGCCTAACATTCAACCACTGTATCTGCTGGATTGTGCAGATTTGTCTGTTTCCACTGCAGGACATTTGCTCTCTCTCCCTCAGAATATATTTTAAAGTGCACTTTATTTCTTTTACATGTATTTTCTCTCAAAACAAGAACTACTAAGCAAGAACTACTTAGCAACTACTTAACTGCTTATGAAGAATGACTTTGCAACATTTAGAGAATTGCAAAATTCAGTTAGAAACTATACAGCCATATAAGAGATACAGTTGAAGTCACTTCATAAAGGTCAAATCCCTCAAGCTTTCCTAGGAGCTCCCAAACCAGTGCCCCACTCTAGCAAGTCACCCCACGCCATTATACGTCAGTATTTGTTTATTCTGATTTTGTATCTGGTTCTTCTGACAATGTATCTGCTCCGACCCAAATCCCATTTTATTATCACATCCAACAGTGAGGTGAAAGAGAAAGACTTCAATAGCTAGACTTGTAGCATGCTCATATTTTGCAGACTTGGCATAGATTAAGACATATCAAGATAGAGACCCTGTTGTGGGTTCTCATTATTTTATGCCTAAGGCTGTACAATTCCTTCTAGTGCAAGAGATCCTGACATGTAAAATGATTGGACTTTTTTCTCAAATTCAAGTTGTTCAAATGAAGACAGAAGGAAGCTTATCTTAAACGGAAGTGCATTATGCCAGTGATACATATTTAATTAGCTAGCAATTATTTGAGGGTGGAAACATGCTTATTTCTAAGTTCCTTTTATTTTCCTAGAAGGAAATTTAAAAATGTTCAGAATGCCTTGGGAATATGATAAACTCTGAGATACGGAACTGCACAAACCTCATCTACCTTGTTATCAGCTGTATCATCTTTTTTCTTTTTAACTTGTTGCCATTTTAATCAAGGGACCAGGAAGGAACTTGTAGTTTTAACATGATGGAGATGCTGCAAGCAAAGATTTTCAGTGTCATGTCACTTTAATTGCTTGTAGAGTAATTTTGCAACACCTTCTTACAGCTATAATAGTCACAAAAATGCTTCTGCAATTCACACAGTTCTAAGGCCTTTTCTGCATCTTACCTTATCTCATCATTCTCCAGTCACAGTCCCAGCAGTGCTCTTGGCGAGAATGGAGCTTGACGGGAATGCTCCCTTCCACATTGGACCAGCTCCTTGCAGAAGGAAATGCAAGGGACACACCTCTTCCTTCTGCAGTACAGCTAGGCTCATGCTACCCTGGGGCAAGAAACACTTCCATCATGCTTCCAGCCCCTCCATATGGCAGGTAAGTGCGGGAACATTGCGCGATTGGGGATGATTGATGGAGAAAATCTGTCAGTGATTTACCCCATGATCGTGCTGGCTGGCAACGCAAGAAGGACGGGATCACAATGATGTCTTGCAGAAGCATCTTTGTGGTCCCACTCCTTTCCCATCTCCATGCCGGGATGCCATGTTCATGCAGAAAGGGCCCAAGTTAAGAATCAGAAAAGTTACTTTGGGTAAATATAACACCCAGAATCCGCAGCCATTATGGACACTGGCCATGCTAGCTGGAGAATTCTGGAATTTATAATCCTCTAGCTCTGTCTCGGTCTCTGTCTCGCTATCTGTTTCTTCATATTCCAGGGTCTGTATCTTGCTAGATTGAAAATGCATTTGTTAAAAAAGGGGGAGGGAGCAGGTTCAGGCACACTTTATGGATGCACTCAACAAAACAACTTTTTATGGTTCTCTGGAATACAAGGGAGACTGCAAAGAAAAATAAGGGTGACAGAAACTATTATCAGAGAGAAAGGGGTTTTATTCATACTTGATAGTCATTACATTAGTTTCATCATGTCTCACCTTTCCTCCCAAGAGCTCGAGATTGAGCTCAAGCTCATGTATACCTTTCTCTCTGCCCCTGTCATTTCATTCTCACAATAAGCCCTGCAAAATAAGTTAGGCATGGAGACAGAGTCACTAGCCCAAAGTAGTTTAATATCTGGGTGGTGGTGTGAACTTACATTTGTCTACACCACACTGACTGTGAATTTACAACATATACTGTTGGCTAGAACTGAGGGCAGAATGCACACTACCCCTTGCTGCTCCTTGAGTCATCTTTGCTGGAAGATCCTAGGTTCTAAGAAGTCTTTGTAGGGTATTCTGTTGTATTGACATTGTTGTTCTCTGTCTTCAAGTCTTTTCTGATTTATGAGGATCCTAAGGCAAACCTATAACAGGGCTTTCTTTGTTCAGACAGAGTATGACTTGCCCAATATCCTCAGTAGATTTCCATAGCTATGTGGAGATTCAAACCCTACTCTCCAGAATCATCGTCCAATGCTCAAACCACTACACCATGCTGGATCTCTGTATTGACATATTACTTCCCTTATTGGTCCAATCTATTTCCATTGATGCAGTCAAGAACAGCACTGTCTTTTTTGCAATGGCGGAAAGGAAAGCCAAAGCTATTCTAGGCTGAATAGTTCCTGATCAAAGAAAGTAATAGGGTCACTCTATCCTGCTTTGGTCAGACCTCACATGGAGTACAATGTCTAGTTCTAGTTACCATGGTTTAAGTGCAAACCCAAAATCCTGGGGTTTGCAGTTTAGGAAGGGGCATTTAGAATTTCGCAGCCAGAGAGCTCTAAACCCTAGAATTCCACAGGATGTTGAAAGTGGAATAATAGCACTATAACAATCTAATAGGAAAATGGCCTTCGTCTCGGATCAGGCCTATGCATACCAGGATTTACAAAGACTGAATTCCTCAAGTACCTCTAACCTGGAGCATAGAAAAAAAATATTTTTTTTTACTACTCCCCAAATCCCATGCTGGTTGAGGGACTGTAGAGTTGTATCTAAAAACAACGTTTCCAGGCTCCTCTCTGATCCAATCCACTCTTTTCTCTGTTGCCATATGAAAAACACCTGGTTTTAAAGTATTTTAGGTTAATGTCCTCTCAGCTATGAATCCTTGCTTTCATCCTTTGGTAAAGGGCTGTAGATCAGTGGTTCAGTTACTGCTTGGAATAAAAAAGGTCCCTGATTCAATGGCAACTTCAGGGGGGCTGAGCAATACTTCTGACTGAAATCCTGGAGAACTTTTCCCTGAGAGAGGGGGCAGTACTAAGTTTAGTGGGCAATGGTCTTACTCTATAAGGTGGCTTTATGTGTTCTTCTTTATGAAAGAAAACCTTCTTTGAATACTGCAGGATGAGCCAGGACCTCCTGTATAATTGTCTTTTACCTGAGCTCCGCTTTCCATATTTCATCCCAGTCTGGCCTATGCTTTTTCAACCAAACAAATTCAGTTATTTTCCATTTCATAAATCTTGCAAGTCTTTCCTCCATTGTTCTTTGTATTGTGTGAGATTACCTGTTAACCTGAGAACTAGTACTTCAGTCTGAGGTCTGAAGTTTCAATCTGGTCATTACTGCTTTACATTGCTGGTAGGTATATTCATTAATCACTGTCATGGAAACCTTCATATCTAATTATTAATACAGGCTGATCACTTAACTCTAAAATTACTTTCTGAAGTCCTGTTCCACCATCACCCAATGGCACAGCATAACACCCCTCCTCTATCCCTTCTTCCTCATCATGGTAGCAACCCTTCTGTTTTTCGTTCTTTCTTCTGGCACAATAGGGTATATTCCTCTCATGTCTGGTTGTGCTTCCTCTCCTTTCTTTAGCTGACTGTCCAGTTTTTAGGCATCTGTGATACTGGGACATTTTATGATCACAAACTGAGGCTGAATGAACTCCTTCATAACAGACAGGGTCCCCCCCCCCAAGGACTGAAACCTTTGGCTATGGAGTCCATAATTTGTACATGGACTTCATCTGGGCTGTATTAGCGTTTAAGTATTAATCCTCTGTTCTTCACTGCTACTTCTATTGCTGTTGCCAAATCTACAGTACAGGCCCAGATCAAGTTTACATCTGCCAGCAGCAGCCTTTGATTTTTTGCATTGTTTATCCCACAAAGAAACCTGCCTCGTAACATATCCTGCAGAACATTGATAAAGTGGTCTGGTAACTTACCTAGCCATCTATTAATATATGGATTTGCCTTTTCTTCTCATCCTACCCTGAGGCTTCATGTGTTTAAAATAACATTAAACTTGATGTTCACCTATAGTTCTTATCATCTTTCATTGATGGCCATGCTGGCTGGAGCTGTCGCTCAGCAACATCAGAAGGGTGGCAGGTTCCCCACCCCTTTTAGAAACATGAACACTGAGAAAGTTCACTTGCTCTTTGCCTCTTCAAGTTCTCTCTTTGCCTCAGCTGTGTTTCCCAGCCCTCCAACAGTCTGTCCTGACCGCACCAAGGGGGGGAAATATTTTTAAAAATTTAAATTTGGCATCCCCATCAGGAGATCATTTTCTTGAGAGTGGCCCTTATGGTGGCAGAGAGCTCTCACAGATAGCTTACCTCAGGCGCTAGCAGTTGTGGGAGGCTAGGGGGTGGGTGGCATAAGAAGGTTAAGAGGGGAGAGAGAAGGTTAAGAGAGGACAGGATAGCCATGTTTAAATATTTGAAGGGATGCCATGTAGAGGAGGGAGTGGGCTTGTTTTCTGCTGCTCCAGAGACCAGGACAATGGGTTCAAGCTGCAGGAAAGAAGATTCCACCTGAACCTCAGGAAGAACTTCCTGACAGTCAGGGCTGTCCGGCAGTGGAATATGCTGCCTTGGTGGAATCTCCTTCTTTGGAGGTTTTTAAACGGAGGCTGGATGGCCATCTGTCAGGAGTGCTTTGAGGGTGTTCCTGCATGGCAGGGGGTTGGACTGGATGGCCCCTGTGGTCTTTTCCAACTCTACATTTCTATGATTCTATGATTCTATGAACTTCCCAGGAGACCATGGAGAGCTCTACCCCAACTGCACTCCCACCATGAAAAAAAATGCCATCATATGTTGTTATGGGGACTATTTTCACCATGTTTTCACCCCTGTATCTTTTGAGGCCCTATAGACACCTTTTTCAACAACAGGAAGTGAATGCAAATTCCTTCCTGCTCCCTTCCTGTTTTAAAGATAGACTTCTTCTGCACTTAAAATTCCCTTGGGGGAGTGGGGGAAGCCCCCTCATCCCCTCTAGAAGGCATTGGGGTGGAAAAAATTAGAACTTTTTTTATGGAAAATATTTTGACTGGGGGGGGCGGGGACCATAACACCCAAATTAGCGTATTGCCCACCTCTGGTTTACACTGTGCTTAGGAAGGAAAATTTTGATCCAACACAAGATGTAATCTTTAAAGTTTTTAAATGAATCAGAGCACTTACTATGCGTTTTTTTTTTTTTGGTCAGGAAGAAGAAAAGATGACTGTACAAAAACTCTACTCACTGGTGCAGATATACATATGTGTACAAGCATGTGTGTTGTTTTAAAAAAACAAGCCATTTATAATGTGAAAACCATTTAAAATTCATTAAAAAGACAGAATATTAAAAAACTGATAAAACAGCACATCCATAAAAGCCCATCACAGTCAAGTCCTACAAGCCTGATGAAATAGGAAAGTCTTCACCTGCCAGCAGAAGGAAAGCAAGGAGGGAGCTACCCGCATTTCCTTGAAGAGGGAGTTCAAAGTCCGGGAGCAACCACTGAGAAGGCCCTGTCCCTTTTCTCCATCAAACAAGCCTGGTAAGATAGTGGGGCACAGAGAAGTACCTCTCCAAATCTCTTTAAGCTCAAACAGGTCATATAGGAAGACAAGGTGCATCAGATAGCCTGAACTTGACTTGATTCTCAAGAGTCAGAATTTTGACTTCATTGGCATATCCATACCTGGAGATGCAAGGACTTGCAAATGGACCAGTTTAGGTAAAGAATTGCCTGGTGAGGTAGAGTTGAGATCACATTCACTGATCCTGCTCCATTGGGACATCCAAGCTCCACACATTAATAGTCCCATTGATACATGTGTATCCCTCAGTATGAATACAATGCTATGCATGACCCAGACCTTCCATTTTTTAGTAAGGTACAGATTGCATGGACAAAGCTAGTGCACAAATGTATACATGCAGGATCTTGCATACTTGGACATCAGAAATGCTGGGAGAGCAGGAACAGTGGCTGAAACCCCTCTCTCTCCCCCGCCCCCCCACACACCATGCAGAAGACTATACCAAAATAGTCTGTGAGCAAGGACTTTAGTCAGACCAATGATCTACATATCAAAGACCTTTCACTTTACTGGGTAACTCTGGAGTAGGACTAAAGACACAGAGGAGGTAGAGGCATTTGACAGCCCATTTTGAAAAAGGATCTGCCCCACCCAAAGACAAAGCCCAATTGTCATATGGCTAAATCTATGGGAGAAAGATTTCTTTTCTCTCCAGAAAGTATCTTCCGCTTTCTTTGCTCCCCAAAATGTATTTTTCAAGTGTTGTCATTGTACCCCACAGCACTTTCCCAGTGAGGATTCTGTGCTGAAGCACTTATCTGACCTTTTCTTCGCCCCTTCCCACCCCACACACTAATTGGAAGGGTGTAGGCAGTAAAACACACAGAGAGCCAATCCTGCGGTATTATCCACAGAATACGGATGTTTATTTTATTCTCCTTCTGCCAAAAATGTGATTTCTTTTACTGCCTGGCATAATGTTCTTGGCAGTCTCTTCTCCCTGAAACCAGAGATAAGCTTCATCTGGGGGAGGAATGAAAATAACCAGCCCTCCATTCCATCCCTGGAAAAGCCCTGGCTTCTTGAGTCTGCACAAAGGTAAAAGCACCAGGAAGAACTGGTCACAAAGTGAAAAAAACCCAAAGAGGACTGAGACACAGGAATGGTCCAAGGAGTCTAAAAACTATGCATTACAGAACATTGAGTCCACTTCGTTGGGGATAGAAAAGAGGGGCTTAATGCCGGCATTTATTTATTTATTTATTTATTTATTTATTTATTTGATATCCCACCCCCCAGCTTCAAACTGGGGATCCAGTGTGGCTCACAACATAAATTATAACAAGGGACAGCTAAAAAAATAATTGAAAACAAATAATTTATCATATTAAAAACGTGACTAATTTAAAATAGTGTAAAAGCATATTTTTTGACAAGACCCATAGTAATTAGGATAAAAGTAGAGTATGCACATTCCACTGAAAGACTGTTCTGGATAGCCAATTAATTTCCAAATTCTTGTTTAAATCAGGTTATCTGCTGGTGGAAGGAGAGCAGTGGAGACCAGAAAGTAAGTTGCCCTGCATAGAAAACAGTATTTTTGTGCAGAAAATGGCATTTTCTATGCAAAATTCATTTCCTGATTTCTGAATGGAAAATGCTGTTTTCTGTCCAAATGACTCACTTCCTTTTTTCACATGGAATTAGCTCAGAAATGCAAAGATTCTCACCCATCTAACACCTGTAAAACTTCTTTTCATCAATCATTTTTCCAGTACTGTTTTCTATTTGGGAAACTTGTTGTCTGCACAGAAATGTTTTCTGTGCAAAAACAAATGTGCATTATACTTGCCCGTATGAGTTCAGAGCTGTGAACAGACTTCAAAAAATGCACAGTTTTTAATAACTATGGCTGAATCTATGTGAGGGCTATGTCCCAGCTCCACTGCATAAGTTCGACCTGTTTACTGTCACGCAGGTGCACACACGCACACACAGACCTGTTTTGATCCAAACTGAAATTAGTTTGGAAAGCCACACGGGGCCACCATTACTTAGCCACATTGGTACAAGGGGGTGTTTATACAGTGTGCACATGTTTGCCATATTGGTTTATGTCCAGTCTCAGCAGCTGCAGGGTTTGTTTTTTTTAATTCCTGCAGTGCATATGCATATTCACATACTTGCTTAATCAAATAGTCTTTGTTTTCCCTTTCTTCTGATTGCCTACTTACGCTTCTATAAAGTGAAGCTGGTAGAGAAGGGGGAAGTGAAATGCCAACCTGTGAATGTGTACATACAAGCACCAAATCTAAAAGAATTTTTTTAAAAAAACAACACCTTTTTTTCCAGATGATAAAAGAAGCAAAGGAGCTACGCTCCCATTGTGGGAATGATCAGGTGATTTAGGTAACCACTGACCTACATGACCACCCACCAACCTGGTCCCACCCTCCCCTGCACACCCAATTCTACCCCATGATCCTAATTTGAGGTGGGGAATGTCAAACCATGTTTTGAAAAAACAGTTCTTGCCAAAAACAGCAAAGTAAACTGGATTTTTTTTAAAAAAATCATCTTAAAGCCCCCAGGCATAAAAAAGGGGGGAAAGTGTTTTCGCACTGGAAAGAGTGGAATGTAATGTGTTCCAGCAGGACTGGGACTGAGGTAAGGACACATTATTTGCCTTATGTTGATTCAGCCCCAGTTGCAGCTAGGAGAAAAAAGGTAAAATTATCCATTCTTGCCTGAGAGAATGAAATGTACAAAAGATGAAAATCCCAAGCATAATCCAAACTTCCTGCAGTCTCTAAAACTATGTCATGTCAAACTTCACTATACCCACTCCTGTATCTACCTGTCACCAGTTCCTCTGACTGGGGAAAGCAAGTGGGCAACTGTTATAGATTTCCCTTGCTTGCTTGCTTGCTTGCTTGCTTGCCTTCCTTCCTTCCTTCTTTTTTTTTTTACAATGCTGTATCTACTTCCATTTGCCTTGTTTGGTTGTTGGGATTGCCTTTAAAGTTGTGTGATTTCTATTTTTATTCAGAAGCCACAGAGAGTTTGGCTTTATCACTGAATGGCAAGGTAGCAATGCCAAAATAAATAAATATAAAATAACCACCCCTAAGTGGCCTGATGGCAAATCTGAAGCCTGCTTTCATTCCTTGCATGCTACCTCCCTCTTCCAAAAAGGCCCAAGAGAGCAGATGCCATTGACTTATTGTGGGGTAGATTTATCCCAGAGGTTACCAGATGTAATTCATGAGTGTAACCTAGAAGACTCAGTTTGGAATACAATTTCATTTGTCTCCTTTGCTGTCTGTGCTGCTCAGAAAATTAAAACCTGGATGACTGTCCCATTTGTTTTCTGTCCACCGGAACATGTCTATATGAAAAACAGCTCAACTCCTCTTTTACAACAAGGAATGTGTGCGTAAGGTCTCCTCTTACAGCCCTATGAAGGTATAAATACTTAAGTGGGTTCCTAGCAGCCTAGATTTGTGACTCAAAGTCAAATGTTACCGTAAATGTTCTGAACCTGATTTACTATGGTCTTCTCGGATTTCATTGATTCTAAAAACTGACGTTGCTGTTGCAACTCTGCTAACCTCAGTAATACATGTTTCCTAGCAGCATGTGTGTGTGTGTGTGTGTGTGTATGCATATGTGTGTGTATAAATATAGATATAGATATAGATGATATATATAAGAATGTGACAGGTCTGGTATTTTTATGAGAAGGTTCTAATACTCAAAGAGCAAAATGGCATGTTCCTTGAACCTGGCAGTACTCTTGATTAAGGATGCAAAGGATTGGTAGTTGAAAATTCAACTTCTTATCACTGTTACTCAGAGGCAGGCAACTATAATTCGCTGGAATATGTTTAGCTCACACGTCCCAACATAATCAATGGCAAATAATTATGGGAGGCCAAAAACATCAGGAAGGCCCCAGTTGCCCACCCCAAATGTAGCCCACCCCGAATAGCTCTTATTTGAGCTGTCTGCTGTTATTCTCCATCCCCACTGGTAGCGTCTGTATACAGCATTTTCCCAATTAATGCAATGTGCTAGATATCTTCACTTTCATAGAATCATAGAATCATAGAGTTGGAAGAGACCCCAAGGGCCATTGAGTCCAACCCCCTGCTATGCAGGAACACCCATCAAAGCATTCCCTACAAATGGTCATCCAGCCTCTGCTTAAAAACCTCCAAAGAAGGAGATTCTACCACACTCCGAGGCAGCACATTCCACTGCTGAATAGCTCTGACCGTCAGAAAGTTCTTCCTGAGGTTCAAGTGGAATCTTCTTTCCTGCAGCTTCAATCCATTGCTCCTTGTCCTAGTCTCTGGAGCGGCAGAGAACAAGTCCGCTCCCTCCTCAACATGACATCCCCTCAAATATTTAAACATGGCTATCATGTCCCCTCTTAACCTTCTCTTCTGCAGACTAAACATACCCAGCTCCCTAATCCATTCTTCATAGGGCATGGCTTCCAGACCCTTCACCATTTTGGTCACCCTCTTCTGGACATGTTCCAGCTTGTTGACATCCTTCTTGAACTGAGGTGCCCAGAACTGGACACAGTATTTCAGATGAGGCCTAACCAATGCAGAATAGAGTGGTACCATTTCTACAGAGTTACATTAGATTCTTTCAACTGAAGCTTTGTTCAGGCACTTACCTCATGCTAAAGGTTGGAAAAATCCTTTCCTGACCTCCCAAAGAGCTATGAAGGCCAAGGGATTATGAGAACTGTAGTCTGAAAGGTAACTTTTTACAAGTTGGGCCTCCTGTGTAGGCCTAAGGTGTTAGGGAAAGGACTGTGTTGACTAGCCCTTCCTCTAACACCACATATGTTGTTTAGCTCTTCCCTCTAACATCCATGAATTCAGTATGAGCACCATGAAGAAAAAAGAAAGAGACTTCAAAAGTTTCTTGGGTGAGTTAATTCTATAAATAATAACATCCGATTTGAGGTTATTCAATTTGATATGAATCTAATGAAATCCAATTTTTGGATGTCACAGTCTGGATATGATGGAACAGGTGATATGACTCTTTGTATTAAAAGAAAATCTGGATGGAATTGTTGTTGTTGTGTGCCTTCAAGTTGTTTCTTAATTTGGTGACACTAAGGTGGCCCTATCTTGGGGTTTTCTGGGGCTAAGAGTGTGTGACGCACCCAAGGTCACTCAGTGGGTATCCATGGTGAAGCTGAAATTGAACCCTGGTCTCCAGGGTCATAGTCTAGTGCTCAAACCACTATACCACTATACTTAATAAGGTTTAAGTGTTCACATTTAAAATTTCCAAGGGCCCTTTCACATCATGCAATTATAGTGTTATGACTCCACTTTTACCCATCATGGTTCCATCCTATGGAATCCTAGGATTTGCAGTGTTGGGAAGGGGATGAGAATTCTCAGCCAGAGAGTTCTAATACACCAAACTACAAGCCCTAGGATTCCATAGGATGCATCTATGGCAATTAAAGTGGAATCATTGTGCTATTATAGTCTAGTAATAAAGGGCCCTAAGATGCAATTTATGATAGAATTAGTTCCTGAATGTTAAAAGGGATTGTACCACAGATTTTTTTTTTTTTTTTTTTTAGGAATTGAGGTGATTAAGTTACCATCTGAGACAGAGGGTCTATCAAGAAATTTAGCCACCATACCTTTAATAAAGTTACCTGTATGACAAACACATACCTTTTAACAAAACAGAAAAAGAAAGAGCATCCACAAACAGAATTAACTGCAGCCAGAATTTGATACTATAACCCAAGGATTACAAGGCATTACAGTCAGAAAATACAGTGTCTTACAGAAGTATTCACACATACCCACACACACGCACACACACACACTCCTTACCTTTTCCACATTTTGTTGTATAATTCCTGGAACATTTAATCATCACTGTTACCAAGACACTCAACACTGTGAAGATGCAAAATAGTTTTACTGGGGCACAAAAGTTAAAGTACCTGCTTGCCTATTTCATGGGAACTTCGTATGTGTCAAGATTAACCCCTAAAGCCTCACAGCATGATATACTGGTCAGAAGTGGTTTCAGAAAACAGCAGCAAACACACTCTAATATTTTTACCAGGAGCTGCAATCCTAAGAGTATCAGCTATATGGGTTCTGGGTGTACTCTAAGTATACCTCTGAGATGACTGAGTATGTGAATTATAATATTCGACAAACATACACTTTGAAACAATTTTTTTCAACGTAACATGTATTTTGTGATCTATCATTAGATTTAACATAACCTCTCTAGTCCTCTAAAGGTTTTGATCAGGAAACGTTAGTAATACAAAGAAATCAGGTGTTCAAGTTAATCATTTTTATAGACCTTTCATTAAGGTTGGAACATACCTTTAACAATTTACATTTCTGATGGATAAACTTTTCCCAGAATGACAAGACCCAGTGGAAACTTGTGGCTCTGATGTCCCTGGAGTCCTGAACCCATTCGTGATTTTAGTGTGGACTTTGAAAAATTTATCCAAAGTGCTGAACTTATTTGGAGACAGAGATCAGTTACTTAGGTAGCTTAAAGATAGTTTAGATAGATTATAGATAGATAACCTAAAGTTCACACTGAAACCCAGGGTGAATACACTATCCCATTGACATCAGAGTCACCATCTGCCACTGAAAATTGTACTGAGAAGAGAAATGGATATTGAGGGTTGGGACTCTAATTCCCTACAAGGGTCCAAAATATTACTCTACTTTAGGATATTTTTCCCTGTGTTTCTCTCTTGTGGCAAGCTACTACGGGGAAGATGCTTGATACATACACAAAAGATATGTGAGATTACAGTGCCTTACCTCCTGCCCAGATTCCTATTAGCTGTAGTTCACAAGATAAGTAGACGAGTCTTTTAAAAATCCCTGCAGATTGATTTTCAATAGTATATCCTCCAACTGTTCTGATTTTTCAGGGACAGTACTGATTAATCCTCTGGTGCCAATGTTTCAATTGCTTCCAAAATGTCTCGGTTTCTTCTCTGCTTCTCTTTCTTCTCTCCCATGTGGAGGAGGGAGAGGGCTTGTTTTCTGCTGCTCCAGAGACCAGGACAAGGAGCAATGGATTCAAGCTGCAGGAAAAGGGATTCCACCTGAACCTCAGGAAGAACTTCCTGACAGTCAGGGCTGTCCAGCAGTGGAATATGCTGCCTTGGAGTGTAGTGGAGTCTCCTTCTTTGGAGGTTTTTAAACGGAGGCTGGATGGCCATCTGTCGGGAGTGCTTTGAGGGTGTTCCTGAATGGCAGGGGGTTGAACTGGATGGCCCGTGTGGTCTCTTCCATCTCTACATTTCTAATATTCTATGATTCCCCCTCTTTGTCTTCAGCTTACTTCAGTTGTTGCAAACTGAAGTCATTGTGTAAAAGTAGTGTGCACTCAATTAACTTAGCGTGTGGGAGAGAAGAGGAGGCGGTAGAATCATATCATTCCCTCCGTGTGTGTGTCATCAAGTCACCTGTCCAATGGCAAACCCATGAATTTCATAGGGTTTTCTTGGGCAATGAATACTCAGAGGTAATTTTGCCAGTTCCTTCATCTGAAATATAGCCTACAGCACCTGTTATTCATTGGTGGTCTCCTATCCAAATACTAACCAGGGCTTGACCCTCTTAGCTTACAAGATCAGAGGGGATCTGGTGCCTTTAGGATATTTAGGCCATCCTTCCAAAAGCAAACTGTTGCAACCTCTCCTAGCCTGTGTGTTCTTCTTCATTAACAACTTGGGCCACTTGGACCACACTTTGGATTTCTTGGCCACATGAGTCCTGGTCTTCATCTGTGAAATATTAGAAGGTATGCAATATGAGAGTAGTGTAGTGGTTTGAGCATTGGAAATGAGGGTTCAGTTCCCCATTCAGCCATGGAAACCCACTGGGTGACCTTAGGCGCATCACACTCTCAGCCTCAGAAAACTCCATGGTAGATTCACCTTAGGGTTGCCATTCATTGGAAATGATTTGAAGGCACACAACAATACAATGCCTTTTTAACAGTAGTATATAGAAGCTCCTATTTTATATGTAGGCAATTCTATTTGGTTTACAGTAGTAACTGTCACAGATTCTACATCATGTGTGAGCTGATATGGGTTACAGTTGTACGTGTAACTTTCTTATTTCTGTAATCAGTGCCTCTCCCTCCTCCAAGCATTTCAAAAGCCCCTAAACAAGTCCATACAAATAATTCTTTGTCAAAATATTTTGGGCTGTTTCTTCAAATGAAACCTTTTTTAAAAATATCCTGAGACCTTACCTTTCTTTCAGATCAACTTTTACCGAATATTTTTAGCTTCTTTTTCTTTTGAGTAAGTGGAGCTCAACAAAGAGAAACCAGGGGCTTGTGGAGCTCAGCAAAAGGCAATGTCACATGGTTGCAAATCTTGTCACTCCAAACTGGAAAGAAATAAACCCTTTCTTAAAAAAAAAGAAAGAAAAAGAAATAATAATCCAGTCTCCTTTCCTGCTACCTCCCAACCTGTTATAAATCGTGCTTAGACATTGAGGGTGCTTTTCTCATCTGCAACAAATGTAAAGAGACAGGTATGGTATAATAGCAGAGTGCTCTACAGGACATACATGAAACAAATTTTATAGAACATTAATCACAATTGAAATTATTGCCACTGATTTATGTGCAATAAAACAAGATCTGATATCTTTCCAGGCTTTGCATTACATCTTGCCTGTTTTTCTTATCATCTTGACATTTCATTTCATGGAATGGAATCCTGTTTTACATGAGGATGTTTTATTTTATTTTCTCTTTCTCCCTCTGTCTCTGTGCATATCGTCCATGAGGCTGCAGCAAAGAAAGAGACAGAACATGTGAACTGGCTTGATTCCAAAGTGCTAAAGGAACCTGCATTTCTCTATTTTAAAACATATGTGACATAACCCAACCTGTTTCCATGGGGTTTTGAGGGTGGCAGGAAGGCAGAATAGAGTGAGAGTTCACAGAGGAAGTGTGCTGGCAAAAATTCTTGCCCTTCCTAAAATACTTTTTTGGAAACTCACTTCTATGAAACTACATTATAGGTGTAAATCTGCAGGGCCTACTGAGCAGCATACAAAATGGTCACATAACCGTCCTGTGCAGGCCTTGGTTTTTCTTCCCTCAGATTGGATGGCAGCTTCCCCTCTCCCAAAGTCTGTCAAGGCGCCTTGTTACTCCACACACAACTCTGGCTTCCCCCCTACTCCAAAACACCACCCTTGTGTACCCAAGGGAAAACCTTTCATTTATTAATTAAATCCCCTTTAGAGATTTATGGTAGCATGGTTCTAGATGTTATAATCACTGTGAACCTTCAGCTGAGACAAACGTTATGAAAAAAATAGTATAATCTTTATTAAAACAACAAACAGAATAAAATATTGATGTTATAAATGTGTCTAAGTTCAAACTGATCTTTATAATACTTTTAAACAGTCTCTTGTTTCTTTATAAGATCATAAAGGCACAGGTTTCTCTCTCACACACATAGAGAGAGCTCTCTGGCTTGCCTCTTTGCCAAAGGCTATGGTCCCAAATCTCAGCCACTCTCTCTTGCCAGATTTAACAGCGAGGTTTCTCTTTTGCTCCTTCTCTAGGCTTTCTCTGAGAAAACCCCTTTTTCCTCCATCACCAGCCTATTCTTGGTTGACTGGAAAACTCTTTTACTGAATAACTGGCTCTCAGGCCCTCTTCTGAAAGTCTCTCTTTCTCTCCCCAGTGAGCCTACTGTATACAATCCTCCCTCCCCATTTGTGGATTTCACTTTTATGAATTTGATTATTCATGAGATGCCACTTGTCCCCCATTCTCCCCCATTCTCCCCCTCCCATTCCCTGGCCTTTTGCCCAGGTGCAGGGAGAGGGAAAGATCTTCCCTCCCCTGCACTTTCCCACCCCTTGTCCGTGCGGACGCGCTGGCAACTGCTGACATGAGGGTGCAGGGAGGGTGATCACCCATTCCCTGAGCTCCCTTGGCCACTGCCCACCACTCCCTTGGCCACCACCCTGGGCAGCTGACAGAAGGGTGCAGGGAGGGTGATTGCCCATTCCGTGTGCTCCCTTGACTGCTGCCTGCACAGGCAAGCCAGTGGTGCCTGGCAGGCCAGGAGAGTTATTCACAATTTTTTTGACATTCATGAGGGTTCTGTGTCCCTAACCCTCATGAATGTGGAGGGCATACTGTATATATATATATTCACATTCAAGCTTCCACCCATCCTTCCCAATAAAAGGGCTGGGCTTTCATCTTGAGTATCCGTTGCTAATTGCTTAACAACCTGTCACTGGGTGGCTTTTCTACCACTCGGGATACCACTTCCCCTATACTCTGTCAAACTTCCCTTTCCAGTAGACTCCACTTGTATGTGCATATTATTTATTATTTGCTATTAATGAATACCTGGAGGCAAATGAGGGCTTTTCTCCTATGCAAATTGTAGGCTTGGAGCATTCAGCCTGAATCAGGACAAAAACAGAGGGGCAAGGGCCGAGGTCTTATTGCAGTACAGTCCCCCATAAATACTTTTGAGAAAGAAAACAGAACAGCTGGATCTGTATGCTACCTGTTATTAATGGAGTAACAATACGACATAGCAGGGCTTTGCTTTATTATACATCTTTGAGGGCAGGGCATTACTTTGTATTATTGCACAGCCTCCAGCATTTTACAGATGAAAACCTGGATGCCTGTGACCAAACAACACGAGAGTGTGGTCAAAAAGGCAAAAGTTATTAATAAGGAAGAACACGCAGGCCAAGAGAGGGTCTAGCAGTTTGCTTTTGCCTGAGACTACTAGGAAGGGCAAGATTCTACCTTATTTCTCCTCCCTCTCTCCCCTGCTGGGGGAAGCACAAACTACTTTTGTATGTTGAACTCAGTTTGCAGCAGCTGAAGTAGTTGAGGACGAAGGAGGGAGGGAGGAACAGGAGAGAGAAGTGAGGATATTTTTAATGCAAGTGAAAAACTGGGGCAACAGAGGATTGATCAGTACTGTCCTTGACAAATTAGGAGGGTATGTGCTCAGGAGTTTCAGGATGTGAGGAGAGGGATCCACTCTTCATGACAGACAAAACAGCTAACATATTGAGGACATTGAGGGTATACAATTATAAATACGGGGACAATTGTAAGCATTTGCTTTCAATGTAGTACCACAGTAGTGAAAGCCATGTAAGCTATTGTGTTTACTGGATCTGTTACTGGTTTTGAAAGATTGTTATTAAGGAGTGTTTGATTGGTAAAAATGACTACACAACTATTCATTGAACCAGAACAGCTTCCCCTGCCATTTGATTTTTTTTAAAAAAAAAAAAAACCCAAAATACTGGTTTTGTCTCTCACACTGTAATTTTTTACACATTGCAATTTGGGAGGCAAGCTTTAGTTGTGATAAAAAGGAGTCAGAATCAGAAGGTTGTCTCTTGCAACAGGAGAGCCTCTGGATCAGCAACTGACAACATTTAAATAAATTAATGGAGAACTCTGGAATGTATTGTTACTCCACTGGAAAAACTCTATCCTAGGGTCTACAATTTTGATATTAAATATGATTCCGTGTGCCTGAGAGGTCGCCCGGATGGGCACATAGGCAGCCACAGTTGTACAATCGAAAACCAGATCAGGCGAGTAAAGTCCCCTGTCACGTAGCCCCAGGAGACCTCAAGCTATGCAAACCTACAATAAACATAGGGTCCTCAACCCCTAAGAAGCTGACTTGAGGGGATTAGCATGTTTGCTCCAAGTTGAGCAAATATTCTATCAGGCGAGGACCATTTACATGAAGTCACACCACAACCAAATGCAACCAAAGATTGTGAGACTTTGGCAATACCTTGTAATCTCATCATGCAAAGGAAGTTACCATTATGGAGCTTCTTTCTCATTGCAACAGCCATTGTTCTCCCTGGAAAAGGATTAGCCCTCCAGGTACTTTTTCCCCTACAAATACTCCCAGTTTTTGAGCGGTTCTTTGGATCACTCCCGGTCATCCCAGCAGACCGTTGCTCCATCCGTTGAGTAATCCCCTCAGCCCTCTTCGTGCTGAGCCCCACTTCTCTACTGTTTTTCCTGGACCAAGGACTTCAGGAAAAGGTGCAGTACTACTCCAGCTACAACCCCTTCAATATTCCCCTATCCAGTTTCCTTTCTTTTGCTTCTTAATAGGTCTTGAGTGAGTGAGTGTGTGAGTGATTGCATTGGTGCGTGAGATTTTCATTCAATAAAATCATTTATTAGACATTTTTGTTTGGTTTTTGGCTTGGCCTGACCCTGTAAAACTGGATAAAAAGACCCCACTAGGTTAACCTGCTTCTCACATTGCTATTGCTCGTGCTCTGGCTAGTTTCCATTCCCCATCACATGGAGCACATTGAGGTGTCCCCCAAGGGACCCCAGAAATCAGGGTAACAGTATAGTATTTATATGTAGAAATGTTGGTACAAAAACCAGAACCTTTTACCTGTGAGATTTTCTTTCATTTTATGGAAGTCTGGGGAGATATTTTGGTAGAAAAATCTTATCTGCTGATTAACATTTCAGTCACACATCAGTCTATTGTATATTTTATTTGCAGTACATTTTGGCACCTTGGCATATTTGCAGTCACAGACCCACTGCATCATGGGTTTTGTAGTCTTAACATAAAGAAACAGACTGCAGTCTTGTACATTTTTATCAGGCAGTGACAGAGGTGTATGGATGGGGGGGTGATGAGGGCGGTCTACCCCGGTCAGCAATTTTTTGGGAGCACCCTGTACAATGTGACCACGCCCTCCGTGATGTGGCCACACACCCCACAACGTGGCCATGCCCCCGCACAATGTGGTCACGCCCCCTACATGACTCAGCCACACCTCTGCCCCTCCACCCCCTCCCCAAACTCCAGGTTACATGGCTGGGCAGTGAGCCTCACTAAACTCAACAGGACTTGTTTTCTAATAGTCTTGACTAGGATTGCTGCTTACTTATCTTAGGTTTGGTAAAAAGTGCTAATAAAACAAACCATGCTGTTCTAAAAGGGATGGGGCCCAAGGAACTAGTCTAATCTATTCTAAACTTGATTCCTCCTTACTTCCTATAATGTCAGAGAAGGGAAATCAGGGAAGATTGAAGGCATGGCATGTTAAAGGTAGAGGATGATTTGGATTCACAGCACCCAAAACCTTCCAGTCCCTGACTATGCCCTCAATCTGGCAGTGAATATTATTGTTAGGGAATGTGCACAAAAGTAGTGCATTTCACAAGCAGAATAATTAGTATTCTCAAGCAGAAAATGAGCAACAACCAGTTCCATATCATCACCCCCCCATATGCACAGGATCTATAAGAGAAAGACGAGAAGCTTAGTCTTGATTGTAAAAGCATGTAAAGTACATTTACGTACAAACGCTACAGGTTTCATAACATCTTATGTAACATGTGCTCTTCAAGCATGGAAAATGAATAAGTTCAGACTAAACCGAAGGCTAAGCAATGCAAGAAGACAGAGGGTATGGCTAAGATGAACAAAAAGGAAATGACATGAGTACATGCAATGACTAAATTCTTAGAGAAACATGCTAATGAGAACTTTCAGTTATATGCATGCTAACACTTGCATTTACTATGAGGAGATGTGTAGTGTCAAGTAAACAGTTTTAACAAAATAAAACAAAATGTGGGAGGCCCAGCCAACACTGTTCCTCATTCACTTCTGGTCTGCCAGCAGGACTTTAGCAGGGGCTTGTATATTCTAACCTCAGAATGCTCCAGTTGCCCTGTCATTGGTTCAAGAAGATTAAAATATGAGGATGCAGGTTATTTTCCTTGAAGACATCAGATTGTGGCCAGAATGCAGTTGGTTTGTGCTCCCAAACACTGATATACCACAAGAATTCACGTACCACGATATCTGATAATGCTCATCGTTATGCTTCATTAGTAAATTCACTGAAGCCACAATGCATTTCAAAATAGCTTCCACAATTCAAGATCTGGAAGTAATTACTATCTGCCATATTTTTTACCTAATGTTTGTTTAATGTCCATATTTTCTTTGGCAAGCCAAATGTACTTCTCAAGTATAAGAACCTGCCTTATTTGAAGCACAACTGCTTGTCCTTCTTGTTGTGATGTTCCCTTGTGTTACCCTGATTTCTGGGGCTTCCGTGAGGGACACCTAAGTGCGCTCCAAATTATACAAGTTGGGGAAATTAGTCAAAGAGCACAAGCTAGCGATACGAGAGGCAGGGCAACGGAGCAAGATCTTTTACCCAATGTCTACGGGGTCAGGCCAAGTCAAGGAGCAAACAGAAGTGAATTATAATTGTGGCTTTTATTAAAATACAATCAAACAGTGTATGCAGCACACTCACACAGATAACTACAGAAATAAAGGTTGGAGTTGGATAGAGGGATTTTTAGAGGAGGTTGTTGGTCTGGGTAATACTACACCTGTCCTGAAGCCCAGGTGGTCTACAGCAGAGGTTCGTAGAGAAGAAGTTTCTCAGTACGTGGGACTGAGGGGAAGGCTCGCCAAGCCAAGCAGCAGCAAGGCAGGATGGAAGTCGGGAGCGATCCAAGGAAGTTCTCAAAGTCAGGGGTTCTTATAGGGGAAAATGTGGCTGTAGGCTAGTCCGTACTTGGTCTGCCTCCAAAAGGTCAGAATTTAGCATGATTGAGTTAAGTCCGAATTGTCAATCGAGTAGACAGTATGCAAACGCAGAGTGCTTGACAGATGAGGATTTGTCTAATCAAGCTGCCTGCTCGGGGCAGAGAGTTCTTTGTAAGTAGCGTGCATGCATAATAGTACTTGCCTTGAGATCTCCTGAAGAGGTGGGATGGTTATTTCTGGCCTGCCTGTATTTGTGTGGAATATTACAGCGATTAGCGGCTGTGCCTGTCTGCGAGCTTGTCCGGGGGCCTCACAGCATGTGGAGAGGAATAGGTAAAGAAGGCCGAATTATTGATATCAAAGTGATATCTAATATCCCACAAGTCCGGGCTAGAAACTGCAGTAACACTTGTTTCTGACTTATGGAGACCCTAAAGCAAACCTACTACAGGGTTTTCTTGGCAAGATTTGTTCAAGGGGGAGGGGGTTGCCTTTGCCTTCCTCTGAGGCTGAGAGAATGTGGCTTGCCCAAGGCATTTCCATGATTGAGAAGAGTTTTATTCCAATGCTCAAACCACTACACCATGCTTAGTTTACTTGCCCTTCCATCCCAATATCATCTAATCTGACGACAGCATCTCTGAAGGCACTCAGGCAGAAGTCTTTCACATCAGCCTAAGGGACTTTTAAGCATGATCATACATTCTCTGGAGACAGAAGATTGAAGTATAGGAGCAGACTCAAGCTTACTTAAGATTAATATTTGTCTTTATTATGCTTAACTACATTATGTTCCATCCAGTTTGGAATTATAAAGACAATTTCCTTCATCATGTATTTTAATATATCTAAAATAAATACCCAAGATATGTCCTCTTCTTTTAAAAGAAGTAACAAGGCAACAGATACATGTTGTGAAAATTGGTAAGACTTTTGTTTGAAGACAGTACCTTTCATTTGTGCTGTCATGGTACCAACATTTCAATTCTTAGCCCTAGAGATTGTTAATTGGAACTACATGCCATAGCCAGCTAGAAACAGAAATGAGAGTTGTATGCATTCAAAACAAACAATTCAAAATTGATTTAGCAGAAAATTTCCAAAGTAAGAAAAATGAAGGCTTTCTGATCTGGTACAGTTTAAAGCATAGAACTATCTGTCGTTCACTGTCACATAGCTTTCTGTCCTTCCACACTTCATTAATTGGCTCAGCATGGGGAAGAATTCATCAGGCATAAAAATGACAATCACTTCAGAGCCAGGGAAGGAGTGGATATTGGGTGTCATTCTGAAAGGAGAGTGTTTTTCATGCAAGCTGGCTCTCCCCCAGAGGGTCATCCAGGTCAGCAGCATTCCATTCCTTGAGACTTTGGGGTCAAAACCTGTGAGTATAGGGCTAAGGTCAGATTAAGGTAGTTTGGGGCCTGGAGCAGTTCTCAGAACAGCACCCTCTTTGTGTAAATCTCCTTTTCAGGGTTGGCTCTGGATATGCACCTGCTTGGGTCCCATCTGGTGTGACCAGGGCTGGAATATCAGAGGCACCCATGCCAATGTGCCATCTGTCTCTTTGTTTGCTCCACAGCCATGTGTGCTAAATGCTACCAATCCTTGGGAGGGGTGGAAAAATCTACAGTGCTCCTTTTCCTAAGAGGATTTCTCTCTTGACAACATCCCAGTATAAGAAGCCTGTATGTGGCCATTTCCGCACTACACTGTTATAGTGCTATTATTCCACTTGCAACATCCTATGGAATTCTGGGATGTGCAGTTTAGGGAGGGACACTTAGAATTCTCAGCCAGAGAGCTCTTAGGCCTCAGTAAACTACAAACCCCAGAATTCCACAGGATGTTGCAAGTGGAATAATAGCACTATAACAGTGTAGTGTGGAAATGGCCCGTGTGTGAGTATCTGTTTGGTGTGCCATATCCTCCAAGTATCCTGATTTGGCATCCTCTGTCACCCCGCTTTTTTAGCTGCTTTCAAAATGTCCCAGTTTCTCTCTCCTTCTCCCACTTTCCCCCTTTGTCCTTGGCTTACTTGCATTGGTGCAAAATGAGTTCCAAACACAAAAATGATTTGTGCTCAGCTAACTGAGCTGAAGGGAAACAAGAAGAGAGGGTGGAGCCTTGCCCTTAGCAGTAGGCTCAGGCAAAAGCAAACTGCTGCAATCTCTCATTAAAAGTTTTTGCCGTCTTGACCACACTCTGATGCTGCTTGGCCACCTGTGTCCCAGTTTTATCTGTAAAAGGCTGGAAGGTTTGTGGTGCCACTACCTGCATTGGGGGCCTTATCTGCTGAGGATCCTGGAGCATCTGTTCCAATTGCACCATTGATAAGCTAGCCAAGCCACAGGGCTATTCTTTGTAATATCATTTGATGGTGTCAAACAGTTTTTCCAGGCAATAATACCACTGCTGCTGAGGCTTACGCAAAACTCACCATCACTCTTAAGGAAGTGTCCTTTACTTCCAGCTATGTATCCCTTCTGCCAGGATTTATAAAAGAAGAAGGTTTACGAGTCATAGCACCAAATGGCATGATAGGCCCAAAGGAACTTAGCCAACATCTCTTTCACCAGTTCTCTCTCCACATTTTTCATTCCACAACATTGAACAAGCATAGCATACATACTGTTGCTTCCATGTTGACCTACAGAGCACTGGCACCATCTAGAAATGGGTGGAGATGGTTGCCTAGGCTTTAAAGTCACTCACATACAAGAAGATATAAGATCCTTTCCTCCTCCCTTGCTTCTTGCCCTAAGCTTTGTCTCTCCCTTGGAGATCCTGAAACGCATAGCAATGGCTTGAGATGTCAGTCAGTACAGTGAGATTTGGCATCATTTCTGACTTATGGAGACCCTAAAGCAAATTTATTGCAGCATTTTCTTGGCAAGATTTGTACAGAGGGGGACTGGCTTTGCCTCCCTCTGAGGCTGAGAAAATGTGACTTGCCCAAGGTCACCCAATGAGTTTCCACAACTGAGCAGGGATTCAAACATTCTTCTCCAGATTTGTAGTCCAGGGCTCAAACCACTACACAACACTGGTTCTTGATCTGTATACATTAGAAGACATGTATACATTAGAAAAAGTGCATACCAAAATGCACATAGACTTCCATGCAATCATCTCCCACAAAGTATTGGTACTGAGAAGTTTTCATATCCCCAGCCTTGATATATGAATGAAACTGTGTTCAGCATTACTAAATTAAGCAGAGATTATCCCAACAGAGATTTCAATTAGGAAATTAAGGCCACTGCATTCAAATATCAGTGCTGTTGTTGCTTTCCACGGCTTTTTATGTTAAACTTAACAAAGTCTCATTGAAAAATAAATGAATAAACTTCAAGTAAATTCATCTTCTGGGAAGTAAAAGATTCTGTGTCTGAAATACCATTTCATTTCTTTCATGTCTGAAAGTGTTCTCTGCTAATTCCATTTGGGTGAGAGGATAATCTCTGTGCCTTTTAAAATTATTATTGCAAATTACAGTTAAGCTTTCTCTAGAAATACAAAATAATGTCGTTTTCCCTAGTCTAGTACAGTGCTAAAATATGCTGCTGACAGATAATTTGCCTGTTAATGATTTCCCCTGGGAAAGCATATAGACTTCCTTCCTATCTGGGAGGGGGAAGGGTGCAGGGACTCTAAAAAATGTTTTTCCAGGCAGCTGGTCAAGGAAACAGGTGTTGAAGGAACTCCAAAATTTCTCCCACGATACACACCTCCTCCTTTTCCTACAAATGTCAGTCCCCACGTCTTGTCCTCTTGACAGTTCCTACATTGATCCAAACTGATTGCCATGTGTAATCTAACACGTCTCCTTTGCTGCTTATAAAAACTTCTTCCACTTCATGTTGACTCAGTTTCTGACAATGGTTCCCTGTCAGACCTGGAAGTTAATGCTGTCTTTGAGAGTAATCTGGTTTCCCTTTTAAAGGTTAGGTTTCATTTTGTATTAGCAGCTTTGTTTGCCTTCCTTCAATATGTACATGCACATTCCTGCTCAGGCGCACACACACCATCTCACACACTCTGCATTGCAAGAAGACAACCAAGGCATTCTCTCTCTCTCTCTCTGCTCTGTTCCCCCTGCACTTTCTCTCCCTGCCCTGCCCCATCTCACATTCCTTCTGTTCATTTTAGTACCAGCTTCCTCTGTGTCCCTGAATAATACAATCTTCTCACTGTCAGAGTGACGACCACGTCCTGCTGCTGCTCCTGCCATCTGGAACAACCTTTCTGCTCCTCTCTCATTCTGTTTTGTTGATTCTTCCTCTTCCTATGAATTGAGTTGATCAACATTACTGTCTGTCCTTTCTGTTAAGAGCTAATAGCTTTACCTCCCCCAGCTATTATTCTTTGTGATAGAATAATACAAGCACAGTTAAACTCTCTCTGGTGCCTACGAGAACAGAGCTTATGTAAATCACTACATAAAATTAAATCTGGTTCTGGTTCTGTGTACTTTTCTCTTTGTGATCAGCTATTATGATGGATCAGCTGTCAGCTTGTCAAATAAATGACCCCTTAGGAAAAAAAGACACAATAATGAAAACCTACTACGTGTACATTCCATATTCAATTTTAAAAATTAGTAATACAAAGGGATACCTTCTTTCCAAGTAAACTGGAGATTGGGGTATCATTCAGTGTATATTGGGAGATGGGGATGTGTAGGCCAGTGCTATTCAAAGCAGGATCCATGAACCAACACTGGTCTATGAGACACTGGCTGCCCATTTCTGGAAAGTTTCAGGAAAGAAAGAAAGAAACAATTGTAACCAATGGAAACAAAGAGGGCACTGGTCCCTGGCACACTGGGAAAAAATTGTTGGTCCCCCATATTAGACAGCTTGAGATGCACAAGTGTAGGCAACACTGAATTTAGCACCTGAGTTGTTTTGATGTCTAGATTTGTGCCTATAAACATTGTACAGTAGCCCCTCCTCTTTCATGAGGGTTCAGGGTGAAAACCTTCACAAAAGTGGAAAAACTGTGACTCACTCCCCACCCTATGCTCCTCCTTCGATTCCCTTCTGGGGCTTCCCCTCCATTCTCTTGCATTTTGCCTCACTGTATGTCCTCCGCCCTGGGAAAAAATGCATGGGAATGGGAAGGGGAGCTCCAGCATGGAAGTCTCACACAAGCCTTCCCCCCACTGTCAATTCCTTTGCATTTTGCCTTGCTGTGAGTTCTCAGTGGCAGAGCAAAATGCATGGGAATGGGAGAGGGAGCACTGGAGTGGAAAAGGAAGGCTTGCACGAGGTTTCTCCCCCCAATTCCTTTCCGTTTTGCCTTAGCACTCATTCTCCCATCAGGGCCAAATGCATGAGAATGGGAGGGGGCTCCAGAGGGAAGAATGCATGCATGTGCCTCTCCCCCACTCCCTTCCCTTTTTCCCAGGCATGCTTGCCTCCCTTCTCAGTGCCCAGCAAAACACAGGGGAATTGGAGGAAGAGAATGGCGGGGGGAGCCACACACACTTGCAAATAATCAAATTTGTACTTGGAAACCTGGAAGATTCACTTTACAAGTCAGCTGTCTATACAACTAGGATGTATAACCATCTTTCAATCTATTTTACAGTGAACAGTTACCGGCACCTATTTTACTTGGCTGAGGTATGCTGAAGATTCACAATGAGTACTGCAGCTAAGAATAAGAATAGGAATCATGCCTGACACCAAGAGAATTCCTTACATTTGCCAGATTCAACGGTTAAATATAATGGATTTTCATATTCTGTTTGCTTTTCCCAGCCTCTTTACAGCATATTCCAGGAAACACCATTGCATTGTGCAAACAAAGTCACAAAAGATCATTTGTTTATTAATGGCTACATGTATCACATGGGATAAAGGACTGTGAAATAGGCAGTGATAGCTGCTATTTGAATAGCAACCAAGTACAATATAGGATTCAGCTCTCTTATTTTGTAATTCAAAAAGGCAAAGCATTTGGGATTATTTTGTGTGTGTGTGTGTGTGATAGAGAGGGAAACAGAGAGAGATTCCACTTCCGGGTTATCTTTTTGATCCTCTGGTCATCTACCTTATTCCTTCTCCAGTGCTTACTCTGAGTTATTTAAGGGAAAATAAAGTGAATCTAAAAAGAGACAAGCACATGTATTTTTGAACTGCTGTTGGACTCAAATCTCCAGGCAAAACAGGCTACAGCAGTGATTAAACATTAAACAGTACAAGTTTTATTTTCAAAGCTTTGCTACAACATAAATAGTACTAGGCTGGCTCACAATACAGAGCCTGCTATGTTACATTGTATCCTTCTTAACCTTTCCCTGAAATCTATTACAGGCTCCTCCTCTTTTTGGTGGCCGAACATTCAAAAGTTTCAGCTCCTGCCTCTTGTCTTCAGAACCTTTCCTTCACAACATACCAGGGGCTGTGATAGGTTGAACACAGGAGAGGGCGGACACCAGAGGAAAGCAAGAAAGCAAAAGAGGTTTCAAAATTCTCAACAGAGGCCATTTCCGCACTAGCCTGCTATAGCGCTATGATTCCACTTGCAACATCCTATGGAATCCTGGGGTTTGCAGTTTCGGGAGGGGCCGGCTGTTTGCTCCACAGCCATGTGTGCTAAATGCTACCAATCCTTGGGAGGGGTTCATAGGATGTTGAAAGTGGAATCATAGCGCTATAACAGGTTAGTGCAGAAATGGCCAGAGTGAGGAGAGGCACGTTTCTTTCTCCCCTCCCTCCCCTTTTCTTATATGAGGTCACCTAAAGAAGCTGCTAACATTTGATTCAGGACAAACAAAAAGTAAATCACTGGCCCTGATACTCTGTATAAATTGTTAACTCATTTGCACAAACCATAGTTTTCTATATTCAGAGAAACAGGAAAATAAATATTGTGTTTGCTGGCGTATAAGATGCACTGTTTTTTCCTGAAGAATACTGTTTGAAAATGGAGTGTGTCTTATACACCACTGTGTCTTATACCTTGGCAAATACTAATTGCCAGAGTATTATACATGGGTGTGTCTTATACACGGGTGCATTTTATACGCCGGCAAATACAGCAAAACCTTCCAATATCTTCCCTCACACTCAAAGGAAGAAGAAGGTTAAATGAGACTGTAAAAGCCCAAGTTACAATCCCTTAAGCACAAACCATGGCTTGTTCTTATTTCTGTATTCATCCGTGGACACACATGTTAACAACTCGACTTCTCATATTGTATTTGATACTCTGACTTTCTTCTAACAACCAGGCAACCAAAAGGTTAAAACAGATTAATCTACTATATAAAAGTCAAAATTTGTGAGTTGGCTGTGAAGATTCTATGGAATCCTGGGGTTCCCAGTTTAGGGAGGGGCCTTTAGAATTCTCAGGCAGAGAGCTCTTGGGCCTCAGGCTGGTTGCTATGGAGATGAGGCCTAGCAGTAAGAAGAAAGGCAGTGTATTCCCTCAGAAACCAAACCTCTATTATGTTGACAACTCTGAATACAGATTGGATTGAGGAATATGAGGAAAAGTTACAGGTACTGGAATAGGCTGGCTGCTACAGAGATGAGGCCTAGAAGCAGCAAGGAGGAGGAGGGCAGTGTATTCCCTCAGAAACCCAATCTCCGTATTTTAACAACCCTGAATACAGATTGGATTGGGGAATATGGGGATTAAGTTACAGGTACTGGAATATGCTGATTGCTATGGAGACAAGGCCTAGAAGCAAGGAAGAGGACAGTACATTCCCTCAGGAACCCAACCTTTGTATGTTAATAACTCTGAATACAGATTGGATTGGAGAATATGGGGAAAAGTTACAGATACTGGAAGCCTTGGGCCTTAGGCTGGTTGCTATGGAGACAAGACTTAGCAGCAAGGAGGAAGACAGTGTATTCTCTCAGGAACCCAAACTGTGTATGTAAATAACTCTGAATACATATTGCATTGGAAAATATGAGGAAAAGTTACAGGTACTGGAGAAGACAGTTTGGTGAGTTCTTAAAAGGAACATTAAATCCCAGGCAACACCCAGGTAAATACAGTAGTTAAACATAAAGCTTTAAAAACTATTTAAAGAAATCAGAACAAAACAAAAGGATGGACAGCACCTGTCTGGACTAAAAATTCCCTTCACAGCTACCTAGCCGAACTGCCCAAGACCTGTCTGAATAAAAATGTTTTTTTAAAAGTACAAAATCTGAAGTTTTTGACCTTGAAATCTACATAGCCAGATATATGCTTGCTAACCTCACCATTTATTTCTTGCCTAGTCACCAAAACTCGATTGAAAAAACTCAAAGTTCACAAATGTGCTATTTATTTTATCTTAAATACTTAATTACCCGCTTTAAAAACTAGGGCATAATTCTGCAATCTAATCTCTATTTGAATGAGAAATCACAATGCTAGATGAAATAGCTTCCAGAGGCACTGGACTGTGGGTAAGTTAGTTTTGGATGTGTTTTTGATTTTGTACACATATTCTTAGTTCCTCAAGGGCTAACACACTATTTGATTTAGAGATGAAGACAAACCAGATCAAGTATGTTTAAGTCATGAATAGATTTCCACATACACATTCTTGTTCCACTCTTCCAGTATGAAAGGACTGCTGTCTTAGCTACTTATTCTTCATATCATAAAATTCTAACATTAACAGCGTGATCCAGAACAATAACAAATAAAAGCACAAATTATACAGGGGACTGAACTAGTGAGATACACCTGAAATGCAGGGGACACCCTTAGTCTTCTGTAAGAAACAATGCCAAGTTTTCAAAGATTCTCATAATATGAATATTATTGGAATCCAGTTTAAAATGTCTATGCAATTATTACTTTCAACTCATTCTGTCATATTGTAAAATGATCACTACAGAGTGGATTATCATCTTGTCTGTTTGTGTGATACATATAAGGGTGCATCCTTAAAACTGGGCCCAACATGCCTAAAAACATTACAGATGAACAGTGAAAAGTATAACTATTCACTTACTTATTTTTTGCATTTTCATTCCATTTTTCAGACTTTATCTCCCAAAGGGTGTTGGGTAGCCCTCCATATTTTAGTTATGGGACATGTAGTAGGAGCTAAGTAGCAGCTTGCTTGTAACAAGGTATGAAAACCAGAGACTATTAGATAAACAAAGTTAGGAATGTAGTGATAAGCACTGCCAGGCTAAACCAGAACTCCAAGGTCTCTTATGGGTGGGATGAGAAACTCTTTGCCTTTAATGTATTGAATTTTGCTAATTGCCTCCAGTTCACTCACTGAAGTCCTGTACTATGTATCATGCTCCCAATAAATAGTGTATATGCACTGTTATATTTGTCTGTGTGAATTCAGTTCCTGACAAAGGGACTCATACCAATGAAAATAAACAAGTTACTCCAAAAAAGGAATTCCACTATTCTTCATGAAGTTACCATATACATGTAATTTAGTTTGGACTTAGTTATTGGAAAATAGAACTAATGACAAGTTACATGCGACTAGTCACTTCCAAGATATGCTGAAACCAAGCATCTGTAAATTGTAATGCAGTCAAGCTTCCACATTTGTGAGTTTCACTTTCAAAGATTTGATTATTTGTGAGTTTCTCCAACCCCTACCCCATCTCAAAAGCATCTTTTCTAGGGGAATATTCCATCTTGGCAGCCCTGCTCAGGCTGCATAGCCCATTAAAAACCTTGCCTCTGCTCCTCTTCCTCCTCCACCAGTCACTGCTCAGCCAGCTAAGGATAGCTCACACCCCAGTTTCCCAGCATCATGAATCCTCTCCCAATGCCATCTCACACCCAACGAAAGAGATGGGTGAGAGAAAAGAAGTACAGGGCCACTGTACCAACCCACCCCCTTTTTGTATGCTTTTCCTGACCTGGTTTGGACTCTGGGTGCCCAGTCTCCCCACCATGCCTTGGCCCCCTTCCTACAGACATACACACACACATGTTGATATTTGCAGTTCTTCCACTTTTGCAGGGGGTCCTACACCCTCTACCCTAGTGAATGTGGAGGGCTGACTTACAAAGGAATGGGTAATATTTTCCAGGAAGACTGTTTTGGGATTATATGTAACTGTTTCCAAAGGTATTCCAGGCCATCACTACAAAAGAGGACAATCAGGAGTGCCCCTGATTCTGGTGATAGCTGATGGATCCCATATCAGTAAGCCAGTGAACCCAATCAAGTTTAGGCCAAATTTTAGAGGAGCAATCTCAAGTTGCTGGACCTATTTCGGGGATAGGATTCTGCTCCTTGAATAGTTCCTTTAAAGTCTCCACTAAAACCTGGAGAAGATTGTCTCAGTAACATGGAAGACATCTGCCATCATTATCTATTTCTCTGGAGTAAAATGATTTTACAGTGGGCTCTTGGTATTCACAGGGGGTTGACTCCAGGACCTCCTGTGGATACCAAAAAATGTGGATGATCAAGTCCCTTATATGAAGGGACAAGAAGAGAGCTTGAGCTCTACCCAATACTTATGCCTGCCCCCACCAAGTGTGCCCTGTGAAGGCAGCTGCTGCCATGCACCATAGCCCCAGCTTTCCTTCCCCACACCAACAGCCAGTATTACCCCTTGCACTCTCTCTTGCCACCGGATCCTCATACCTCACCCCACCCCATGCACCCTACAGTGGCAGTGCATATAAGTCCCAGCTTTCCCTCTCCACCTCAACATACAGTCTTCCTTCATTTTACTCTCTCCACCACCACCTGATCTCTTCTCTCTCCATTGCAAAAGCAGCCACTGCCACATGTGTGATCCATGTTGTAGGTGCAAGCTGTCCGTTGCCAGGCAATGGAGTACAGAGATAGCAATAGGCCGCTCAGTGTCATGCCCTGCCTTGGAGACTCTGGCAGTGAGGAGGAGAGTTCTGAATCAGAGGCAGAAGATAGCCCAGAGGAAGACAACAACCAGCAGCAGGGGCTAGAGCAAGGAGAACCAAAGGAACAGCAGCAACAAGAGTCAGAGGGAGAAGCAGCACAGGCACCTAGCTTGGCAGAATGATGGCAAGAAAAGGAAGGGCTCAAGCTTTCAGCTCATTTATATAACAAATGAACCTTAATAAAGGAACACCTGCATCAACATTGTTAGCCTATAAAAGACAAACAGCTGGCCTATATTCCTGGAGTTGATATTCTGTGTTGGTATCTTGCTCCCTGAACTCTGATTCTCCTTGGACCTTTGCCTGCCCTGACTACGCTTCTAGTTTCCCCTGTGGATTTGGATACTTTGGAACTCTGGACTTCTGGTTTGAATTCAGATTTGGTTTCAACTATTCTCTCTCCTTGCCATGAGTAGTAACCCTCCTCCTCTCGCCTTCTAGTTGCTGCCTGGTCTGTCTGAGACACGACACTCAGTAAACAAACTGAGACACCTTAGCAGTTTAGCAAAGCTTGCCTATTCAGAATGGAGCAGACATGTAATCAAGAGTTGGTCCAAGAGTTCAGGAATCCAGTGGGCAGCAAGGTCAGACAGTCTGAGAGTCAGAGAATCCAGGCAGATAACAAGCAGGGAATCTACAGCACACAAAGGCAAGGGCCGGCATATGCAGAAGTTGCTTCTGGTGTTGAGCCACCACCCTCTGCTTTCTGTAAAAAGGCTAGAGCCAGCTGGCTCTCATCCCTGCCTGACTAGCTCCTCATGTGTTTGCATACATTTGTCCTCTTTTGAATCTGCTATTTGCCTGGAGAAGCTGACTCCTAGCCCATGACAATCCTCAGCTTCCCCCATCCTGACAACCAGTCTTCCACCTCACATCTCCCTTGCCACCCAGTTTTTCCCACCCACTGTGCACCCTATGAAGGCGGCTCTGCCTCACACACATCCCCAGCTGTCCCTCCTTGCTCCAACAAGCAGTTTTCTTCCCTTTTATTCTCTCCTTGTCCTGCCTCAGTGGCTTCTTCATCCTCAGCAGGGGACCACTTCAGAACAGCTTCTGCTATAGTTCTCTTTTGAGGCCACTGGGTGAGATGAAGGAAAGATGAGGCATGCTGCACTGCTTTCTTAATTTTTTTTAGTACTGTATTTTTGGATTTTTTAAAATATTTGAATTTTTTATTATTATTTTCCATCTGAAGTTGGTGGAATCTGTGGATCCAGAACTTGTCAATAAGGAGGGCCCACTGTATTTTTTTAGGAGTGTCTTTTAGAAGATTCCTTCTTTTTTTCTGACCAAAGCATCAGAAAGATAGTAAGCTAAATTGTATGAACATGTCCTGAAAGTTCATTTTGATCTGAGTTTGATTCCCTAGGTTGGGGAATCCGTACCCCTTCCTGGTTGGGGCTGATGGTTATTGGAATCCAACATCACTGGAGGAGAGGTCACAGCTTCCTCACTTCTAATGTTAAAACATAAGGCTTAAAAAGACCTCGATAAGTCTGGAAACATGTAAGTTTTGTTTTCTTATAAAACGATCATAACTTTCATAGCTACATGAACCTGATAATACTATTCTGATTTTTCTTGAGATGAGAAGAGGTTCTTGAGAGCAAATGCTATGTGAAAATGTATAGCTCATGCTGAGAAACTCTGCATATCTCATCTCTCTTTTAACTTTATACTCTTTTAACTATCTCATTGTGGATTGTTTAAAATAATTTTGAATCTAAGTAAATATTACATCAGACTTGGTTTTATGAGCCAAAGCAAATTAACTTTGGGCAAGGGAACCCTAAGAAGTGGAATGGATTGGCCTCTTTTGGCCTGCTTCTAATAGATGAGTATCTGAAGTAAGTTATGAATTGAGACATTATTCTTGGAATTTTGATTTATTGATAGCTTCTATGTTTGGGTTATTTCACATAGAAAATAGATTTATAACTAGCCTGTGTCACTTAGGCGTCATTGTGGGCCAGCTGGATTTGAACATCTAACTAATCTAGTACAAAACCAAAGCCGTATTAATCAGAAGGAGCTTTCCTTTTTTCCCTTGAAACCAGGCAAGAAACAATAGCAGTGCCCCTGTGGAAAGGCTCCAAAGAAATGAGGCACCAGATGAAAATTATAGTCCTGTATGCCAAGAATGCATTTCTTCAGGCCATACGAAATCTAAATTCTATTTAAAAAGTGACTTTATAGTGATATGGTTGATTTGAGACAAAGTATGTCAACATCTTTCTTCAATTACACAACACCACTGTACAGGAGAAATCTCATACACATAAGTGTTGCTGTAACCTCAGCAGAGTGGCATCAGGCCAAGTGTCCCCAGCTATGTCCAATCCAAAACAAGTTTGTATCAAAGTTCCAAGGAACAGCTAGTCTTCCAACAAAATCTTGATCTCATTTTGAGTTTGCTGGGACTTACTACTATTTTATCACATCCCAGGGATGCAATTCTTTATTAAGTTTCTTTTTGACAGAAGCAGTGAGTAATTTTAGCAGTTGTCTTTATGCTGCAAGAAAGTCTTTCAAAACCAGGGATGGGACGAATCCAGAATTTTCCGAATTCAAACCCGGATCTGAATCCCTGGAAGGTTCTGTGAATCCACGAATCTCACAAATCTTGAACCTTTCAAATCCGCAGGAGAAGAGTGGGGAGCGTGACATCGCTCTCCATGCAACCTTCTGCCGCTGGCCCTGGGCAGGATCGCACCAGAGCGAGCAACAAAAAAGCGGGGAGCGCAAGATTGTGCTCCCTGCTACCTCCTCCCCCCTCCATGGGCCCAATTGCAGTGGCAGCAGGTGGGAATAGAGGGAGGAATGCAGGATCATCCTCCCCACCACCTCCTCCCACCCCAGCCCAGTCACCCCAGTAGAGGCAAGAGGAGGTGTGGATTAGAAAGATTTGATTCTCCTATTTTGGCCCAGGGATTCGGATCCATGAATCTCGAATCCTTGCCCAGGATTCGAGGATTCGGTTGCCCCATCCCTATTCAACCATGTCATTTTCAGAGCCTGTTTGTAGTCTGGGATTTATTCTGCACAAAATTCACATATGTCCGCTATGCAATGAGAAGGCATTTTCTGTGCAGAAATGCTATTTTCTATGCAAATCAAGCACATGTGAATTTTGCGCAGAACAAATCTCCAGTTATAGCATTTTCTATAAAGGAAACAGTATTTCCTGAGTAGAAAACAATGCTGCTTTGTAGAAATACTATTTTCTTCATGGAAAAATGTTCTTTTCTTTACAGAAAATGCTTTTATTTTCTGTGCAAAACAACCTGGATGAATTTTGTGCAGAATAAGTCTGAATCTGCAATTATTCTCATTAGTCTATGGTTCTGCTCATTGAGGTTTCTCAACACTTGAAAAATATTTTTTTAACTTAAAAAAATATTTTTTTTCCATTCCTATCTCATCCCATGAAAAATCTTCAGCATCCTACGTATTTCATGGACTCAGACCCTCCCCAAAATAACCAGGGGACTGTGACAGAAAATGAAAGAAATCTTCCTATATAGTGTATCTATGATCTTTTTTAATCCTGCCAATGTACAAATAATCAAGATTTCATGGATGGAAACAAAAAGGCTGAAATGCTATAGAGTGGTAACACAGCTAAACTTCCACTGGCAAAGTTATACAGCACTTGTGTTACACAGATATTATACCAAACTACACCTTTGTGCAAATGGTTGTGTATCTGGACGCATTCTGATGTATACTCCCATGAAGGGATAGAGTAGTATAAATTTCCCACCACTGCTAGGGGATACAGTTACTCAGTTATTTTAAAAGTGCAACTGTTTATGCAATGTTTACATTGGCAGAACTCTATTGTGCAACTTTGAACAGGATGAATCCACTGTACTGCAATAAAAAAGTAGAACCAGTGGCATAAAAGTACCTAGGCTGGTGTACATCACCAACAGGATTTCAGCCAGTGCTCTTAAAATAAATTGCTTGTCAGTGAATTCTAGGTCCTTAATCTGTTTCATATGTGGCACCTTTAGATCATTGCACTTTATAGGACAATGTAGAAGGTCACATCATTTATGAAATGTCAAATAAAAGAAGCAAAACTCCCTAGTTTTGCCCATGCACAGTTCCCATGGTATTAATATTCAAGCTAGAGTCAAAAAGCACTAATAAGCAGGATTTTTTTCCAGTTCTTGCATCATCATCATAATAATCATGAATACATACTTGTCTATACAAGCTCTAAATGACAAGGGTGTCAGTATTTTCTGCATTGTGACATCTCCACATCTTTCATTGTGCATTGTATGCTGAAATGTACTGTGTATGCAGTTTTAGAAGTAGCACAACTTCCATTTTCTACTGCAGGTAGAGTCACCTTGGGGACCTCCATTTGCTGCAAGACTGAGAATCCTAACATCTCTCACCATTCATTATGCAGGCTAAGGCTCCTGGAGGTGAAACATTCCCCATCCCTAATGTACTTCAAGGGAAACCCTGATCCAGCAGAGATGCTATACTTGTTTATGGCAAAACATGGGTCTGCATTATACTGTTCTAGTGCTATCATTCCATTTTCAACATCCTACGGAATCCTGGGGTTTGCAGTTTAGAGAGGGGCATTTAGAATTCTCAGCCAGCGAGCTCTTTGGTCTCACTAAACTACAAACCCCAGAATTCCACAGGATGTTGAAAGTGGAATAATGTCACTTTAACAGTATAGTACAGAAAGGCCCATAGTAATGAAAAATGAATAACAAATAATCTGTAGAGGAAAGGCCATAGGTCAGTGTTAAAGCATACGATCTGCATATATGCCCTTGGTTCAATCCCTTTCTACATCTAGAAATTCTACAAGACCACTGCTAGTCATTATAGAGAATACTTACTTGTTTAAATGAACCATTGATTAACTTATTATACATAGCTTTCTGTGTTCACCGTTCCCTAACATTGATGATGGTGGTGGTGATGCTGATTTCTCACATTATTTATTATAGTAATTGCATTTGTAGGGTTAAGCTCAAGGATCCTACATCCTAAATCTTTTTGGGAGTTCCGCGTGGAGTAGGCTGCATTCACGATTCCTATGCAATCCTATAGGGGCTACAAAGGGACAGTTAAAGTCACCTAACCCCATCTTACCAGTAAGCAGCCACTGTTATTTACAGGGATCCATTTTGTTGTCAATTGGAAAGCAGCTGCCTGATGTTCCCACTCCCCTTTGCATAAGTGATCTCCAATATGAGGGGGATTTGCAATAGGAATCCTTTCACTGACTCTCACATTGGGGATCACTTATGGGAGAGGTGGGAATGTCAGGTAGCTGCTTCTCAATTGACAGGAGAATGGATCCCTGTTGATCCCAGCAATTGCTTATTGGCAAGTGGGTCATGCCAGAATTAATTATGCAGCAATGTTGTTATAGTGCTACATAGTACTCAATGGTTATATAGAACTGTGGTGAACATAAATAAAGTTGACATGTACATAAATTCTGTTGAGTAAATGGATCTACTCTAACTGGGATAACCTTTAAAATTCAGGCCTCACTCTCCTTCATTCCCTTTTCCAGCCTTCTATCTGACTCACACATTGTAAAAAAGCACGCATAAATGTCTGGTTCTCTTTCTTGATAAACTACTTTCTCTGGGTTTAGTTCTCAAATTACAGCTGTATTTATCTTCTTGGTAACCTTGCTACGGCACTCATCTCGATTTTAGACCATTATCTAATTCCAAAAGATGCAATCCTGTATGCATTTACTTGGAAGTAAGTTCCACTGAATTCAGTGTGACTGATTTCTGAGTAGACATGCATAAGGTGGTACTGTAAGTAGCAGATACTAGCTCCTGTTACTAGCAGTAGCAGTTTGTCCTCCAGTGGGAAAAGAATCAGAGGTTGCAGAGGAATTCAGGACAAGATGAATTCCCCAAGCATCCATTCTTCCTAAGGAAGGAACTCATAGGACAAAGAATCAGATTTGGATGGATCCCTTTTATGTTTTATATTTTGCATTACCCCAAATTTAGTAGCTTTTCTAGGAAGATCTAATAATTTTTATTGTCCCCCCCCTCCGCTTTCTTCAGACTCTGTTAATGAAATTACTCTTAAAGTGGAAAAATCTTGTGTCCCTGATTCTTCTGTAGGAACCAGCTGCTTAAATTCTCCTAGTAATTTTATCAGAAAGTAGCAGGCCACACTAGCATCCTTACTGATGATGCTTACATTCTGTCATTGTTTGCACACATGTTGCAACTTTCCTAGACTTGTAATTTGTACCTATTCATATTATACTTTTTTATTTTCTAGCTATAATGGTAATAAAGTCACCATATCCTGCCTGACATTTCTACATTGATTTCTCTCACTATTTTTCCTTTCTCTTATACCAATGCATTTGGCAGAATTCTGCATAAACCATCTTTTTTCATCTGATACCTGCACTGCAAATAACAGAATGCTTTGCCAGAGGAACAGAAAGTTCTATAGGAAGCAAATAATTGCCACAGACAAACAAAGCATCTAAAATAAATAAAGCAAGGGAATTTGATTTAGGGAAATAATTCTTCAAAAGCTAGTATGTATGTGTCTGCAGTCTGTGGAATATATGTACACAAGTGTCTTTTACACAGAACTTAAAGTCAGCTCGTTTAGAGCATACCCCAGAGATAGTGCTTAATTGCTTCAAAAGAATTTGCATTACAAGGTGTGATGTAATGTTTGGGTCAACATAAAGGATGCTGCCGGGATGCAGTCTTGTCTCACAGCTCTATAAACTTCTCACATAATTGCCAGACACCTTGTTTCTTCTGCTAAGTGTTGATGCTTCTGTTGACATCCATTGTACTGGAAAGGATATTAAATTAGTCTGGTCTGTGTCAGTCTGCAAAGTATTCTATTCCTGTACTGCTCAATTTCCATATCATTCTTCAATTAGGAAAAAAAACAACACATCCCTATTTACTAGTATTTTCACATAACTTTCCCTAACATATTTATTTATGTGTATATTTGCCAATACACACATTTAAAAAAAAGTAGCTTGCATTAAACTTTCCCTGAACTTTGTTTTGTTGTGTTTTTAGTAAGAATGTTCTAAAACTGAAAAATTTATCTTTATCCAAAAAAGAAGGAAATTAAAAAGAATTAAAAGGAAATCGGGGGGAAAATAAAAAGTGAAGAAACTGAAACTGACACATCCATTCTTCAAGATTTTCCGTGATTAGCTCTGTCTCTAAATCCCTATATATGCAGCCATGTTAGACCTGAGTTACAAGCATTCTACAACACATCTGTGGTGGAACCCTTCTCAAAGTTGTTCCTGCAATTCCAGCCCTAGGGCTTCTATCACTCACCTTGCCCCTTTACCCTCAAGGTCCCTCTCTGGATCTGGTACTGAACAAGTGACTTTTTTGCTCAGTGGGCTCAGTGTGCAAAAGTATGACCCGTTCTCCCTTCCAATTCTTAAAACAGACACAGTTCTAGAAAATAAAAGCTATGGAGAATTACTATATAATAGGGATGGTCCAACTGAATCCTTGGCATGGATTTGAGATTCAGGAATCCGAATCCCTGTGCCAAAATAGGCAAACTGAATCTTCTGAATCTCCCACTCAAACAGTTTGTTGGGGACCGGGACACCTGAAAACCTGGAGGACCGGAATGCCTGAAAACCTGGAGAACCAGGACACCTGAAAACTTGGGACCAGGACAGGATCCCGCTCCTCATGTGTTTCCCCACACAACGTGGGCACAGCTGATTGGCCAGCAGACACGCATAAAGCCTTGCACACCCTAGAGGCCTCCATTTCTCCCTCCTGCTGCCTGTGCCCCTAGTGCTGCCTCTCCCTGCTGCTGCCTCCCTCTGCAAGGTAATTTTGGGATAGGGATTGGGAGGTGAGGGACAGAGGACCAAAACTGAGTTTGTGTGGGCGTCTAGGAGCTTGTAGGGGGTTCCAAAGACTGCAAAAGGGGCTTCAGAGGTTCCGTACAAGCCATGCCAGCCATACTTTCCCCTTTGCCAGCTTGCCTTGGTCAATTCTGGGACTAAGATTGTCATGATGCCACTTCCTCTCTTAGTTTCTGTGTCTTGAATACATGAATACTTCAGTTAACCTATTTTGAAGCTGCCTTTTATAAAGTCTTTTTATTCTTCTCAACCCCTTTCCCTCTTTTTCCTCTATCTAGCTGCAAGTTTATAAGCAGCATTGCCACTAGAAAGGTTACAAAGGAGAGCTGGAGAAACACAGACTTTTGGTCTTGTGTTGCAGCAGCATGTCTGTGGTAATCAATGAATGCCAAAAAATCTGAGCTGGAAAAGAATGGGATTCTACTCTAGCTGATTCTATAGAAGGAGTGTGTGTTGCCTACAACAAACAAGGTGAACAGTAGCTGCCTCCAGAATCGTTTATTGAGCATACATTAATCTGTATTATTTTTTTATTTGAGACTGGAGGGCAGGGATTGGAAATTATTGAGACAGGCCTAGAGATTTGACTTGAGTGTCCCTTGCAGGACTTGAGGATAGAGAATTGACTGGACTAGAGGCAGAGGCGTGTGTGTGTGTGTGTGTTTAAGTGCTTTCTTTGTTCCAGGATTTGAGACTTGGCTCTTGAGACTGCAGGGTGCAGAACTGAGATGGACTAGAGGCTGTTTGTTTGTGTGTTTTAAGTGCCTTCCTTGTTGCAGGACTTGAGATTTGACTGGAAGGTACAGTCTTCTTGAGATTTCAAGGACAGCTGAACATTTCTTTGCATCGCTCCCTTGCAAGGCTCTTTCAGACACAATACTGGGCTTTGGAGTTTTACAAGGAGTCACAGCCTTCTCTGACAAAGTGTGCTGGTGCATCATCAAACTACAAACACCAGGATGCCAGAAGGAGCCATGCAACAAAAAACCAGTTTTGACCTGGATTATCTCTGTACTGTAATATGTGGCCCTGTTTACACAGGCAGGAAAATATGGGACAATGTGCCTTCATGTCATTTTCAATCTGGGGAGATCCTGAGGCAAAACTATAACAATTGTCCTGGCCAGACTTCTTCAGCGGGAGGTTTGCCTTTGCCTAGGCTTTTGCTAAGGCTGAGAGAGTGTGTCTTGCCCAAGATTATCCTTCTTTCCCTTGCTATTTAAACCCTTTTTAAAAAAAGGATTCAAAAGATTCGAGATTCGTGATATTCATGGATTCCCAGAACCTTCCAGGGATCCGGATTCGGAAAATTCTGGGTTTGTCCCACCCCTACTATATAACAATTATTTTAAACATGAACTTCCCAAACTCTTTCCACATTCCCAGCTCTCAGAACCCTATTCAGGTCCAGTCACGTAGGGACGTGGGGCAGGGGTGGGTGATTTGCCCTGGGCAGCAATGTTTCTGGTGCGTCCTGCCCTTAGCCATGCCCCCATGTGCCCTGACCATGCTCCCATGCACTGCAGCCACACTCCTGCACGCAGCAGCCATGCCCCTCATGCCGTAGCCACGCCCCACCTCACACTCCAAGCTCTGCCACTGTTCAGATCTCATCAGTTTCTCTTTTCCCTCTCTCTTTCATTGTCCTAACTCTTACAGACAAGCCTCTAACTTACAGCCTTTCCCACCATAACCCTCCTCACAGAATTCCAAAGGTTGTGACTGGCTGCCTCTAACCAGGCTTGCCTAGCTTCTCATTTCACAACATCTTTTACACATATATGAAAGGCAGGTGCAATCAGGGGTAACTAGGGGCTCCCATGTCAGTGAAGCAGCAAATATGCCCTGGACTTTAGTCCAAACTTTAGTAATCCTGAACCTATTTTAAGAACTGAGTTAAGCACCTTAGATTGCTTTGTTAAAGTTCAGACTAAAATCTGAGGTCCTTTCTGCATCTTGCAGAAAGGACCTGCATCTCTAAAGGCATCTTAAACCCTCAGAGAATGCTATTTAATGGTTAAATAGGATAGCTTCAAAACAGCACAGTACAGGGAGGTCATAGTAGGCTAGGGGATGTTACTTTACAGCAGTCTCAGCTGGTTCAGTAACATCAGGTATTGTGACTTTTGGCAGAGCTTTGAAAAGTTACCTTTTTGGCTTGCAGCTATCAGAATGAAGACATGGTCGACCAATTAACAATTGATTCATTGTTGACTCAACGAAGCTAGAAATGAGGAAATTAGGTACTAGGTAATGCTTCCAGAATTCTGAGAGTTACAACTAATTTTTTTTCCCTCCCCCATCTACCCACACATTTTTTCTCCCTTTAAAGATCAGCACATTTCAGCCCTAAGCAGAAGCTATACAGCCCTCAGAATATCTGTGATGGCCTTTTCAGTTGCATCAGAGATGAGAATTAATATACCATTCAATTTCCTGATGACAAATTATACCACAGATTAAAAGCATGTGTGGATTTTACTGAAAGTCAAATGGGTGGAGATTATGCTATTTCCAGATCTTACTCACAATGGAAGAAGGATTGTTATTATTAAATGCCAAAGATATTGGTACCGGGGACGCCACATCTGTGAGTCATTCACAGAAGCCCAACAAACAGACTTGAATAAGGGGATTAAGAGGGCAAAAGTGTATTGTTGCCACAGAGGATGTGTGTGTGTGTGTGCATGCTTGCATGCTTTTCAGTTTCAAGAGAGAGAATTGAAGATTATGCAGCACTAAGGAGATCAGTCAGGATAGAGACCACAACTGGACACCAGATGCTAAGTACTAAATTGGTTAGCAAGTCTACAGAATATTTTGCTTTCACTTTTGCCTGCACCCATCAGCTCCCCATTCCTTCTTCTACTTGCCTGAGGAATTTCTGAAGGGTCTCAGGCAGAAATGCTTGATAAGAATATATTTATAGACTTGTAGAATCAGAAGGAACTCCAGTGCTCATATCATCAACCCCCTGTAGATACAGAAAATCTATAGCTAAAACATCTCTGCTGCAGAGAGGAGGTAGGAGGCCTGTTCTCTACTGGTCCAGGGGATAGGATCAGGACTAATGGGTTTTCAGTTACAGGACAGTTCATTTTGACTGAGCATTAGAAGTAACTTCTTGACATAAGAGTGGTCTGGTAATGGAATAAATTGACTACAGAGGTGGTAGAGTCTCCTACCCTGCACATCCTTCCATCCCTACAATTCTATGACTCTGCCTGATCTCTGTTTAAAAGCCTTCAGTGGAGAAGAGTGTCACTTTCTGAAGTAATCTGTTCCACTGTGAAACAGTTCTCATTGTTAGAAAGTTCTTCCTCATATTTAGTTGGATTTTCCTTTCTTTGAATTTGAATCAATCGGTTTGAATCCTACCCTCTAGAAAAGCTTGCTCCATCTTTCATGTGACAGCCCTCCAGGTGTTGGTAAACCACACTCATCACCTTTCAGTTTTGCTTTCACCAGGCTAAACACACCCATTTTCCTCAATCATTTCTAATATATCCTGGCTTCCATTTCTGTTGTCCTCCTTTGGGCACATTCTAGATTTTCAATACTTTTCCTGAACCATGGTATCCAGAATTAGGCATTGTACTTCAGGTATGGTCTGACCAACACAGAACAGAGTGTTGATCCAGACACAATGCTTTTGTTGAAGTTGCCTACAATTGCTTTATTTTTTTTCTCCTGCATCACACAGCAAATCTTTAATTTATGGTTCACCAAGACTCCAGGTCCCTTTGAAACATACTTCTGCCAAACTAGATGTTATCCACCCTATACCAGTGAATCTAATTTTTTCTGCCTAAATTTATCTTTATTACTATTGAAGTTCATTTTCTTTGTTTTTTCCCACTTTTTCCAAATTGTTAAGGTCATTTTGATTCTTGATTCTGACTTCTATTGGGGGGGAAATCTGATAAAATGTCAGTTTTTGTTCTCGTATAAACTGAAGTTTATTTTGGAGATTCACATGGTGTTTTTCCCATGCTAAACTATTTCCTGGCAGCTCCTGGCATTATCAAATATTTTTAATCTTTGCTCCCCAGGTTGGTTTAAATTAAGCCAGTACTTTCTGAAATAAAATGTATCAGTTGCTTGGCAATGTGTTTCCACTGTCTTTGACCCAGTAAAGATGGCTGCCAAGTAAACATACCTATTGTTTCCGGGACACAGATTCAGAGATCAAGCAAGGGAAAGAGGAATATTAACACTAAAACAGAATGATCCTAATGTTTTGACTATAACTTCTGGATAAATAAAAAGGTGCAATGGAAATTAGTGAAAATTAATTTCTGAAATGTTGCATGAGACTGGATGTGACATGTGAGCAGTGGGAGAGGAAAGGGCAAGAACACAAAAGAGACCTGGAAACTTGGTATATTTCAAGAGGAAACTGGATGCAAACCATAAATATGCAAGTACAATCAAACAAAATGAAATGGAAACTCAGTCGAAAGAAGACACAACTCACTAGAAAAGACAATAATGCTTGGTAAGATAGAAGGCAATAGGAAAAGAGGAAGACTACATTACAGATAAACAAACTCAGTCAAGGAAGCCATGGTCCTGAATCTGCAAGACCTGAGCAAGGATATTGATGATAGGGTGACTGGGAATTCTCTCAACCATAGAGTCATCATAAGTCAAAGTTGACTTGAGGGCAGTTAACAACACAATCCCTTTCCACCTGAAACAAATACAATCATGCACTTGCCGTTTTGTAGTTCCTTCAGGTTTATTGTTAGTTAGCAGAACATCACTGCTGCGCCATTCTCACAAACTGATGTACTTTTTCCTGGAAATGGGATTGACATTCCAGTTCAACAACATCTGCAGCCAGCCCTCAGGACTTAAAAGTCCATTTGCCAGAAAATGTTCTGCACATCTCTTTATTTCTGCATCTGATTCATTTTGTTGCTGTTGTTGTCTGCCATACCACTGGCTGATTTGGCTAAGTAAGAGCTCCAAGGATACTGAAGTGAGCCCTTTAGTACAATGAAGCGCTATTTCTGTTGGCACACACTAATGGGAATGTTATGTCCTTCTCCTTTTTTTATGGGAAATGAGAGTCTGCTTGAGAAATGTATCACAATGAGACTGAACTAAATGGAACCTACATACAAGCAGGAACATAAAAAATGTTGACTCTGTGCTTCACATAAATGTTTTGAAACTACATATACAGAGAGAGATAGAGAGAGATGTAAATCTTACTTCCTTTTATCCTTACACATTAGGAAAAAATTACAATTGCCTGATGTTGGGCAGGAATATGAGGTTTTTTACATTTTTTCCCCAGACTTTTCACCTTTGACAACTATTTTTGCAAGTCTTATGTCAAAGATATTTTTTTGCAACTTTTTTTTTTTTTTACATGAAATGCAACATTTGGATGGAGGTCAACCTCACAGCTCTCTGTAGACCAGATACCATAAGCCAACATGGTTGTACCTCTGACGTCACCAGATCCCTGGCTAAAGTGCCTCCTGGAGCCTTTCCACTCCATGCTTTGGCTTGATTCCACTTCCCCCTTTCCAACACTCAGAAGAATGAGGAGGGGCAGTAGCATTGTCAGCCCATTCTGTGCCAGCTTTGTTCTTTCTCTTCCTTCCCTGTACAGGGAAGCGGGAGGAAGAACACAATGCTCACATCAACTTGCCAAGACTAGCTAACAGGAGTCAGCCGTGTTCCTTTGTCCCCTTCCCTGCATGTTTGCTTCCATCTTTGGTTAAGCACATCCTATTGTTATAATAGAACCAGAAGCTGGGATTCACCTTAACTACGGCTTACTGCAAGAATGAGCAACCTCTGGCCCATATACCAGAACTTACCTGGAAATGTTCCCCATCTGGGCCACAGATGTTTTGTTCCAGCCCCTCTCCAAGACCCTGTCCTCCTCCTCTTTACCTTCCTCCACCCCATTTCTCAATGCTAGAGGAAGGCACCCTTTCTCTAATTTTGGGAAGAAGAATCCTCCTCTTACCTCTAATTGGTGATAGAAGTGGAACTTCCTCTCCCAACACTGGAGAAATTCTGCCTCTAGCATTTGGCAACTTTTCTTTGGAGGCAAAAGACTTCCTACTATTAGCTAACCATTTCCACAATCAGTTTGACAAAAGAAGTGTCCCTTTCTTTCTTTTTTTTTAAATTAACCCTCTATTGAAAAAGCAAATATGAAATCTAATTTATGAAACAAAGTTTACAAGTTAACCAACCCACTGCAAAATATTCATATCATGTTATTGATGTTAATACCTGTTTTAACCAAATGTGTTATTCATACAGGGCCATGAGTGGTTATGGCTTCTCTTTTTGGGTCTGTTGATTGGTTAATAGAAAAAATCAAGGTGAAACAAATTTCTATAAAGTTATCTGTGTCTTCTTTCAGTTCTGAGACTCTTTGTGTTATTTTTTTCTCATGGACCTGAGTCCCATATTTTTGCATACCACAAGGTAATGCTTAGTGTACTTCCTGGTTTCCAGTGCTGTGCTATTAACTCTCTAGCAGGAGCAACTACTCTGCTGGTGGAGGTGAGGGGGATGGGTTAGAGAGAGTCTTTACCATGAGGGGCTGCCTCAATTGTTACACAGGGATGACCAGAAGACGATTGGTCTCTTAGGACTGAAGCTGTTCCCCAGCCCTGAATTTTTGGGAAAAGCCAACTTTATAAAAACTATGGTCATGGTCCTCTATCAGGAGAAGTAGCTGTGAAACATAACTACAACAGTCTCCTGTTCAACCCCTTCAAACCATCTTTTCTCAGCTTCAATCCCCCAACCCCAGCTATTTCGTGGTTGGTGAAGAGTGAGGGGAGCAGCAGACAAGCATCCATTTATTTTCCTACAGCCAGACATAGAGTGACAGAAGTTCAAAGGGACCTCTTGGGGCCCTCTGGAGGTCCCTGCGGATGATGTCATCCCTCTGCATTCACTCATAAGAAAACAGCTAGAAGCTTGTCTGGTGTTCCCCCCACTGGAAATGGCTGGTTATGAGTGGCTGGGGCTGAGAAACAGGGGATGGGTGGAATTTTGATCATTGCATGATCAGTACTGAATTTCTGTATCTAAAACAAACAAAAAGATGATTTGTGATGCTGTAAATCTGACCTATGCCATCCTAATTCACTAACCTATGCCTTAAAACTAGATTCTACCTTTAATCAGTAACTAGAGTTGCCCAGGTTCAGACTTAACAATTAATTGTCATTGGTTAAAAACAGAATCAAAAACTGCTGAACATTTACTAGTGGGTGTATCGGAGCAGGAGGAGTGAGATAGGAACTGATGAGCCATGTAGCATTGACCTGAATTCACACAAGGAGTTACAAGTGCATAACCACCCTGGTTAACTAGCTACACAGTGAATTACAGCCTGCCTCCCCCATCCTCACTTACTGGGCAGCAGCTGCTGCAACTGACAAAGGCCTGTTCCCCTTCCGATCAAGAAGCCACTGACTGATGGTCGCACTCCATCCCATGAGCAATCTCCAGGAAGAAGCAGGGGCCTTGTTGTAACTGCCCCTTGCACCAGAGCTCACTCATGCGAGTGGAGGGGCTGTCAGTCAGCTACTTCCTGATCAACAGGGTAACAGACCCCCACCAACTGGAGTGGCTTCTGCCTGGTAAGTGGGGACTGAAGGAGTTTCATGGTCTCTAAACCAGGAAATGCATAGGGATTGTTAAATCAAAATAATCATGAATATTTAACTCTTAGTTACACACTTGATATTGAGTTAGTGAATTCTACCCATTATTTTTAAATGAGTGTGTGTAACACTAGTTGGAAAGACTAGAAAAGGAAAACTCAACATAATATACTTTGATTGAAAGCAGAGGTATAAATCTTCAAAATAATTAAATACAATAAAAGCACATTCAATGACTCTTCCTTCTCAGCACTTTAAGAAAAAAAAGACACCAAGGAATATGCATACAATACATTAATTATTAAAATGCTTGCACAAATAGAAATAAAGCCACTTCTCTCTTACTTAGGATGTATTTTAATATCCACAAAGGGATTCTTTGACCTCAAACCCACAAAAGTGCTGTCATGTTCATTATCATTTGTGATAGAACAGCAGTGGTGACAACCACCTGAGTTTTAATTCCCACAGTTACCTGGGGAGACAGATGGCCTCTCATCCAAACAGTAACTCTCCACTGACCACAGAACTCTTTAAATATTCAGATATTCTCATTGGTGGCTCATCTAGATTACTGTGTTTAGTTCTGGACCCCTCATTTTAAGAAGGATATGGACAAGTTGGAGCAGATTCATAGAAGGGCAAAGGGATGATAAGAACAAAACAAATGAGGAAAGGTTGGAGGAGCTGGGCATATTCAGCTCAGTGAAGAGAAGACTGAGGGGTGACATGATTGAACTCTTTAAATACCTCAAGGCCTGTCACAGAGAAGAGGGGGTGGGCCTATTCTCTGCTGCCCCAAAAGGTAGGACTATGTCTAATGGTTTTAAATCACAGGACAGTAGAACATTAGAAAGAACTTCTTGACAATGGGAACAGTTCAACAATGGACTCAATTGCCCAGAGAGGTGGTGAGGGTCTCCTTTTCAGATATCTTCAAAAAGAGACTGGACAGCTACCTGCTGGAGATGCTTTAGATGCAGGAGGTTACACCTGCTGGCCTGTGAGGGCCATCTCTGTAATTCTATGGTGCTTATAGAGCCAGTATGGTATAGTGAACTGAGCGTTCTGCTAGGTTCCTGTGAACAAAGGTTCATAGAATCATAGAATCATAGAGTTGGAAGAGACCACAGGGGCCATCGAGTCCAACCCCCTGCTATGCAGGAACACCCATCAAAGCATTCCCAACAGATGGCCATCCAGCCTCTGCTGAAAAACCTCCAAAGAAGGAGACTCCACCACACTACGTAGGCAGCAGATTCCACTGCCGGACAGCTCTGACCGTCAGGAAGTTCCTCTTGAGGTTCAGATGGAATCTCCTTTCCTGCAGCTTGAATCTATTGCTCCTTGTCCTAGTCTCTGGAGTGGCAGAGAACAAGCCTGCTCCCTCCTCAACATGACATCCCTTCAAATATTTAAACATGGCTATCATGTCCCCTCTTAACCTTCTCTTCTGCAGACTAAACATACCCAGCTCCCTAAGGCATTCAGATCCCTGCTCCGACATGGAAACCCACTGAGTGACTTTAGGTGAGTCATGCTCTTTCAGCCATAGTGGAAGAAAACAGTAGACTTCCTCTGAAAAAATCTTGCCGTGATAAGGTCACTATAAGTCAGACGTCTTGAAGGCATATGACAACAACAAGGGGCAATTTAAACAGTCTAAAACATGTGAAACCATTTAACATGGTAAAATAATTTGAAAATATATACATGTACAGATTAGGGTAGAATTGCTAGCCCCCAAACTCTTTTTTTCTGCTTTTTTTTAAAAAAAAATTGAATAATAAAAAAAATAAAAAGAGACAAGAAAAAGACAAAGAAAAGCAATATAAAAAAGTACAACACTACAGAAAACAAAGTATTACAAATAAATAAACTATAAAAATAGGCTACACAACAATACAATATCAAGAAAAAGATAACAAAACTACAAATATCAAACTACAACAGAACTACACATAACTAAAAAGCCTTGAATAATAACCCACATTTTAACTTGGCAATAACAAGACCAGCACTGGTGCCCTTTGGGCCTCCAAGGGGAGAGCATTCCAGAAATGAGGCACCACAGAATTGACTAATCCTGTTGAGGCAGGGCTATTTGATAAGAATGTGGATCTCACAAGGATTGGATAAAAATTTCAGTTTCTAATAAGAGTGTTGCAAAGGTGACAGATTATTCATAATTCAGAGCAGTCACGTAGGGATGTGGGGGTGATTCGCCCTAGGCCCCAATGTTTTTGGGGTGTCTTAGCCCATAGCCACGCCCCCGCATGCCCTGGCCACAGCCCCACGCACCGCAGCCACACATGGCACACAGCGGCCATGCCCCTTGCACTGTAGCCACATCCCCTCCCACCCACCCCCACACACTCCAAGCTCTGCCACTGATTCAGGGTAAAGAAAGTTGAGATTTAAAACATTTGAATGTAAGAAGAAGCAAAATTGTTATATTCACCCATACAAGTAGAGCTTGGTCTCTTGTGTTAAACCAGGTTCTGGTCAAGTGCAGTCACAGAGGATCCTTTGAGTTCCCAGTATAGATGAAACTCCCCTGTGCACACCTATTTCCCAATTGGTATTGAAAATTCCCTCTATATCCTCTAGGGGGCATGGGGGCTAATTTTGCCATGTTGTAGAACCCCTGGCCAGTTTTAGGCTGAGCCGGGCCCTTGATCATGTTCTGTTTGAGAAAAAGGCATACCCTGAGCCTAAAATAGACCAGATGCCACCGCCACCACTGCCACCGCCACCACCATATGGCAAAATTGCCTATAGGGTGCCCATTGTATTTTTGTGGGATTATTATATTATATTATATTATATTATATTATATTATGATATCTATCTATCTATCTTGGAGAGGGTGGTTGAGGCCCTTCCAGGTCTGGTATTGTCTGGGTGGTTATGGCCCCAGATCTGGAGAAGCTGCCCAACTCTCTATTAAACTATTATTGTTGTAGTTGTGAATTAGGATTGCCACCATTTTTAAAAAGGGCTTCAAGTTTTAACAGCTACATAACAGGCAGGTACAATGTGATCCTCTTCATGTGTGATTTACTGCAACAACTGAATTTGAGCATTGGGGACAGTTAGCAATTTTATTCAGTTTGCTTTTGAGTAAGATATAGCAACATTCCTAATTTTATTCATAATTGAGATAGAACAGAGATGGGCAAAGTGCCAGCCACACATGGTCCCACAGCTGTTTTTGTGGCTTCTGTATCCATCCTAGCCCCCATTCCAGTGCCACTTACCTGAAAAAAAATATTCAGATAATTACATTTCTGCTCCTAAAAACTTCCAGGAAAATCATTCCTCATACCTCTGAGCACCCTTGAATAGAAAGATCTTGGTCAGAATCCTACTGTTAGTCCCACCTGGAGTAAACCCATTAAATCAATGGGATTTACCAAAATGTGGACTAACTGTTCAACAATTGGTTCAATGAGTCTGCTCTAGTTGCAGCTAACTAATAAGAATCAAACCCTAAAGGTGTAAACATGTTTAAAGTAAAAGAAAGCAAAATAAGCAGAATATCTTTAGCTTTCCTACATGCACATTCTACATGGATGAATGCATTGAAAGGACCTCTCTTTTCATAATTTTTTTTTCCAATGAAAGTTTGGGTGAACTTATAAGCAGGTCTCTAATACCACTCTTCTGTGTGGAGTTCCATCTCACAATAATGATCATTCCTCACATTCAAAAAGTCAAGCGTTGAAATATTTAGTGGAGTAAGATTCCACTTCAAAATGCATCAGCTTTAAAAGTCATTTCATTTTACAGAACATAAAAAGTAGAGCAGCTTTCAAGGCTTTGCATTTCTCTTGTTGCTCCAGATTTCACACAGCCTGGAGAAGGAGCAGCCAATTTAGAATCTCTTGGGGAGGAGCAGAGAAAAGTGGGGCTGAGCTGGCAGGGGGATACACAAAGGAGCTGGGTTCCATTCAAGTCCTGTAGGGTTGTCAAAATGCCCTCTCTTTTTTTACCTCAAAACATGAATGCAGAAGATTTTAAAAAACTTCTTAGAAATTTACTGGGCTGCTCAATAATGGCACTGGCTGGAGGATACAGACTACTTGTCTAAGTCCAAAAGGTTTTATTTCATGGGTTCCCTCATCCCCCAGAATAAATCTGTGCAACCCTTGTATTTTGCAGTTTTCAGAAATGTTAAAAGCACAATTCACTGACTAAAAAGTATCAATAGCTTATACAAAATTTAATCAGGAAACCTATAAGGAACTTTTGTGCCTATTTGCCTTCTGCTTGGCTCAAAATCCACCTTCTTTCTGAGTGCATTTTTGGTACAACTGGTCAGGTGTGACAGGAGGCTGCAACCCATCCATCACATCGACAGCACCAAGTGCCAAGGAAGATGTGTGCCACGTGTTTAGGATGATCATGTGACAGAGATCATCTTGTATTTTATGAAGAGGAGGCAGGATGGGGAAAAAATGCTGTTAATTAATTAAAAGACTAATTGAACTCCTGACAGCTAAGATGATCTATCGGTCTGAACCAAGCTGGGGAAGGCTTTGATGTTGCTTCAGAAGAACGGCTGGATGTAAAATGGAAGTGATCTGACAGAGATTGGATTGCTTCATTAGTGCCCTGCCCTATTACATACACTTACTTAATCAGAATTGACTGCTGTTGTAAAAAGGATATGGTCTGTGGATCTAATTTGGTAAGTCTTTCTTTATAGGTTTTTAAAAATTTCAGGAAAGTCAACAAGCTTTAAATCAAGGCTTCTTAGTGCTGGGACAGCATTTTTACTTGGTAATGGTAAACAGAAAAGTTGTATTCCCTTCCCAGCCACATCACTCCTGCCTTCCAGTCAAGTGGTATATTTGCTAACTTTGCAAGTAATCATCCCTATGGGTCTTTTGCATAACCTCCAACTGTCCTGATTTTTCAGGGACAGTCCCAATTAATCCTGTCATCCCACTTTTTCAGTGACTTTTAAAATGTTCCAGTTTCTCTCTCCTCCTCCCACTTTCCTCCTTGACCCTCAGGTTACTCCCATTGCTACAAATCAGGTTCAAAGTGCAAAATTAGTTTGCACTCAGTTAACTCAGTGGAGGTAAGAGGAGAGGAAGGGTGATATCTTGCTCTTCCCTGTAGGCTCAGGCAAAAGCAAAAAGCTGTTGCATCTCCTAGCTTAGCTGGTCTTCCTTTTTAACAGCTTTGACCATCTTAACCACAGTTTGAAGTTGCTTGACCACGTGTCCCAGTTTTCATTTGCAAAATGTTGGAGGTTGAACATACATAAATAAAACACTCCTTAACAGTGTCCTAAGGCTCTCTATTTGTTCTCCTCTATCCCAATCCATGACTACTATTGCAGGAAGAACAGAGACATGTACTCCCTCTGTATCCCTATTGTTGCGTCCGTAGCTTTCCTCTCACTGAGAGTTGAATATTGACAGTAGGAATCTTGTTTGACTTGTTACTCCGATGGAGAAACCCTATCCCAGGGTCTACAATTTGATATTCAATATGATTCTGTGTGCCTGAGAGGTCGCCTGGATGAGCAAGTCGGCAGTCACAATCGAATGACCGAAAACCAGGTCAGGCCAGTAAAATCCCCAGTCACGTAGCCCCAGGAGACCTCAAGATGTGTAATCCCACAATAAATAAAGGGTCCTTAGCCCTGAGATGCCGACTTGAGGGATTAGCGTGTGTGCTCCAAGTTGAGCAAATATCCCATCAAGTGAGGACTATTTACATGAAGTCACACCACAAACAAATGCAACTGAAGATCCTGAGACTTTGGCAACACCTTGCAATCCCATCACACAAAGGAAGTTACCATTGTGGAGCTTCATTCTCTCCATTGTTCTCCCCAGGAGAGGATTAGTCCTTCAGGTACTTTTTCCCCTACAAATAATCCCGGTTTTTGAGCGTTTCTTTGGATCGCTCCCAGTCTTCCCAGCAGACTGTTGCTCCATCCATTGAGTAATCCTCTCAGCCCTCTTTGTGCTGAGTCTCATCTCTCTGCTGTTTTCCTGGACCACAGACTTCAGGACAAGGTGCAGTATTACTCCTGCTACACCCCTTCAATACTCTCCTGCCCAATTTCCTCTCTTTTACTTCTTCATAGGTCTTGAGTGAGTGGGTGTGTGATTGCTTTAGTGCATGAAACTTTCATTCAATAAAAGCATTTACTGGACATCTTTGTTTGGTTTTTGGCTTGGCCTGACCCCATAAAAACTGGGTAAAAATACCCCACCAGGTTACCCAGCCTCTCTCATTGTGATTCCTTGTGCTCTGGCTAGTTTCCATTCCCCATCATGTGGAGCATATTGAGGTGTCCCCCAAGGTGCCCCAGAAATCGGGGTAATAGACTCCAGCCTAGAACTTGTTTACATTTTTTGGATTACAACACCAGAATCCTACTATCTGAATGGCCTCTGGCAATGCTGGGGGACAGGCATGGGTTGGTTCTGGTAACTGTAGCAACAACAACAACAAAAAAGGTATTTTTCCAAATGTTAGTATTACTAATGTAGAGTCCATCTACATTTTAGAACTCTAACCTTCCAAGGTTCTGTGTTCAAGTCAACAACCTTTGCAGGACTATATTCACTATTTATAAGTTTACATGTTAATTTATAGGAGTTTAGACATATACTTAAGATAATCTCTTGTTTATTTGCCTTACCATACCCACTCTCTTCCTGTATTGCTCTAACCTGCAGCTGTTTTGTCACCTTCTCTTTCCTCCCCCCCCCTTAGAAAGAAAGAAAGAAAGAAAGAAAGAAAGAAAGAAAGAAAGAAAGAAAGACAGACTGACTAAAGGAGCTATTATACTACACTATTGTAGCACTATTATTCCACTTTAACTGCCATGGCAACATTCTATGGAATTCTGGGGTTTATAGTTTTAAGAGGCTCTTTGTCTGAAAATTCTACCTGCCCCTCCCTAAACTGCAAATCCCAGGATTCCATACAATGTTGCCATGACAATTGAAGTAGAATAATAGTGCTATAATAGTGTAGTGTGATAGGGCCCCAAGTTTGCTTCTTTCTCTGTGAAATCCTTGCAGGGGGAGTTGCATGGGACTGTTTGTTGTTCGGCCTCTGCCTTGCCAATCTGATTCCTCTGTTAGAGATATGCACTACTATCTCTCACATTCGCCAACATTTAAATTGAGCACATGAGTAAAGCAGGCTCTGCATTGCATGTTAGTCCCCCAATACATGGAGGACAATGAAGCCATCAAGCTGGCGTTCTGATATGTTTCTAAGGGGGAGGGGGTAGAGGAAGAGAAGAAGAAGGGCTTGTTGTTATGGGGAAACTGAAAACCATGCCCGAGTACATTCCAACAGTATTTCCAGTGAGGCAAGGATGAGCAAAATGCTGCCCTCCAGATATTTCAAACTACACCTCTCACAAATTCTAGCAGCATGGTCAAATTTCATGGATTATGGATGTGGTAATTTCAAACATCTGGAGGTCACCAACTTGCCTACCTACATAATAAAATAACTCTAGGTGTCTCAAGAAACTTGATGCAAGCTCAACCTCCACTGTGAAACATTTGCTGCTGCAGAATTTGGGAGTGATGTGCCAGGAGGCAGAGATAATGTAAAACAGCCCACTTTCTCTTAATTCTATGCAACTCTTACAACAGCTGATGTCAAAACAACTCGAGTTCTAACTGGCAGTTTCCAGCTGGAGTCCCCCAGGACAGGTTTGCCTCATGTGCACCCCCATAAAACCCTGCTTTCTACAATTGCTATGTTTTCCCTTGTGAAGGAAATAGTGATTACTGAGTCTGATATTTTTCCTTATCTCTCCATCTCTTGATAGACTCAGGCATCACAGCACCCAAAAGCTTCTCTGAAGCTGTTCAGGTATATTGTACTGCAGTACTTTCTGCCCGTGTGGAGTGATTCAGGCTTTAAGTAGAACCTGATAAAGAGACTTTCCACTTGTGTTCTGAGGGTTAATGTTGCATTCTGTCATGGTGAATACCCCCTCTGGCTTAGAAAGTATTTCAAACAATGGCAAGACATTAGGGGGTGGGAGCAAAGAGGTGAGTTGGACTGCAGTTCTCCTCTTGGAGTACAAAGTATGGCGATATTCCAAGCCGTGAAAGCCAAACATTTCTTCTCAGCATGCTAGAAAATAAAGCACTTTGTAAAAGGGTACAGGCTTTAACATAGTACACTAGACAAAGCTTCCTTGGTTCTCCCAAAATTCATTGGTTGTTGCTGCCAAGCATGGGATAATCACTTAACCATGTTCGAGCTACTTTCAATGAATAATAGGTGTTTTGCACTGATTTGGAATGACTAATGCGCTGCCAAAAATAGCTGCCCAAACCAGCTCAGTGTTTGCATATGTAAATGTGTCCTGCAGTGCTGCAATAATGTCCTTACAACAATCAGGGTCATGTAGACACCCTGACATGACAAGATATCTGCAAACCTCAATAGTAGAATCAGGGAGCCTTCCACTGGGAGAGCAAACTGTTCTTCAACTGATAGGCACTGAGCTGAAGAGGACTTTCTTCTCCGCCATGCTGCATTAGCTCTGGCTGGGATATATAACCTCTTTTCCCCCCTTGGATTTTGCCTTGGGAGAGTCAGTGCCTCCTTAAAGTGATATTGGTAACTTGTCCCTGGATAGAGAGTATAAAATACTGCACTATGGTCAGTTCTGCATCCACAGAGCCAAAGTGTGTGTGAGACAGCTGTGTATATGGTCCTGTGGAACAACTGTGCAACCTCTGAGAAAGCACAACTGCCTGTACAACTACTTTTATATAATTCTAGCAGTCCTTAGGCATAGAGGGACAAGACTTTTTAAGGCTTATTTCCTGTGCTACATCAGAAGTTGTAGCAGGCAGTGTAGCAGCCCTGAGATAATACAAGAAATCACACCAACTGTTAACTGTAGGGAAAACTGTTAATAAAATAGAAGGTAAGCATTTAAATGTCAGTGAGCACTTGACCTTATTCACAGATGCAGAGATTCAAAAAGTTACTTTTTGGATTGCAACTCCCAGAATTTCCCAGCCAACATAGCCAGTGAGAGTAACAGTTGAAAAGTAACTTATCCAAACTCTGCACAGTTTGTGGCTACACAGCTTGGGGGAGAAATGGTGGAGCACTTCACTCATTATAACATTTCCGCATAGCTTCCTTTTTTAAATTAACAGTTTCAACTACTTTTTTCAAGCAGCAAAAGATCTGCTTTCGTTATTTCCAGCCCACTCATCCCTCCTCAGCATTACCTTCCCCCGTCCCCATCAGTGTCTTTATGTTTATAACCAAAAATTTAGATTAATACTTCAACATATAATTGAGCATCATGTTCTCTGGGAACAAAAAGGCTAGTAAATAAGCCTTTTGTTCTTTTTAAGACCCACACTCTTGCCAACACCCAGCCCTTTAGACTCTGCTGCTGACTGAAGCATTTGTTTCCCACTGTGTGTCGCTCCTTTTGGGTGCTGCTCCCTCTGACCTCCGACTGCACCATTCTGAGCTCACTTTATGCTACATGCAAGACTTCCTGACTGCCATTGAGAGGAAGTGCCAGAGTATGCCAGAATCCCAACTCAGCACAATGGCACAGCTGGCCTGGTCGATGAGCCCTGAAAGACTCATCGATGCAGAGGGAAGGAGAAAATATCAGTGCTGTTGAAGTTTAAGAAAGCCTGTAAAAAAAGGGAGAAGAACAACAGAAAAAAAACCCAAAAAAACAGGATGAACATGGCAGATAAAATTGAAGCTGGATTTGCATACCCTCCAATATTTCACAGATGAAAACAAGGATGCATGCGGCCAAGCAACTTCAGAGCGTGGTCTAGGTGACAAAAGTTATTAATGGGGAAGAACACACAAGCTGGGAGAGGCTGCAGCAGTTTCTTTTGCGTGAGCCTATTGGGAACAGAAAGATTTCACCCTTTCCTCTCCTCTTCCCCTCAACTAAATCAAGCAAGTATAAACTACTTTTGCATTATGAATTCAGGCCATTTCCACACTACAGTGTTATAGTGCTATTATTCAATATCCTGTGGAATTCTGGGATTTGTAGCTTACTGTGGCCAAAGAGCTCTCTGGCTGAAAATTCTAAATGCCCCCCCAGACTGCAAACCCCAGGATCCCATACGGTGTTGAAAATGGAATAATAGCACTATAACAATGTAGGGGGGAAATGGCTTCAGTTTCTATCAACTGAAGTAAACTGAAGACAAAGGGGGAAAGTGGGAGGAGGGGAGATGTTAAAAAGAAGCTGAAAAGGTAGAATGACAGAGGCTTAATTGGGACAGTCGGAGCATATGGATCTGCAGAACTCAATAGGAACCAGGAACAGCAGTTACAGCAAGGGTAGGGAGAACTATTTCTTGCTCTTCCTATTCTTCCTCTCCCTTCTCTTATTCTTCCATTAAAAGTATCCCTAACTCTGACCACCAGGGCTCTCAAAGTAATGTCTAATAAAGTCATAATATAGAAAACAGAACAGAAATGCAACATTCTTTGAAAGCAGAGTAAAATCAATTTTAAAAGCCAAAGTCCTGACACAATAATATTTATCTATATATTAAAATATTCATATCCCACCCTTTACCATGGGATTTCAGGGTGTTGTACAGATACCACAGGTTTTTTTCAAAAATTTCCAAATAGAACAATAAAAATAGTTTAAACAGGATAAAAATAAATGAAACACAACAACACATTAATACAGCTCAAAAGGCTACAACAGTTAAAGTAAATTAAATTTAAAGTAAATTAAGCCCAAACACAGTTTTTGATCACCTATCAAAAACTCAGGAATGATGGGATCAGCCTGATTTCCCTTATGGTAGATTTCTATTATTAAGATGATGCTACAGGAAAAAGTGCTGTGTTGTGCATTCACTAGCCTAGCTTTCCAGGGTGGTGAGAGACACAACAGGCCCTCCGAGAAAGACCTGAGATCATGATCACTCTCGTATAGCAGGAAATAGGCTCTCAGACATCCTGGCCACAAGACATGTCAAGCTTTATAGGTTCAAAGCAGCATCTTGAACTGAGCTCAGGATTAAGTGGCTACTGCAATTGGTTCAAAATTACTCATAATTTGTTGTCTAAAGAATACAGTACACAGAAGCCTGTTTGCTTTTTGCACTAACTGTAGCTTTCAAGGACAGCCCCAGGGAAAGTGTGTTAAGAGTACTTCAAGCTGAGAGGTAATTAAAGCATGATTATTGTGCCAGATCTGCTTTCTCTAGGAAGGCTGGAAGGGACATAACTGGCTTTGTCCTCAAAAGAGAGAACCAAGAAAGACTCCTGCCTGCATAAGAACTGCATGTACCCAAATATGCATATACATGCAAATTTGGAAAGAACAGGTCTTGCCCCCATACCTTCTTTGCTTCAGTGGAAAAAAACAGTGCCTCAACTGGTGAAAACAGAACAAATGGTGTAGTAACAGGACCGCAGCCCAAAACAAGTAAAGAGAGAGTAAAAGAATACCTAGCTATACTAACTGAACCCAGGTCTCCAGGGTTGGACAAACTGCATCCAAGAGTACTAAAGGAACTTGTAAATGTAATCTCCAAATCACTGCCAATGATCTTTGAGGATTCTCAGAGGACAGGAGACATCCTAGCAGATTGGAGGAGTCCCCTTCCTTGGAGGTCTTTAAAGGGAGGTTGGATGGGCATCTTTCAGGGGTGCTTAATTGTGTATTCCTGCATGACAAGGGACAGGATTAGATGGCCCTTGCAACCCATTCCAGCAATAAGGCCATTGCCGCACTACACTGTTATAGTGATATTATTCCACTTTCAATATCCTGTGAAATTCTGGGGATTGTAGTTTACTGAGGCCAAAGAGCTGTCTGGCTGAGAATTCTAAATGCCCCTCTCTGAACTGCAAACCCCAGGATTTCATAGGATGTTGAAAGTGGAATAATAGCATTATAACAGCGCAGTGTGGAAATGGCCTAAGATTCTATGATTCCAAGACTATATGTAGGAATACCTTACTTCTAATACTTTTATGAACTGATGGCCTGTATACCTGCTTATTCTGTTGCCCAGATGCTGTTTAATATGTATTGCTGGAAGTGGTAATCTGAAATATGGGGGCTGGGTTGAATCACTATGCTGGTAATACTCAGCTCCAGAGATAAGAATTATTTCCAGTGACGAACAGTATGTTAGAGAGAGGCGTTCTCCCCATTCCATAGTTTTCAGCATTCCACACTTTTTGGTATGTTCACATAAATCTGCCATTTACTTTAGTTTCTCAAGTCCATTATTTTTCAAATATTATACATGCAAGACAATTTCTCTGACACCTCACAATCAGAGTGAATATCTATTCACAATCCATGATAGATTTGTCATTGTTGTGTGCCTTCATTTCTGACTTATGCTGAACATAAGTCGAACCTTTCATGGGGTTTCCTTGGGAAGATTTGTTCAGAGGGGATTTGCTTTGCTTTCCTCTTAAACTGAGAGAGTGTGACTTTCCCAAGTTGACCCAGAGCGGTTCCATGGCTGAGTGGGGATTCAACAATCATAGTCCAAAACTCAATCCACTGTACCACACTGCCTCTCAATTATATATTTATAGCCCTGAATATCTTAACCCACATAGATATATTTTGCATCAATTTCTAGCGAAATACTTCTTTTGACAATTCCTCTTGCAGTAGCAGGTAATCCTACGTAATTACTTTGCAAAATCACCAACTAATAACTTCACTCCATTGAACTGCAAATCATATTCCAGTGAATACTTTGAAGAGATGTAGTATATTATAAAGATTATCTGTTGTGCATAGTTAAGCATTTGATGATGTTTCCCTACAGAAATGTGTAGAAATTCTGAGACAATCTCTTAAAAACAAGAGTTTCTTGTTCAGTTTTGTTTCTTACTGTAGGTTCTTGCAGAAGCCAAAAAAGGTCTTGCTTTGGTTCCAGTAAAATTCTTGCCTTCTTCTATTAGGGTCCATGAATTTATTACAATGCAGAGAAACAAACTAAACATTTGTAAAATGTCACATAGTAACATTGTCTACCGTGCTCTACACAGATATGAGATTCATCGTTTCAGAAGAATCAGCAATTAGACAAGTTTGACTTATCAATTTAATTTAGAGAGTATTTTAGTATGCATCATTAGAGTTCATTATTGCTTATTTGAGGGATTCACATTGGTTTTAACAAGAAAATCATACTTCTTTTGCAAATTCTCTGATGCTGCAAGAACCAGCTTTAGAAGAGCCCTTCTGACCCTTCATAGACACTCAGATTTTCAAAAGCAAAATGTTTGTCCTTGTGACTACAAAGAATGCCTTGGCATCCTCTTGCCCAGTAAAATGAAGGAAAAGGGCCAAAGAATCCATATGGAGATCTTATGGTTTCTAAGGTCTGATTCTTAACCTCTCCTCCTTTTTAATATATTTACTGGGGTCTCTTTACAGAAATGCCACCTCTCTGCTATAATTAATCTTTGAAACGGGATAGCCTGAGAATATCCTTCAACAGGGTCAGTCTGTCCTACAACAGATGAACCATGTCATATTATTGATACTCTAATCAGGCCACACACTGGCAGAAGGCCACCATGTTCTTGAAACGATCAATTTTCTGCAAAGGTTGAGCTGTGGTTATGCCATTCAGGCAAGGAAGGGAGCCTTGGCTCACTTCCCAGTGTAGTCTAATTTCTACTCTCAAGATACAGTCTAGAGTTAAGAATAAGTGGTCTTCAACTTATATTCCATAGCTAACAGGAAGACCTCAGAAAGTCAGCTAACAGACAAAATTCCAAGCTAACTATACAAGAAAACTGAGGAGATACATCTACCCATACATTAAAGCCCACCCCATCACCACACATCTCATAATTAGCAGAGATGTAAAGAATATTGCCATCCTCAGTGAAAAAGACTGGGTCAGCATATTAAGATACCCACTGAAAAAAAGTCAGTATTTCTGAGAGTGATTGGTTGATTGACTGATTTTGCTCTTCAGGAGTTTTTTTTTTGGGGGGGGGGATTGCCAAGATGCTTCTGCACAAGAAAAAATAGTGTAAAAACGTATTTTGTGCAAATGAAATGTTAAAACTCTTTTTTCTCCAAAAACAACTCTTTGAGAAATGCTTGCAAAAAAACCCAAAAACCTCCAAAATGCATTTTAAAAAATGGAAAATAAGCATAAGCTTTTCTAATCTGACCCAGCATGAAAAGATCTTTCTAAATTTTTCATTTTTATGTGTGGAAATAAAAGTGAACATTGTGGCCCTCCAAATGTTGCTGAACTGAAACTCCAATCAGCTCTAGCCAGCACAATCATGATAAAGAATGAGGGGAACTACAACTGAACAACACTAGGATGGTCATAAGTTCTCCATTCTTGTGGGGGCTTCTGGATCTCAGTCCCTTCTCAGTATCATTGGTTAAGCTGGCTGGGGCTTCTGGGTGCTGAAGTCTAAAAAGATTGGAGGAGGCACGTTTGTGAAGATCATTCCAGAGAGATCATTCAATATGCCAACATGCTGTTCAAAAATTTACATTAGTCTCCCTGAAAAAAAAATTCTCATATGCTACAGCTGGGCTTGTAAATGTTATCATTCCAACTCTGTCTTGAAATTTTCCACCTTTCTTTAAACTCAGACTATTAAATAGATGTAACTTTGTTAAACAAGAGTAGAAAATCAAGCTGAACCTGGCAAAATAGATGTCATTATAGGCTATGCCTTCTTGTGCAACAGTGCCCATTTTTGTACCCAGAACAGACTTTTGTTAATGTATTGTTTTAAACCCATACAGAAATGCACGTCTCTCAGGTGCTAAAAATCTGACATGACCATCACCTGCTTATTTTGTAAATTGCCTTTCATCTTCTTGTTTTACAAGACATGTCTCATCTTACAAGAAACACTAAGAGTACATCAGTCATGATACAGCAGTTTCCAAAGGAATAATTTTCACTGTTGAAAAGTACATGCTAAAATTTGTGGTCATCTCTGGGACAAGTATTGGCCTCACTTTGGCCAAGAGCACCCAATTCAGACCTTTGAGAATTTAACTTAAGAAAAGCTCTGGGACAAAATCTGAAGATGTGATGACCCCAAACAAATTCTGACACAGTCTTGCTTACCAATAAAGGCTGCCTAGCCTGAACTAAAACTAGTGAGTAATATGTTTTACAGCCTCCATAGGAGACTTATATCACATCAGCTCTCTTGTCTCTTTGTTTTATTCTCTAAGGGAACTCAGAACTAAGGATATTTTTACACTTCATGCAAAACGGAATTGCATGTCACTTCATTCCTGATCTGAATAGGATCAATGGAATAGCTTACTCTAATTTTCTCTAATTTGTTAGTCCCAATTAGAGTTAGACCCACTGAATCAATTACAATTTGGTAAGCCAGCACTCGTATGAGTTCCTCTGGTTCAGTAGGTTTACCCTAACTCAACTGGATTTAGGCCTCTGTGAACTGTTCCTAGATATGTTTTCAGCTCACTGCATGTGTCAGCTATAGATGTAGAATGACTTCAGTATGCAATTATCAACCAATTCTTTCTGATTTGTAGTATGAATGAAGCAGGATAGTGTAATGTTTTGAGTGCTGATTTGATCTTTGGGAGACTAGTGCAATGTTTTGAGTGCTGGATTTGATCTCTGGGACACTAGGATTTCAATTCCTGATGGGCCATGAAAACCCTATAGGTGACCTTGGGCAGGTCAGTCTGTCTCAATCTCAGAACTTAGACTTCATGTGGAACAGTTACCCCAAAATGTGGGTGATTCAGGGGTCTCTCCATGCCAGTATCTCCATGTAATAGTGGGGAATTAATTAGCTCAATGAGGAGACCCGCAAAAAGGGGGTAACCTAACATGATCTTCCACCAATATTTATGGAATCTTTGCAGGAAAGAACCAGCCAGAGATTCTAAATTAAGCTAAAATGTTTTATTAAAGAGTTTAGTCCTGCACACAAAAGATCCAAGCATTCACACACTCACAGAAGGAAAAGGGAGGAAAGTTGTTGATAGTGGAGTTTTAGGGAATGGGCAATAATTGCCAGTCCAGAGACCAGCAAAGAAAGCAGTGACATGGCTTAGACTTGCACATAAGGACAGTACTCATTTGGAAATCAGAGTGACAGCATGGCATTCAGCAAGCGAGATAATACATTGGACTACTCAAAACAGTGGGTTTTTATACCTAAAATCTGCCTGGAGGGCAGGGATGTGAATGGCTCTCTGGCAGAGTAAACAATGGAGGTTTCAACATGGACAATGGGGTCCGGACAAAGTTAATGGTCTTAGTGTTCGGTGACAAATAGTTAATGGCTGCCATAATAGCTCAGTAATGGGGGACAGGTAAAGGAACAATGAAGGGAAACATCCAGGAGCTACAAAGAAGGGCTGAAACAATCAGTGGTTTGGTGGGAACTTCCCGTTGCCATTGTGTGGTAGCAGAGACATTACAGTTTTAATTCAAACCTATTATCTCTGCAGTTACCTGGTGATTATCCTGACAATAACTCTGGCTACACCTAGAGAGGATCTCTGACCTACTTTGCACCACACATGTTCAGCCAGTGTTTTTCTTCTGCCCAGCCTGGCCTTATAGTCATCTCAGGATTCATTTTATATCAATGCTAACTAATGTATTACGCCTATTAAATCATATTTTGTCAGTTAAACCATATCCAATCTGGGGAGCATGCAGGTCTATAACAACACTGTGTTCAGTTCTGAGAACCAATTCAAGTACGATACTGGCAAGCTAGACCATGTCCAGAGAAACATGACCATCCTGATCAAAGGTCTGGAAACTAACCTTTATGAAGGAAGGCTTAGGGAGTTCGGTATTCTTAGCCTGGAGAAAAAAAGACTGAGGGAGTGACATGATAACCATCTTTAAATATCTTAAAGGGATACCATGCAGAAATTGCAGCAATCTTTTTCCGGCTGCTTCAGAGACTAGAAGACAAACAGATTGATTAAAATTACAAGAAAAGAGATTCTACCTAAACATTAGGAAGAGCGTCTTTAATGTGAGAACTGTTCAACAGTGGAATAGATGTTCTCATAAGGAGATAGAGTCTCCGGGTCTCCTTTTCTGGAGATAAAGCTGCATGAGCATCTTTCAGGAGTGCTGCATGGCAGGGGGTTGGACTAGATGGTCCTTTTGGTCCTTTCTAGCTCTATGATTCTATGACTGTATGGAATGCTGGGATTTGCAATTTAGTGCAGAAGACCTCATTGGAGGCCGGTGCAGAAAGGGCCATTGTGTGTGTGTGTGTGTGTGTGTATCACATAGTTCAAAATTAAATCTGAGTCCAATACAAATAAATATCTTAAAGTCAAACTTGTGATATTATTGTGTCAAGGGCAGACCAGGCAGTTAAACAGCAGAGCAGGGCTTACTCACAAAAGCAAAAGCAGGGGTAGTCCAAACAAAGTTCAGGTTCCAACATAAACCCACCAAGCAAATCCAAATCATTATCAAACAAGCAGTGGTTCAAAATAGTCAGGATGCAAGAGACCACAACTCAGAACTTGAACAACCAAGAAAATAAATTACTAACCCTGGAAAGGAAGGGCCAGCTGTCTGCCTTTTATCTTACTAATGATGTTGCCACAGGTATTCCCTCATTAGGGCTAGCTTGTTATTTAAATGAGCTGAGCAGCAAAGCCTCTCTTTCTGGTATCATCTCTCTGGCATAATAAGAGTTTGTGTTGCCTTGTTTGCCCTCCACACCCTGCTCAGGCCCCTGCTGCTTGTTGTCTTCCACTGAGCAAGTCTCTGGGGAAACTTCTGCCTCAGATTCAGAATCCTCCTCCTCCTCGCTGTCAGGGTCTCCAAGGCAGGGCATGACAGCTATGTGTACGTATGTGTGTGTGTGTGTTACATTAAATCACAGAGTGGTTGGTTGGTTTGGTGAGCTTCTTATAGGGCAGGACACAGAACAGGTATATGGCCTTCCATATGTTATCAGACTGAAACCTCTACAAGTCCTAGCCAATACAGCCAATGTTGTGGGAAGATGGAGGATAAAACATTCTGCTTCCCTACTGGGGAGAAGTAATCAAAGGCATGAGGATATAAAGGAGATGGCGAGGAGCTTAGGAAAGTAGGTCACAGCTTGTCACTACTGATGGTGAAAGTATAGGCAGTTGAAAAGGAAGAGAATTCCCATCCTTACAAATTCTAGTCATCCAGCCTCCCCAAAACATTTTGCTGCCTGAGGAGAAAAACTAGATTTTTCTTTCCCCTTCCATGTACAGCAGTCAAGTGGGCTGGCAATTGTTCCATCAACACTGTTGATGGAACGGTATCTTCTGTGACTACCTGAAAGCAGCAGTCTAGTTTAGAGAACTCAGGACTAGTCACATGGTAAAGAGTTTTGTCCACTTTCCTGCTGCCTTATTATGCCTAACAGTAGAACTTGACTTGAGCAGCAGAGTGGCGCCAGAGATTGTTTCAGTCACCACTGAAGCACAAGGTTACTGATTGACCAGCTTTCTGTCCTTGCTGTTACTAATGAAAGACCATGCTTATTTGAAGACAATGGTTAGCTAGTTTGCATCAGTGTACTTGCACAGTACTGAGGCATTCCAATCTCTATCTACCACCACCACCTGTTCCCAGCAAGGATAGGAATCCCACCTATCCTTGGTAGATCTAACTAAAGAACCATTTCACTAGGAAGATATCATCCTGTATTGCAGCAGGATTATCCACAAAACCTATATAGTCAACCTCAGCCTCCATTTTGTGCTCGCTAGCTCCCTTAGCTTTGCAGTGTGGCCAGTTCTCATATTATAAATATTTACAACTAACAGTGGGTATCAATTTATCATTTTATGGAAAAGCATTATTAGGTCTAGTAAATATTTTTTTGCTGTTTGTGGTGCCTTCAAGCCAACTCAGTTATGGCAATCCTGTCATAGGGTTTTCTTGGCAAGATTTACTCAGAAAAGGTTTGCCATTGCCTTCCTCTTAGACTGAGAGACTGTGACTTGCCCAGTGTGTTTTCATGATGACTCACTTTAAATGACATATTGGAATGCAAAGGTTTTCCCCTCCCTCCCACAGGGGTTGGGATTTTATTTATTTATTTAATTTATATTTTGCTCATCTCCGATAAGGGATTGTGGGAGATGTAAAGAGGTCACACCAAGGATCCTGAGGGTAAGCTCCTTTAAGCATCACTCTAAGCAGGTGTAATTATGTTGTGCAAAATATACGGGCTGTGTGACTGAAGACTGAATTATGCTCCTACATTGTTAAAGAGTTCCCTTTACTTGCAGCCTGATTGTCATAGCAGCCAGGCAGCTGTGCCTCTTTCTTCAGGATAATTATGAATTTCAAAATGAGAACTTTAATTTAAGTTGGCATTGTAAGCAGGTATTTTTCTCCCCTTGGTGATTTAAATGATAATTTAAATCAATCTGTTCTAAATGAATGACTGAACCACAATGAGGACTCTAGCTACTTCACAGTACTAGCTAATACTTACCATTTGGCTTCAATTGACTTTTTTTTAACCTTTTGTGTTTGTGTGTGCATGTGTGAATGCACATGCCCTCAAGTTGCTTGTTGACTTATGGCAATCCCATGAATTTCAACATGTTTTCTTGGGCAAGAAATACTCAAAGAGTTGGTTTTGCTATTTCCTTTCCCAGAAATATAGCCTACACGACCTGGTATGTGTTGGTAGTGTTCCATCCAAGTACTGACTAGGGCTGATTCTGCTTAGCTTCCTAGAGCACCTCCTAAATTAAATCTCCAGCTCTGCTGACACACAGATTCATGTTTTTTGGTGCCTCTGTTTTAAGTCAAGCCAGGAGCTTGTGTGCTTCAGAAAAGACAATGCCCAGTTGCCCCTCAGCCAGTCCATAGGAAAGAGAAGGAAACCATCAACTGTGGAAGATGATACACTAACACTTTTCCTGTTCATACACTCTGTTGACAATTTTAGAGACACACAAAATTTTCTAGGCCAGATCTTCAGACATCTCGTCTCTTCCTCTGTCTTCCTGAATTTTTGTACTATCATGGCTGATGCAAAGTTCTGGAAGAATCTAACAGCTCCTGCTGCCTTTGCATCAACTTTTGTAACAAGATGCATTTCACATTTAGGATGGTGACTTATCCAGTGACTTAGTCCATAAAAGTTTCTGCAAGCTTTGTCCATACCTAGCATCCTGCTACAGCTAAACCAGAGGGAAATTTGACCATTCAAAAGCATGACTGATTTTTGTTCTGAACAGTTACAGGCCACTCCTGTGGCTGCCATCCATAAATATATTCTTTGTTACTATCTATTTAGGAAGTGCGTATAGTAACAACCTTTAAATCACTTGCAACTTAAAGCGTAATAGATCATATTAGCAGCCCATTAATCAAGCTCTCAAGTTATCCAGCATTCAAATGTCACATATTGCTCACAGATGTTTAAGGAAATCTGAGATCCCTTTTCTTTTCCCTCATTAATGACTAGGAAATATTTACTAACTATATGGCTCCAATGCTAACTATGTTTGTGGTGGTAAATCCAAGAAGAATTCAGTGGAGTTTTGCTGACGTACTTATATTAACACAAATAAAAGAAAATTACAAAATAAAGGGAAGGGGGAAGGTAGATGGGAAACAACCACGAAAGAAAGAAATACCAAAAAAAACAAAAAACAAAAAAATCAGTCATGTAGCCTAGATGATTAAAATGACTCCCTTTATGAATTATATCCCGATAGGCTGAAAGCAAACTGGAATACAAAAGTGCCTAATCTTTCTTACCCTCCTCTCTTATCCCATAGTAAAACAGAGTTACAGAGTGACAGTTTTGGACTCCCTGACCAGATCTGCCCAAAATATCCCTCCCTTCACAGACAACAGGCCCTTCCCTGATTCCTTGATTTCTTACATCATATCCTCTAACTGTCCTTATTTGGCAGGAACAGTCCTGATTAATCCTCTGACATCCCACTTTTTCAGCTGCTTTTAAACTGTCCAGTTTCTCTATCTTCCTCCTACTTTTCCCCTTTACCCACAGCTTACTTCACCACCTCCAGACTGAACTTAAAGTGCAAAATTAGCTTAAGTGGGGAGAGAGCAGAGGAGTAGTAGAATGTTGCCCTTCCCAGTAGGCTCAGGCATAAGCAAACTGCTGCAGCTTTTCTCCTGGCTTGCCTGTTCTTCTTCATTCATATATTTTGTCATCTTGCTCACATTCCGATATTGCTTGGTCACACATGTCCTAGTGTTACCCTGTTTACTGGGGTCCCGGGAGGGACACCGAAATAACCTTACAATTACAAAAGATGGGGAAATTAGTCAAGAGCACTGGTTGGAGCTACGAGAGGCAGGGTAACACAGCAGGATCTTGTAACCCAATGTTTACGGGGTCAGGCCAAGTCAAGAAGCAAACCATGTCAGAAATAATGAATGATCTTTATTAAATACAGGCACACAATACAGGTAAGCAACACACGCCACAGATAACTAAGGAAAATAAAGATTCGAGTTTGATAGTGGGATTTTCAGAGGGATAGTTGATTTGGGTGATACGGAACCTGTTCCTGGAGCCCAGAAAGAAGATAGAGAGCGAAGCTGGGGTGCAATGTATCTCAGCATGTGGAGCTGAGGGGAAGCTCGCCAAGCAAAGCGGCAGCAAGGCAGTCTGGAACTCGGGAGTGATCCGAGGATGGTCTCGGAATCAGGGTTTTTTATAAAGGGAAATGTGACTGCAGGCTATGCCATACTTGGGGGAAACAATGCATTTTAGGAGCAGGAAAAAGCTTTGGAAAGGTCAGAATTTAGCATGATTGAGTTAAGTCCGAATTGACAAAGAGTTAGCCAGTATGCAAATACTCAGTGCTTGGCAGTTGAGTATTCAGCTTGCCAGTTTGCCTGCTCGGGGCAGGGAGTCCTTTGTAAACAGCGTGCATACATAATGAAGGTGTTTGCAGAGAGGTCACCTAAAGCAAGGATCTGGCTATTTCTGGCCTGCCTGGGTGGAGAATGGAATGTTCAGCAATTTGTGGCCGAGCCTAGTCTGTGCTTGTCCGGGGGCCTCACAAACACGTGGAGAGGGGTGGTGGAAGAGAGCCAAATTATTGATATCAAAATGATATCTTTATGCTATCTCGAAGGAGGCCTAACCTGCAGTGACACTAGTTTCCATCTGTGGTATATTAGAGACTACATTACATTGATATGTGAAGCCTACAAAAACCAAATGAGCTCCTGGGACAAAGTTAGTAACTGCAGTGAAGATAGCTGTTTGCTTTGCTTGCTTGGTTGCTTCCACTGCTATAAGCTGCCGATGGGTTTTCCTGTAAGTCTATCACCCTTGCTAGTGAAGGTAGATCCATTTTGGAGGGCTCCTGTATTAAATCTCTAAACTGCTTGCATTTACATTTTTTTAACCCTGCTGATCAAGATAGAACCATAAACCCACAGGCATGTATTTCACTCTCTCCCTCTTCCTTTCTCCCACCTCTTTTCTTATTAAAATGACTGGGATTTCAAAATGAATAACTTCTGGATCAGTGCATATGTTTAGTTCTTGGATGCCATTCTTGGAACTGGAGCCATTTCTAGCAGTTTCTTATCCCAGCATTTAATGTCTTCCTCGTGGTTTGGAGTTCTCGTTTATTCTAAAAATCATGTACATGCTTATCAGCCTCCCTTAAAGAATGTCTCTTCCCATTTCCAGGCTAGAAATCTCCCAATTGATTAAGGGGATCAAGGAATACCACAGCATAAGCCTATAATTGTAGACCTCCTGGACTCTGCTTATGGTGAAAGGGAGATAGCTGGAAGGACTGTCTCTGAGATCTGGGGAATTTTTAAGGGGAAAGCTATGCCTTGTTTACATTTCAACAGAATTTCAGTTATTTTTCTTGGACTTTTATAGAAAGAGACCTTTTGTCTTGGCAATTCATGGTGTGCAAGAATGTCACAAAACTTAGTCCCTAAGAGAAGATGCTGGATTTGATTTCTCAAGGAAACCTATAATTTTCCTAATGTTTCTAACTAAATGAGGTGCTTGTTTCATACCAACTTTGCTGTGGAAAAAATGCAGATAGTATTTTTCCTTGCGAAGACTCTTCTTCTTCTTCTCCTCCTCCTCTTCCTCCTCCTCCTTCTTCTCCAATGTGATTAGCTAATTATTTAAGAATAATGCAAACTGGATATATTCAGTGTTGTTGCATAATGTCTTCAATCCCATGCTTTCAAAGAAAGTTCACATTCAAATGTGGCCACAACAGGCCATGTTAAGAGCTCTAGGCTGGTCAGCACTGAGGCTTGGGTGAACTTTGTCCACAGCAGAGTGAGTCCATGTCATTAGTTTACGGGAAAGGAAATAAAAGTAAAAGTAAAAATATTGAAAAATGGAAAAAAATATTTTACATGGTTATAAGGAAGTGTAAGCCCAAATGGTAGCAGCAAAGCAGTCAAGCATACGACCTACCTCCTCAGACTCCCTCTCCCCGCTCTCCCCCACCCATGTTATGTACATTTCTTATTATTTCTTTTATTATAATGACTTCCCCTTCCCCTCCAGGAGCTTAGAGTAGTACATGTCAACTGCCTCTCATCTTTTTTTCACAATGTCTCTGTAGAGTTGGTTACAGAGGGAGGGAGGAGAGACAGAGAGGTCAACAAACACCCGGATGAAGGTTTGAATCTTCATCTCTCCCTTTGTAGGCCAGCACCAATCTGCTGTACCACACTGGTTCATACTCTTTATACTTCATGTAATCATACAATCTGGGGATCTCTGATCTGAATTTTTTAAAAGCACACCTCATATATCCTCACTTCTCTTGGCCTTTGCTGTCCAATTGGTAGAAGAACAGGCCTAAATCTAACAACATGCTTGTGGAAACCTTTAGATTTTAAGGAGTGGGGATGTCTCCTGCTTGAAGCACTCTCTTGGTGCTGAAAACATGCTTGGAAGGTGTTTCAAGGCCTTCAGAATAGATTTGGGGGGGTTTCAATAGATGGTACCCCCTCCTCATTTATATGTATTCCACTTTTTTGTGAATGGAAGCCCAACAGTGGATATCTGTAGAAGCTGTGTTTCTGGGTAACATAAAAAGTTGGAACTGCAGAATAGGGAGACTGCCCCCTGAACACACAGCAAGCATGGATTTATACTGCATGAACCAAACTTCACAAATCAGACCAAACATAAATGCTGCAGAAAAGAAATGACATGGGGAATTCTTCTCACATAGATCCCTATTGGGAGCCATTCTGTCACGATTTTGAGCAATGCGCCTGCTGAATGGTTAATGAGTAAAACTCATCTGCCAATGCGTTTATTTGCAAACACCTTGCTTCATTGTCTGCTTCTTACAAAACAAACATTACTTCATCTCCATTAATATCATTATAAGGTTGCAGAGTATTGACTGGAGTTAAATATCACTCAGTCTATAAACTGCAACCAATCAACATGCCTTCTGATCGCTACTCCAGATTCTCAATAGGATTGAATAATAGAAGGGAGGTAAATCAAAGCTAACAGCTTTTAGCTCCAGCCAGCCTGTCTCCACTCCAGGCATCCATTCAGCTGGGAAGCATATCAAAATTTATAACCTAGACATTTATTGTGTGGGGCATTAAAATGATGAGGAACCCTACACTCATGCCATGAGAGCCATTAAGAAGAGGTAGAGAGCCTGGATTTGCACCATCCTATATGATTGGTCAGTGGCCAAAAGCAGCAGGGAGACCTGAAATATTTGTCTATAAGCCAGTTAGATTTAATCCTCTACAATGACAAAGCCTTTCCTTTTTTTGGAAAAGAACATTACTGCCCAAAGCATACTTCCCCAGATACAAGTCCCAATGAACTTCGGCAGGATTTATTTCTGAATAAACAGGATCAGGTTGCAAAGTTACAGAATGTATTAAGAATTTTCCTGTAGAGGAAACAAGATCTCTATTTTCCCCTACTTCTAAATCAGCACCCAATATGGATATGATTCTAAATGTTTAATACAATATTGAGTTTTCAGAAGTAAAATATTGCACAGAATTTTGAACTCTACAAAGCTTATTTAATCAAGACTGACAGGGCATTTGATTGACCACTAAACTAAAGAAAGATCTGCTTTCTGACATCTTTGGAGGCACAGATTTGTAGGGAATCTAGTGTGCATGTGTGTGCATATATGTGCATATATATGCATTTAAAGCAAGCTTTACCTGTAGCTGCGAGAGCAGGATTGAGAAATGATCACCGAAATCTTCAGAGCCAAGAGAAGAAGGAACAAGATTTCCACTGTATGAATTCAGTGTCTTGCATAACTTTCCTTGGCTCTTACAAAGAAAATTAATTGTGAAAAATGAGAAAATGTAATCAAATTTCTTATTAGACAGGATTGCAGAATTCAACATTTCTTCCTGCAGAATTTGGATGACATTAAGAAAAATTCTGAGTTTTTACTTTAAACTGCAATGTATGTATCATGCTAATGAAATGCATAAGGGACAGCTATTATTCCCCAGTGTAATATTGGCAATAATGAACGTTGAAAGGTTTGTCACAGCCCTGAAAATGGTTGGGCGTGCCTTTGCAGAATGGAAATTGAGCAATGGCACACTAGCCTCAATTGGAGCCCATAGTGGATCTTTCATTGGAGGACCTTGCAATCTGGATAATTAAAGGCATTGACCTATTGTGTCCTTATTTGCTCTATGTATCACCTTCAGTTATCCAAATTCCCCAAAATTCAAATCTGAAAGCAACCTTTTTGTTTCCTTTGTCTTCAGCCTCAGATTAAAGTAACCTGATATAGTATTATTTTTGTCTGTTCCTTTATTGAGATTTAAAATAACACAACCAGGCTATGACTTCTTCACAAGCCCATTTTGTTTTGTTTTATTTTTTACTGTACTTTGTTTCTAATTAACTGACCATGAATCATGGAATTCTATCATATGACCAGAAGCAATGGGAAATTTTGCATGGAAATGTGCTGTCAGTTAACATGTTCAGAAATCCCATTTACGACAGTAGCAGCTATTGCTTCTGCTACTACTATTAATACAATTGCTATTTGGAGCATCTGTCCAGACCTGTAAGTGTTGAGTTGCCTAGCTGCTTGTGCTGAATAAGTCTTCTCAAAGTACAATCAAGCAAGGAAGTTTTAGGAAAGCTAAGTGTACATTTGTATTCACAGACTACTAACATGGATATGTGCAGATGAGCATGTGAAAACTTTTGGAGCTATAAAAATGTTTTTTTAAAAAACGTTATTTATACCTCCCATTCCCCCCAAAATGGAACTCAAGGCAGCTTACAAATTATAGTGAGTCCTTTGTAGTTTAAAGCATACAAAAGATCAACATTAGGAAGAACTCCTTTACTGTAAGAGCTGTTTGAAAGTTTTTGAACACAGGTGAGGTGGCCATCTTTCAGGAGTACTTTAGTAAAATATTCCTGTATGGTTAGGGGTCCTTTCCAACTCTTGTTGTTGTTGACAAGTCATTTCCAACTTATGGTGACCCTAAGGTGAGCCTGTCACAAGGTTTTCTGGGGCTGAGAGTGTGTGATGCACCCAAGGTCACCCAGTGGGTTTCCATGGCTGCGTGGGGAATCAAACCTTGGTCTCCACGCTCATAGTCCGGTGCTCAAACCACTATACCATGCTGGCTGTCTATGATTCTATAATTCTGACTTTAAAACAGAATTAAATGTTTAACAATATCAAAACAATTTAAAGCATACAGTTAAAATTATAAAAAGCTGGTAAAAAACATTACAATTAGAACAGTACAGTACCGTCTCAAAAATGCCCTTCCCTTAGAAACCTTCAATTATAAAAGCTCTTACGAAAAAGCAAATTTTCACCTGACAACAGAAGACAAAAAGGAAGAGGCTACTTTATCCTCCAAAGGAAATAAATTTCAGAACCTAGGACAGCCAGCAAAAAATTCTACCTTGTATCTCCATCACTGAGAGAAGTCTTATTTGTAAGGCTGCATTAGTCTGATTCCAAAACATATTCATTAATATCCAAAAAGTGGATACACAAATACAACCAGATGTCTAAATTGTTACAATATACTTCAGTTGTCAGATCCACTCACTCATGCTAGATAGAGAAGCCAGATAACAAGACCAAGGCCCTTTCCGCATGTTGGGGGAGGGAAATGCCCGAAAACGGAGCTTACTGGCTTTGTTTTCCGGCCGGCCGAGTCCGTTGCCAGGAGGAGCAGTGTGATTTCACTGCTCCGCAGTCCTCCAGTGTCCCAAATGGCGGCTTCCAGTTGGTGGAGGCTCTCCACCAACCAGAGAAGCTCACCAGCCAAAAGTCTCCCCCTGGAAGATCTGCAGGCACGCACTTGCGGATGCCTGCAAACCTGCTCCGAAGCCAGGCGACAGAGCTACACAGCTTCGCTCACTCCGCGCTTTTTAAAAACCTCAAAAAAGAGTTTTTTAAAAACCACGCTGCACGACCAGTTCTGGTCGCACAGAACCGGACTAAGGTGTGGATCTACAGAAAGTAGTCCACTCCAGTCCACTCTACGGTGCAAAGACCTCCGTTGGAGGTTGCTCTGCACCATTTTAAATTCCCAGTGCGGAAATGGCCCAAAAGTGTTATGCCCTGATGGCACAGTGGTTAAATGCTGGTACTGCAGCCACAAGGTTTTGAATTTGATCCTGCTGGGCTCCAGGTTGACTTAGCCTTCCATCCTTCCACAGGTCGGTAAAATGAGTACCCACCTTGTTGGGGGCAGTTAGCTAACACGTTGTAAACCACTTAGAGAGTACTTAGCTGATAAGTGGTATAGAAATACACATGCTATTGCTATGCAAAAGCAGATAGTGAGGAGTAACTTCACAACCTTTACCATTCAAGAAGAGCAGAACTTTGGGCAGAGCATCACAGGTGGTCAACTATATTGGTGAATTCTTGCCAGCAGACAACCAGCCATCATACTGGATGGAAACTGTCAGATTCAGGTACCTGATAGATCTTGTGGACCCATCATACAAACTGCAACCAAGTAACACCTTGAGCAAGACGGTGGGTCCCATCCTGTCCTGGGAAACGATGGAGAAAGTGTGGGTCACGTATGATACATTTCACTTCCTTGTGATGGAGCAACCATGAAGAAGTGTATCTGTCCATTTCAGTGCACTGGAAGGAGCCTGTACAGATACAGGTTCAGGAGTCAGTGCTATAGGGACAACGAGGAAACAGCATATTCCTTCGTGCTGACTTCATAAATCAGTCCCATTGTTGTTGTTAACTGCCATCAAGCCTACTTCAAATTGTGGTGATCCTATCAATGAGAGACCTCCAAGTCACACTATCATCATCAGCCCTGCACAGGTCTTGCAATTTCAGGGCAGTGGCTTCCTTGATTGAGTGTACCCACCGGTAATGTGGATTTCCTCTTTTCCTACTGCCTTCTACTTTACCAATCATTATTGCCTTTTCTAATGAGTCATGTCTTCTCATGATATGCCTGAAGTATGAAAGCCTCTGTTCAGTCATGTTGATTCCTAGGGAGAGTTCAATCTTGATTTGCTCTAATATCCATTTATTTGTCTCTTAAGCAGTCCACAGTATCTGTGGAACTCCCTCCAGCACCACATTTCAAATGAGTTGATTTTCTTTTTCTCAGCTTATTTCACTTTCCAGCTTTCACAACCATACATAGAAATCAGAAATATGATAGCATAGACAATCCTGAGTTTAGTACTCAATGCTACATTTTTACACTTCAGGATCTTATATAGTTCCTTTAAGGTTTCCCTTCTAAACCCAACCTTTTTCTTATTTCTTGACTGCAGTCTCCATTCTGATTAATTACTGTGCCAATGCAGGAAAATCTTTAACTATTTCAATGTCTTCATTATCTGCTTTAAAGTTATGTAAGGCTTCTTTGGTCAATATTTTTGTTTTCAACTGTAAGTGTGTCTTGGCACTTTCTTTCTTCACTTTCTTCAGTAATTGTTCCAAGTCTTTGCTATTTTCTGCTAGTGGCATGGTATTATCCACACATTTTAAATTGTTGATGTTCCTTCTTCCAGTTTTCATGAATCCTTCCTCTGAGTTTAATTCAGCTTTACATAGGACATGTTCAGTGTACAAGTTAAACAGATAGGGTGATAAAATGCAGCCTTGCCTGACCCCCTTGCCAATTGGAAACTATTCTGTTTCTCCATATTCTGTCTTGACAGTTAGTGGCATAAGGATGGGGGGGCGAGGAGACAGTGTGCCCTGGGCAGCACTTTTTTGGGGGTGCTGCAGCTCCTTGCCTGCCCCCTCATGTGCCATCACCCCTCCCCCACACATCATCACCCCTCCTCGTGTGCTGTCACCCCCCACTGCCCCTCTGCCTCCACCCCTATCCTGCTCATGCCAAGCTATACCACTGTATGACAGTGGCTTCTTCTCCTAAGTACAGGTTACACTTCGGGACAATCAAATGTTGTAGCACACCTGTTTCTTTGAGAGCAATCCATAGTTTTTTATGACCTATACAATCAAAGGCTTTGCCATAATCTATAAAGCACAGGCTGATTTTCTTCTGAAATTCTTTGGTGTGTTCCCTTATCCATCATATATTTGCAATATGATCTCTACTGCCTCTTCCTTTTTTAATCCCAGATTGTACAGCCAGCATTTCTTGTCCCATTCATGGTATAACTTTGTTGCAAAATTTTGAGCACCACTTTGCTCGTGTGGGAGATTAATGCAATGACCTAGTGATTACTACAATCCCTAGTGTCCCCTTTCTTGAGGACTGGTAAGTATATTGTATCTGATCTGTGGGCCATTTTTTTTTTTTGCTTTCTGTATTTGTACCACCCTCTGAAACTTCACTAACATTGAAAGACTGCCTGCAACTTCAATCACAATAACAAGGGCAGTTCACTGCTGAGTCAGTCAAAGCAGGAGATCCGTCAACAGTGAACTGTAATGTGGCAGGAGATATGGTGGATGCACATGGCAGAGTGTGAGAGAATAGCTATACAGGAAGTAGAAGGTCAAGGAAATATGGATGTGTCAAGGCACTGGAGGAATGCTATATCACAGCTGGGGGTGGGCCAGAAGCCCCCTTTGGAAGCCAGCAAAACACTCAATTACTGCCCTCCTCTTCAACCCAATGGTCCCCATTGTTGAGTATGTGAGACACAATGGGCCACTTCAGAAGGCTCCAAATGCTGTTGGAATGTATCTCACATCATCCCTAGACTGCACAGACAATGAAAGGAAGATGGCTGCCAAACATCAAAGCAGAGGTACATGGCACAATTCAACCACATTGTTGTAATAGATCTCCCAGATCTGTTGTGCCTTTGTATTCACATGAAGAGGGTGTCCTGTTCCAGTGGAGAACTCAGCCAGCCAGAGCCACATGAGACCTTGTGAATGATCCAGAGAAGCTAAGTAATCACCAAGAGATTTGAAATGCTGAAACAGGGAGTGTACTGAGGACAGTCCAAATATGACTGCCAAATAGTCAATCAACACCTGGAATGCTGAGGCTTGCACCAACAAATGAGGTCGTAAAGCAGACGAGGTCATAACAGGCACTCAGGCCAGAAGTCAGAAACAGAGAGACTCAGAGCAAGAAATACTGTTGCTCTGAGCACAAGTCAGAGTGACTGAAACACTTATAAAGCAAGAGATTCCTAGCACCATCCAGCTTCCCAGCTGCCTCACATTAAGGCATTGCAGATACCTTGTTGCTTAGAAGTTCTTGATTGCATCCAAGTACACATGGGCAGCTCAGTTATAATGTGTGAGTTAATGATGGATTAATCATGGGAACCAATGGCAGCAATGTTCATAATCATGGTACTGTGAGCCACAATGTCTTCTGTGCACAATATATTTGCTCTTATGCTCAGAAACATAAGAAAATCCATACTAGGTCAGACCAAATTCCTATCTAGCCTAGCATTCTGTCCACATGAAGGCTGCTGAGACTGTTTATAGATGTCACAGTGTATCCATGGGTAAGCCTTTCAAGGTTCCCATATATTACAGAAGACTGTTTATTTAGACATATTTATAAATGGCCCAAGCAAGCACTGGTTGCTTGAGGCAATATGGAAAACACAGTGCTTAACTCTCATTGAAATTAATGCTTAGCATTAACTGGCTTGTGATCCCCAAAGCCATTCTGGTTTAAGTTGTCTTCAGGGATGTTCACCTGTGTTTTTGTATATAATACATACATAAAAGTGGACGGTGTTTGTGTTGCGACAGCTATTTCATAACAGAGTATCTCTGTTACTTGTAAGAAATAACAGACAGGCTAGCTACATGGTATGTGGAAAATGGAAAAACTGCCTTTGTGCATTATAACCACCACTAGCTAGGAAGAATAGTGACCACGCTGTCTAAGATTTCTGTGATTTGCAGTTCAAAAAAGTAACTTTTCAAAGTTCTGACTGTATGCAGGAGACAACAAAAAATGTAAAAACAAGGTGAATCATGTATTAGATCCAGAGTCCCTCTAGACCAGATTTACGCATTCTGGTATCCCCTAGATGTGTTTGATTACAACTCCTAGAATCCTGGCTGACTCCCATAGCTTCCATAACTGGCTAGAAGAATATGAGAGTTGTAGTTCAACTCAGTTTGAAGGCATCATGTTGAGGAAGGCTGCTGTGACCTAGCATTCCATATATAGAGAAAGAAAGAGGAAATCCCTTTTAGAAAGCCAAGAGCAAGGGAGGAAGATCAGATCCTCTGTCCCTCATCCCCCTCCATTTTGCCTCCTAATAACTAGGGATACATTAGTCTGTTTTGCTTTTTTAAACATCTGCATTTTTTAAAAAAATACAGATTCATTCTGTTCTGTTTTGCTATATAGTTGGCCATTTTTTTAACTTCATACAAAATTCATTTGCATTGTAATATATTTTTCATGCACATTTTCTCCTAATATGTACCTTTTGTAAACATTTAATATATCTCTTTTTGTACAGTTTCCCCTGAGGTGCATGTTTTAATGATTTTTAAAACAACCACCACAACCAAGAACTGCATCACAAAATGCAGAGAAGTGCAAATGCAGAAGCATAAATGCAGTCTTGTCCATGTATTAGTGTATGAAGTATGAGTTAGATCAGTTCACATTAAAATGTGAATCAAACAAATTTTAGTGCCATGCTAACCACAACTTGGTTCCAGAGGCTTACCACATCTGAAACTAGAAGTTTAATTTGGCCATGCTTGGTAACATTAGTGGCTTTCATATCAGTGGGATGGTGACTCAGCTTTGGATTTTAGTCCAATTTTTAAAGGGATTTTTAAAGGGAATGCTGAATCCTATCCTGCCAAAACAGTATCTTGGATAGCTTCTTTAAAGTTCAGATTAAAACCTGCAATCAATTTACTGCCCCAATGAGATGGGACACCAATTTCTGTTATGGAGACAGAGATATATATATATATATTTAAATCTATCCATTTCCTCAACACTATGAATCTCTGGTCACTTTTTTAAAGCCAGATAGCCCCAAGTGTGTAGTTCACTCTCTTAGGGTAGATGCTTCAATCTCGTGGTAATTTTGGTTAGCCCTAAACATTTTCTGGTTCTGTTAACACATTTTTCTGATAACCAAAGGTACACCTAGTTTGGAGAGGTCATTTTGGAGTTCTTCACAGTCTGACTAGGTTTCACAATCCCAGGTAATATGTTGGCACCCACAAAATATCTCACTGCTCATCCTAAACCCAGATTATTTATGAAAAAAATTAATAGCAGCAATCATAAAACAGCTTATTTAAGAATGCAACTACTCACCTCCAACTTTCGTCCATTTATTCCTACCTTCTGAAGTTTTCCAAGACACCTCTGCCTGTCCTGTGTAATCTAGCTCAGAAGACCCAGAACCAGCTATTCAGGAGATACCTAGCTCTATACCTTCTTCCTTCATGGGGTAGGTTCTTCAGCACTATAACAGCTGGTGTGGTTTGCAATCAGTTTTTGATAACAAACTACACCAGTGGTTATTTCTCATGCTATGGATCTAGGGTGGAATGGGTGGACTTAGGAAATGGGGAAAGGGATTGGAACCTCATACTGGCCCATGGGTTTTCCCACCCTCCATCTAATATATAGTGAAGTATACCTATGCAAAACGTGCTTCTAATAGTGTTCTGCTGTCTCTACTCAAATTCTTTCTTCCATGTTTAACACCTAGAATCTGAAGGCTATTTATAACCAAGATTGTTCAACAAGTGTCTGAAAGGAGTCCCTTTTGTAAACTGAGATCTAAACACTTTTCAAAATGTTTGACTTTTATGTGTGTGTCTTACGTAAAGTGAAAACTGGAGATGGCTAGTGTAGAAAAAGGAATTTCAGCCAGTGTTGCTTGTTACCTGCTTGCATGATAAGCAGCTCCTGCTGAAATTCCCTGTTGTGCACAGCCATTAAAGAAGACTGCTCCAGTTTTCAGTCTGGCAACACTAGTCTTACACAATTAACTTAATAGTTTCATATGAGTGAGAACCACTTCTCCAACTGAACCTACCAGCTCATCCACACACAGAAACACCCTCCATACAGTCGTTATTTCTCTGTAGGACTGCATATTTGGACATGTGAGGCAGCCTTATTTTACTTTAGAAATACTTATGATTTATTTCTGCTCTATTTGGAATAAGATTAAATGCTGGGGCTTATGTTGCCCATTACGTGCTTAGCTGTAGGAATTTTCTACATTTCCAGGAAATTTTATACATGTCTAAAAATGCAGATCATTGCTGCAACAAAACAGGTGCCTGCAAATACAGGTATCATAGAGGAATTTTTGTCAGGAAGCTGCATTTGATTGCAGAACCACTGTTACCCCCTTGGCAGACCCTGTCCCACGGGGATATAAAATTAATATCAACTATGACTTCCACGCCAGAGAGGTTGCCCAGGTGGGTGTGTACACAAAAAGGTCAAGAAACCAAACCTAGGTCAAGGCCAGGAAACTCCCCAGTCACGTTTCCCAAGAAGACCTCAGGCTAGACACATCCACATGAACAAAGGGTCCCCAGCCACAAATAGCCAGCTGGAGGGGATTACTGGGTTTTCCCCAGGTTGAGCAACTCCAGATTCAGATTCCTAGAATCCTACAAGGACAAGGTCTATTTACATGAACCAATCACGCAAACCATCAAGTTACTATTATAACTTTCCTTTTATTTTGGCTATTGTTCTTCCCAGGAGAGGGCTTGCCCTCAAGGTACGTTCTGCCTTATAAGTAGTCCTCGTTTTTAAGAGTCTCTTCAGAGACACCCCCCCCCGCCACACTAGCAGACTGGCACTCTGTTAGTCGAGTGCTCCCCTCAGCTGCCTCTCTTCACTGAGTTCCTTCCTTCTTGCTGCTTCCCAGACTGAAGACTTCTGGACAGGTGCAGTATTACTGTCTGTACACCCTCTCAACTATATCCCCTATAATTTTTCACCTCTTTCCCTTCTCAACAGGCCTTGTGTGCATGAGTGAATGATTGTGTTGGTGTGTGAGAACATATTTGTTAATAAAATCCATTCATTAGTAAGATTGTCTGGCTTTTGCTTGGTCTGACCCCGTAAAAGCTAGTTGAAGGTCTCGCTAGGTTACCTGCCCCTTGTTTTGCCACACTAGTGCTCTGCTAATTTCCCCAATCTTTGCATTTTGGGAGTGAATCAAGGTGTCCCCCAGGGGACCCCTAGAAGTCAGGGTATCAGCACAACTGGGTGAGTGCAGCTTGTGAAGCAAATCTCTGTCTGATTCCATAGGATACATTAAATTGCCTGAAGTGTAAATTGTAAATTACTTAGTATACTTTAAAGATCTAAATTAATTCATAACTGGGACAACCACAATACAGCCTTGCGTGTGTATATTTAACTGTTATGCATGCTTAAATGAATGTATCTTGGTTTACTTTCCTTTGCCTGTGTAGTGTTTGTGCGATCAGCTTGAATTTCAGCTGCATTAAGAAAGGCTATCCACTTGTGTTGACTGATGGAGGAAGCCCATGGATGCCATGCTCTAGAGACAAAGGTTAATTGACAGAGCTTACAGTCAGCTGGGACTTATTAGCCTCCAACAATCCCAGCCCAGAGCAGTAATAAAAGGGATGAGAGACAGGTGCTGCAACAGGATCAGCAGCCAAGCTGATTCACAGAGGATAGAGAAGCAGCAGCAGTAGTAGTAGGAGGGGGTGGATGTGCAGTCTTTTTTTCAAGGCTCTGCTTGCTCCTTGTTCTGGAATGAGAAAGAATGTTCTGTCAGAAGAAATGAGCTGCAAAATGGGATATTGGTGTTACCCTGTTTACAGGGGGTCCTGGGAGGGACACCTATATGTGCTCACAATTAAACAAGTTTGGGGAAATTAGCTAGAGCACAAGTTAGCAATGCAAGAGGCAGGGCAATGCAGTGGAATCTTTTACCCAAAGTCTATGGGGTCAGGCCAAGCCAATGAGCACACCAAAGTTTAAGAATAATTGTGATATTTATTAAATACAGACAAACCATGTGTGCAACACACTCACACAGATAACTATAGAAAATAAAGATTGGAGAGGTATAGAGGGATTTTTGAGAGGGATTGTTGAATTGGGTGATATGACACCTGTCCTGAAGCCAGGATAGATCACCGCAAAGATCTGAAGTTGCGCAGTCTCAGCCAATATGACTGAGAGGAAGGCTCGCCAAGCAGAGCAGTGGCAAGACGGGATGGAACTCAGGAGCGATCTGAGGAAGGTCTCGGAATCGGGGGGTTTATAGGGAGAAATTTAACTGAAGGCTATTCCGTACTTGAGGAAAACAAAGAGTTTTGGGCATGAGACAAAGCTTTGGAAAGGTAAAAATTTAACATGATTGAGTTAAGTCCGAATTGACAATGGAATAGCCAGTATGCAGATGCACAGTGCTTGACATTTGAGTATCCAGCTTGCTAAGTTGCCTGCTCGGGGCAGGGAGTTCTTTGTAAGCAGTGTGTATACATAATGAGAGTGTTTGCAGAGAGGTCTCCTAAAGTGGCGATCTGGCTATTTCTGGCCTGCCTGTATTGTTTTGGGATATTGCAGCATTTAGTGGCTGACCCTAGTTCTGTGCTTGTCCGGGGACCTCACAAACATGTGGAGAGGGATGGTAGAGCAGAGCCAAATTATTGATATCAAAATATCTATGTCACCTTAAGTGTGGCCCAGCCATGGCAGTAACATTGGCTAATTGATGACAATTGTGCCATTGCTTTCTTCCTACTTTACCATTCTGGCTGTAGTCAGGGCCCAGGTGGGAGAGCCCCTGGGAACAGCACTCTGAATTCTGTGAAGTTGTCATCATCATCATCACCACCATCACCATTTTTGTTATCTTTATTTATAACCTGCTTTTTTCCTGGTAAGAACTCAAAGCAGCTTACAATAATAAAAAAATATAGTTAAAAATCACAGAATACAAAAACACAAATTAAACAATTGAATAAGAATTAAAACAAAGTTAAAATACATAGTTCCATCTAAACCTCAGAAAGAATTTCCTGATGGTCAGAGCTGTCTGGCAGTGGAATGCGCTGCCTCGGAGTGTGGTTGAGTCTCCTCCTTTGGAAGTTTTTAAGCAGAGGCTGGATGGCCATCTGTTGGGAATGCTTTGATGGGTATTCCTGTGTAGCAGGGGGTTGGACTGGATGGCCCCTGTTATCTCTTCTAACTCTTATTATTCTATGAAAACTCAAACATTCATAAATTCCCCACAATAGCCAGGAACTAAGATGGGATACGTGTAGAAATAAACAAACCACAAAACACAAGTACCAGCCAGCATGCTGGAAAAAAAACTAACAGAATGTCTTAAAACGTTTATCAACCAGGGAAGGGCTTTCCCCACTCCAAATCTGAGTTGGGGATCTTCTATATTAAACCCCTGCTGATGCACACCCTTAGCTGCAGAGGTATTTTGAAACTGTATTTTGTGTTGAGAGAGGAAAGGAGTTATCTGGAGTTCTCCAATGGCTCCAATCAGAGTATTGTCCCCTTTTGTGGGTTTTATACTTTCATCAGGAAGCGGGATTGAACTCTGGGTAAACTTTGCATTTCAACTGAGCTTCACCCATCTCTTTCCATTTCCTTAGTGCCAGCTTCCTGCCTTGTATTAGAAAAGTCTTGAGATAAAGAGTTTACACAGGTAACAGTTTCCTACTAGTACAGTAGTACAGCTGTGTCTTCTACTGACATAGCATTTTGTGCCAGTGATTCAAGGAAGTTCAGATAGAATTGACATAGACCCAATCCTTAGAATACTCGGCCATTAAAAATTAATCTTTCTCTTAAATAAGTCTGAACTCCCACGATCACCAAAGTCTCCTCTAGTTCCACTGACTGCAGCTGAACTGCTAGCACATTGCATATTACCTGAAATCTGGGAAGTTACTTTTAAAAAGTAACTTTATATAAATCATTTCAAAGCTCTCCTACAGTAAGTTGTCACTGTTAATTATTATCTCCCCTGCTGAACATCACTGTTCATGGTGTTGCTTATTCTATTACTTGCTCCTTTCTAAATTCCGTTTTTGTGGAGGGAAATTCATCTAAAGCAAAGAAGTCATAAAATTGGGAGGGGGGAATGCTTGTCACAATCCCCAGAGAAAACACCTTAAGCCCCCAAAAACCAATGGGAAAAGTTAACAAGTAAGAATTACTCCCAGTACAAAAAGTCTTAAGGTTACCAATCATTATGCTGTGGGCAAAAAGATGTACATATTACAGGTAAGGTCCCTACCTGTAACATGTTCCTTCTAAGCTCAGAGTGGGATTCTATTTCTCTGGTTGCCAGATTGCCTCACCTTGTCCATGGAAAGGTGGTTTGCTGTAGGCAGAACAAGGAACAATCTAACCAGCATTTACTTGTTCAATTGTTAACTGTTTTGGGGTGCTTTGAATGTTGCTGGTCACTCTAAGTGTTATTCTGGTAACTGGAGGTGTGAATTATTCAAAGGAATCCATAAATGAAATCCAGATGGACATGCATTGCTCAGAAGGTATTTTTATTGGCTGTTTCTAAAATTCTTCCTCTTCTTATTCACCCAGAAAAAGAAGCCCATCTTCTGAATTTTGGTTGTATTTATATTTTGTTGTTGTAGTTGCAGTTGTGTGCTGTCAAGTCATTTCTAGTTCAAAGGAGGTATGCCACAGCCTTACTCTGTGGTTGAGAGTGTGACTCACCTAAGGGCACCCAGAAGGTTTCCATGGTTGAGTGGGGATTAAACCCTGGCCTTTTCGAGTCCTAATCCAGGTAGCCTCAATTCCTGCCCCTCCTGTGCAACATTGTTCTTGAATTTTGCTGTGCCTGGGGCATTGTGGAGGAGATGATGCCAACACATTTGTTGCCATTGCTTCCAGTAATGGGAGTGAAGGAAAGAAATGAACTGCTACTGTTAATGGTGAGCCCTCCAGAACTTAAAAAAAAATAGGATACCCAGCAAAATATTAATTATTCCATGACATACCTAGCTCTCTTAATTATAATGGTCCTTCATCAGGAAACGTCTTGTTGTTTGTTTGTTTGCATATATCCAGCCTTTTTTTCTGGCAAGGGACTCAATACAAGTTACAAAATGCTAAAAACAAGAAAAAGCTAAAACCTGATAATAAGAAATGTTAAAGAAAAAGTTAAACAAGTTATCAAGTTAAAATGCCATTAAATTTTTAAAATTTGGGTCCTACTATGGGAGAAAGGCAGCATAATAAATAATTAAATAATTTTAAAAGAGTAAAATCATTCAACAACATTACAAAGAAGTTAAAAATGCAGCATACGCACCTCATAAAAAACACTCCCTGCAATCAATTACTCATTAAATGCCTGTTTATAATTTCCTTGTTCCTTGAAATTACAAAGAAAAACTAGAAAGAGAGACAGCTGAATTGAAATATATTCACAGATTCCAGTCCGTGAACAGAAGTATGAAGAAAGACAATGCCTTCATGGTGCACTATGTATTGTAATACAAAAGTCTTTTGCTACTGCACATGGAGCAAAAGCAATCTTCTCAGAGAAAGTTTTAAACCCAAGGAAACTGTCTTTTGGTTAGCAGAGTTGTTGCTGTATGTATCAACACAAATTGATCACTGCAAAGATCTGAAAGACCTATATCACCTTATGTAGCCCTTGAAAATTTAGGGCAAGAGTCATGATTTGCATCTTTCTGGATCCTATTACAATCCATCCCACTCCCACAGCAGTGAAAATATACTTTATAATCTGAGGCCTTAATATCATTCTGTACTGCCTCTGAAGAAGTAGGTTGATATTCATGAAAGCGCATGCTAAAATAAAAACCAATTAGTCTTCCGTGATGTAGACTTGAGTATACTGACTCGGACTCAAGTTGGACTTAAGTCACTTCAGTGACTTGACTTGGCAACAGACAATGCACTAACTCGACTCGACTCGTGACTTGTATATTTTTAGTGACTGACTTGCTGCCTTTGGTTCAGTAACATCGCACAAACTTACAACTTTGAGTAACACTTCCATCTCGTTCTGCCTACTAGTCACATGGCAATCTGTATCAAACGCAAAGTGTGAGTGCATTTTTCAGAGGGGAACAGCAAATGAGTTGGGCAATGGTTTGAGGAGGAAGGATCGTTTCTTCTAAAGTTTTTGTAGCTTCAGTAATGGGGAGTAAGAAAGATGCTATTCTCCACTTCCAAAAAAGCCTCCAGCTTCAGAAATGAGAAATATGAAGGATCCTATATCTTCCTTCAGACGCTGCAGACTTTTTTATGCCCATTGACACAAAAGCCTCCAGCTTTGGGAATGAGGAGTAAGAAGGATCCTATTCCCAACTTCCAAAGCTGCAGACCCTTGTACGCCCACTGAGCCCCACCCCACTTCCTTTTTTCTGTTAAAGTTGACTCCCAGACTTGAGACTTGACTTGAAAGTATCAGGACTTGAGACCTGAAGACAGAAACTTGAGACTTGACTTGAGACTTGGAGTAAAAGACTTAAATACATCTTAAAGGTGTTACTATGTTCATTTTCCACTCCCCCTTCCTCTTTTTTTTTTAATGCTTAAATATAAATGTCTTTGCCTGATGATGAAAGGAAAGTAGAAAGAGAGCCTCTTGTGGAAGAGAATTCCACAGGCTAGGAGCAGCCATTGAGAAGGCTCTCTTCTGTTTCCTCACTAGATGGGCCTGTGATGCTGGCACAAACCAAGGATCTGAAGACTCTAGGGGATTCATATGGGGAAATGTGATCTTCCACTTATCCCTTATCCAGTTTGAGAGTGTTTGCCATTCTGTGGAATACTCATGAGTTCTGCATCCATGAGAAACTGCAGCAGAATGTCTCCTCCCTGTCTGAAGAGAATTGGTGAAATGGTCTCCTCAGTTTTCTCTGCCTACAAATAGGGTGGAGAATTTGGAAGGGCTATCTGTGCATTCAATGAGTTTAGAAGCAATCCCACCCCACCCAGCAGGTGTAACACAGATAAGATAGCTGTGTTGATTGAAGTTCAAGGGAAAGAATGGTAGATAAGCCAAAAAGGAAAACTAGTTGAAATATATACATCACACTGCCAATTTTTATCCTGTTGCTATAACATAAAAAGAGAGAGAAAGACAGAAATAGAATAACTTTTGAGTTTGTGGAGAAATTTATTTGGCTATTAAAAAGAAGCAAACTTTTGGTTATGCCAAAGAGATCAGAAAACTAGTTAAAGATATGCAAAGAACAAAATTTACTTACTGAGGACTACATTTTTTGAAAAACACATCTGAAATCTACATAGAGAGCAATACATTGGTCAGCATCAAATTTATATATGGAATTGTTAGAGATTTACAAGGGTAGATTAACATGAAAAATCTTTTGTGTGTGTGAGAGAGAGTACAATAATTTGTCCTCACTAAGATAAAAAGGAAGGTGACTGCCTCTGTTTACCTAATTAATTGCTGCTATTCCTGCTGCCTATTGTAAGTTGAGGGTGGCTTGTGATAGTCTATATAGAAGCACTGTATGGTCACTCTTTTTGACAAGGCCCTTGGAGAAGCTGGAGGCTCGGCAGCCTAGCATGATCAGCAAATCATCCTGTTAAACTGACTCCACTCTCTCACTCACATTGGCTTACTGTTTCTTTCTCACACAAAAAAAATAATAATACATCAGCACAATTGCAGTGAACTCTATATGGGAATCCTATACTTATCTCACTGAAATAATGGATGTTGGTGGGCTGTTTCCTGAAGGTATTGCTGTAGCTGAATTTTCAATGGTTATTAACCTTTTCTTTACAGGGGACCTCCCTGTAACTATAATTTGTTGTTGGGGTCCCCCAAGACCTAATTCAAGATCTAAATATTTAAATTTAGATGTAAATATTAAAATATTTGTTGAAAGTTGCTCATCCATTGCTCACTCTTTATCCCTTATTCTTCCAGTAGACAATGCAAAGGAAAGAAGACTTGTTAATGGTCTGTGGAGCAACGTGATGAGATCCCTCAAGTGCCAGGAGAGTAGAATGAACTAGAATTCCCTAAAAGAAGGTTATGAATAGGAGGCAGGGCTACAGAATAATTTTTTTTGCCCTTTCCCCCAAAGCAGCACCTGGAAAGTCAGGGTCTCGGTACTACTTTGGGGAAAGCCTGAAAAAAATGCTGTTTTCCTTTGAAGGAGCACATCTCTCTACTTTCTCAATGCTCTTTTGGGGAAACAGCTTTTCTTTTGACCTTTCTTTTCCCCAGTGCAGCACCTGGAAAGCAAGCATCTTGGTACTGCTTTGGGGGGAAAGCACAAAAGAAATGCTGTTTCCTTTTGAAGGAGCACTGAGAGGGAAGAGAGGGTAAGTGCTTCTTTTGAAAGCACCTACCATTTCTACTCTCTTGGTACTCCTTCAGAGGGAAATGGTGTTTCTTTCACGTTTTCCTCCAAAGGAGCACTGAGACTATCACCACTTTGCTTCCAAGCAACCACAAGAGCATAGGGACTCCCTTTGATTCTTATGGCTGCTTGGAAGTGAAGCTCCATCATGCTGCCTGGCCCTGGGCTTAAGCAATGTTGCCGCACTCACCACATGAGGCCTGGGCTGGGTGTCTTCCCTAATCTTCTGGGGTCTTCCCTCACCTTCGCATCTTCTGGACTTTCTGGTGCACTAGCTCCCAGAGTCTCCAGCAAAGGCTGAGATGCCTGAAAGTATGTTTTTGCTGCTGCCATCACCATCATCACTGCCACCTTTGAAGAATCCAGGACATGCTGCATCAACCAGCCATAACTGGATGGGACTATTTTTAGTCCCTTAAATTTAGGATTTTTCCCATGTTCTGGGATGAATGGCAATCCTACACAGAGCCCCTATGAGGGTTCCTTGGTTAAAAACTACAGATCAATTTGATATGCTCAAAAGCACCTATCTAAGTGTACAGATGAGGCTAAATTTGGGGTTAGGGAAGTTCACAATATAAATTATCCAGATTGCAAAGAGAGGTGTCATGGAACCAGGACTTAAGAGTCAAATTTCCAGGCTTGGTTTTTTTGTTTTTTTAGCAAGGATTATGATGCTGTCTGCTTATTCATGCAGACTTTCCTATCATCTCTGACATGACATGTGCTCTGCAAATATGGAGGGAAGAGAGACAGAGCGTCAGATTACAAACTGGAGGATGAACTAATTTAGACTAAGTGCAAACTAATTAATGCACAAGTAGAGAGACAACAAATAGGTAATGATATGTGGTTAAACTCTTAGGCCATTTCTGCATGACACTGTTATAGTGCTATTATTCCACTTTCAACATCTTATGGAATCCTGGGGTTTGCCATTTAGAGATGGACACCTGGAATTCTCAGCCAAAGAGCTCTTTGGCCTCAGTAAACTACCAACCCTTGAATTCCACAGGCTGCTGAAAGTGGAATAACAGCACTATAACAGTGTAATGTGGAAATGGCCCTAGAGAGAGATACAGACTAAAAACTGCTGAGTATAGGCATAGTAAGGTTGCTACTTCTAACAAAAGTGGAATATAAATCAATCAAAGAAGCAAATATTTGTCTATTTCAAAATTGGTTTAGCAATAAAAATCCATGGTCACAGAGCAAGGAGTCTGAGACTGCCTGTTTACAGTGAATGCTAGAAGACTGAGCACTCAGGTCAGTTGGTTCTACCTTCCCTACTACATGAGATTTTTTTAATTTATGTATGATTTATAGTGATTATTTGTGTTTCTGCATAATCTATAGCAATCGCCTTTACCTATAAATTAAGGTATTTACATTTTATGCAGGTATGTACCTGCTGTTGCCATCTTTTTTGGTGGTGCCCAAGCAGCTCTCCCAATGTGATAGAAACCCATGGGGAGAGCAGTAGATCAATAATGTTCTCTGTCATTCCCCAGGCCCTACTGTCCCCCAGAATGGAACCAAAGTGCTTTCTATGCATTCTGTATGTTGCTTTTCATCCTGCCCCACCCCAACCCCAAGCAGTCTTTCCCATACTTAAGTTCTCTAGATATTTTGCCATCAACTCCTATCATCCCCATAGCCAGTGGCCAGGAGTGATGGGAATTGTCATCCAAACTGGAGGGCACCAGGGTGGGGAAGGCTGCACTCAGATTGTTAAAGCAGCAGAAACAAAAGTGTCTTTTGTTTTAATGGCACAGGAATATTGGATTAATTGGGCGCAAACCTTATGATTTTAGACACACTACATTTCTAGCCATTTTCTACTGCAACTGCACAACAGCCAAGATTTGGTATTTCCCAATGGACTGATTCACACACACACACACACACACACACACCTCACGCACAAGGCCTGTAGTTAGTTCAAGACTGATTGCGGAATAAATCATGTCTTGCTCATCTGACCTACTTTTGGCTTTGGGACTTAATTTCCAGTCACATTTAACCCATGCAACTGCATTTGTTAAATGAGTGCATCATGTTCATCATGGAGTGGGAATACCAGGAAACCCAGCAGAGCCAGTAAGCAAAATTCCCATACACCTCAAGCTGATTGCAAAACAAGTGGTAAATTTCAAGATGTATCAGTGAAGAAGTGGGTGATGCTCCTTTTATGATTTAAAGATGGATGGTTACTTCCACTTGACAGTGTCATGTCACAAAATATCACCCACACAATGCATATGAGTAAATATGAGGATTACACATTCCAGTCCAATCATTCAGCCAGGATAAGGAGCATACCTGTTCTTCATTCCAGCAAGATGTTTGCTCATTCTGCTTCGTCCACAAGAACCAAACATCTTCCCCCCACCCAATGTGGTTAGTTATGAACTCATTCATTAACACAAGCTTTGTTGTGTAACATTGAACTGGGCAGGGAGACTATGGGGTGCATCTTTGTTATGCCATTCCCCCACCCCCATTCTGTTTAAAGCCAGTCTTTGGGGAAATTGGGCCCACAGTTCAAGTCAGTATCTGCAGGATCACATTCTCCCATGTGCAGAGCAGCTCATGATCCTAGCAGTGAATGGCCAGCAGAGCAGGCTCAGCAAAAGAGCACACACAGCCAGTGGTTGGAATTTAAAGTCCATAACTTGATTGGTTACAGCTGGCCTAGCATGGATTCAAGCACTGGACCACCCAGTGGCTGGCTGATGGAAAACCAATCTGCCAACCCAGTTGCTGGAGAAAACAGGGAATGTCAGATGTGAGATCCCACTAAGATTGCCAAGTTGACTACAGAATGGAACTTCTGGAACTTTAATCAATAACAGATCATGGATCAGGAAGAGATCAGGTGGAAGTCAGTATATCTCCTCCTTTCAGCTGCTATAGCCTACCCACAACACAATTGTTTACTGCTGGGGGAGCAGAGAAACATCAAGCTCCATTCCTGTAACTTGAAGCTTGAACTTGAAGGTGGCATTGTCACTGTGTTTCCAACTAGAGCAATGGCACTGGATGCTTGTCCATACATACATAGCTCTGCCTTTTACCAGCTTGTAAATAGCTATGTTGGGAAGGGGGTTGCAACTACAAGATCTCCATACTGCCTTCAACCTGGCAACCCTAGATCCCACATGGGTGAAAAGCCATTCTATGGTTTCCTTGTCACATGGGATTAGGCAAGTCCCACAGCCCCTGAATATCTTAAGGAGATTCTCAAAATAAGGATGACAGGCTTAAACCACTTCTGCACTACATTGTTATAGTGCTATTATTCCACTTTCAATATTCTGTGGAATCCTGGAGTTTGCAGTTTAGGGAGGGGCATTTATAATTCTCAGCCCGAGAGCTCTTTGGCTTCAGTAAATTACAGACCCCAGAATTCCACAGGATGTTGCAAGTGGAATAATAGCACTATAACAGTGCAGTGCGGAAGTGGCCCTAGTCTGTCACTATGATAATCAAACTGGATCTGGCCCAATGCAAAAAAAACACCACAATAAATGGAATGCCCACCTCCCACCAAACCTATTGCAGCTGCATCCAGGTCCAAAGTTCATATTAGTGCATATCACTCGGTCTTGCCTCCAGTTCAGAGAGGTGGATGTGGGCTAGCTGGAATAGTGCCTTCACATGGAAGGAAATTGCATGATGTTGAATGAGCTAGCTCCCAGATACAGTTCTAAAGTTCCCAGTGACTTCGCTGACTTAACTTATGACCATTTTGACCCTCTACAGAATATCCTCCTTCCTTCAATTGTACCATTACAGTAAATCAAACAAAATTATCTGTGAAACAGGCCCGAAGTCCCTAGGTCAGCCTTGGCAGCCAATGTAAACACTCACCCCTTGTGATATGCACTAATATGAACTTTGGACCTGGATGCAGCTGCAATAGGTTTGGTGGGAGGTAGGCATTCCATGTGAACAGTGAGATAATTTTCAACACGTGGTACAATCAAGACATTTGTATGCTGAAAGAACTTCCCAATGTATGCCCCTTAGTCCAAATAAGTAACTTTATTTGATGTAATCCAATCAAAAGCTGAAACAGTGTATCTTTTCCCCTACACACAGTGTTGTGGCTGCAGATCCAATAAGATTTGTAAGGAGGACCTAGAACTAGAGAGAGAGAGAGAGAGAGAAGATATTTTCATGGGAGCTTGTGGCCAGATGATTATAGGTTCGCACAGGAATGCCACCTGTCAATGCCCTGGATTGATGCTGAGATGCTCCCACCCCATCCAATGAGAGCAGCAAGGATGCTGGATAACCTCACAAAAATAGCTATGAAGTGGAACCCAGTAAGGGAGCACCTGTTTCCATGGATAAAGAGAAGCAAGGGCAGGAGAGCTGGATGGCAAGAAGATTCTTAGTAGTCTGCAGTGGGCAGGAACAATATTCATAGGATCAGGTTCCCCAGTCTGAAAAGCTGCTTCAACAATAGGTCTGGAGCTCAGCAGAGTAGCTCCAAAATGCAACTCTTCTCCCCATTGTTCTGCTTTGTGAGGTGGCTGGGAGCCACAGCCATGGCCAAGTACCAGACACTGCCCACCCTTGAGAGGCTGGCTACTGAGAGACATCTGTCCATCCAGGAGGAAAATCAGGGCAAAGTTTCACCCTCAACCAATTGGATTCCCTGATCTGGTTGGCTATGCTTCAGCCTGGCTTCCCTAAGGCTGGATCTCAGAAGTAATGCTGTAGTCCTTCAGATAACTTGCCTTCCCCACTGAAAGCAACCAAGTGGAGGTAGGCTCTTTCTTAATCTCAGCTTTCTCAGCCACCCTTGTCAACTTGCAAATAGGCCCAGGGAGCCATCCTTTTTGCTTCCTCCTCCAGCTTCCAAACTGTAGCCTCATTGTGGGACTGTATCATTCCACCTTCCTGGCTTGAGAAGCAAGACCACAGTCTTTTCAAAAGCCACAGGTACCATTTTTAAAATGCACCCTCAACACCACCCAGCAGCAAGATGCCTGCACCAGCCCTGTTTGCAGTGCTTGCTGACAGTATGTAGCACTGGCATCACAGTGGGCAACAGCATTGCCAGGTCCTCCTCGGCAGCCGTAGTGCAGGAAGAGGATGTGGCGGTCCTCACATTGTCAAATATAAGCATGGACAACTGAATGGAGTCCAGGGACTGAGTTCCCACCCTGGGCTCCCTGTGGGACACACCCCTCCACAACAAGACCAACTGCCTCCATTTTCCTCTGCAGTCCCTCTTAAAATGGCAGTAGGAAATGACACCACATTACTTCTTGATGTTATTTTGAGAGAAACTGCAGAGGAATATGAAGGTATAAGGGGTCAAAGACAGATAGATAGAAAGACAGACAGACAGACAGTTTAAATCAGATACAGATGTGTCTTGTTGTGATGATGCCTTTCTTATTTTCTTTTTAGAAAAAGTAAAAAACTATATCATGTTGGTTACCAAAATATACTTAGAGTAAGTGGCTTGATTTCAGTTCTTCCACTTATATGGCAACATTCATATTGGAAAGAGCCTGCAGGGAGATTGTATTTTGATATGTTTCAGCAATGCTCATATATTATGGTAATGGACAAGCTTGTAAAAGTCTCTGCAGGGTTTTTAATTTGCTTTGAGTCACTGCTCTGATTCTCACTTCGTAAAACAAAATGTGTGTGTGTGTGTATTATAGTAGCTAAATGCTCACTTTTTACTGATGCAGCCATATACTTTGGGGAGATTCATTCCCAGAATAGGGAGTTACATAAAAATAGAAAGCTCTATTAAAAGTTCTGTACAAGTCGTATCAGTCCCCAAAATATGACACTCAAAAAGGTAGCTGTATTCCAGGCATCCAGCGACTGTGCTTACACAATGGACATATCTAACTCTGTTGAATAGTAATTAACAGGTCTTAAAAGAGAGCTTCTGGTTGGTAGCTGATGTGTGTATTTCTCTTTAAAATGCATAACGTTTAACTGAAAAGGTCACCGTATGCTTGTTTTGTTCTAGAATGCAGTTCACTTAAGTCCACTTCACTCTGGAATTCAAATTGTAGATTATTTCCATTCTTCAGTAAAGTGTGTCCATGTTCCTGGGAATTATAGTGAGGGGTATTAATACTTAAGAAAGTATTTATAGCATCCATCCCGACCTTCTGGAGCCTGAATGGAACACCTGACATTTCGTGATGTATTTATGTATGTGCTCTAAAGGCAAAGGGCTGTTCTGGTGGCAGATGTATGCAGCAAGCTAACGTGTGCCTTATTCTGGATGGGGCCATATTCAACTGAAGAAGGCTGACAGGAAGATACAACTTATATGTGATGTCAGACAGTACTTATTGTGTGAATAACAGAAATAATCTGAGCCCCTGCCATGCTTAACTTGGAATATTTTTGTTGTCGTTACTGTTACACAAGATTGTCTGGCCCAGCTAGACTGGAGCAATTTAAAATAACAGAACATTCAGCCTTGTCTTTCAGCAAGCTCGTTGATAGTGGATGGGAAAATGTAACATGCCACCCTGGCAAATACCTACAGCTTTCATGGACTGTAGCTCACTTATCTATCTGATGCAGTTGATGAAGTGAGGTGCTGTCCACAAATACTTGGTGGGAGGTAGGCATTCCACCAAGACTGTTCATCTTCAAGATGGGATACCAGGTGCTGTAGACTATATTTCAGAGGAAGACAATGGCAAACCACCTTTGAGTATACCTTCCATGAGAAAACCCTATGAAATGCATGAGATTGCCATAAGTGAACAGGCATATTGAAGGCATATACATATACACATATTCACCCTCTGCTCTGACCCATCAATTCTGCATCCACCGTTTGTCCTTGACTTCTTTCAAATTTGCTTATAATAATCTTTTACCTTGCTTTTTCTTACTTCTACTAACGGATTTTAACTGTCACTCGCTAAAAATTAGTTAATCCTCTGTCACCATACTTGATCCAAAGAATTTAGCATTTTCTGGAAAAGGCCAATTTTCCACTTGCATGCTCCAAAGATTTTGGGCAGCATTATAACCACTGTCTGAAAAGAGATTATGGGTTTCTGTCATGTGCCAATACTGCTCATTCCTAAATTAATTTCAGAAGAACATGATTTCTTTACACCTTGGAAGAAAATCCTAGCCTATTTGGATGAACGTCTTTCAAAGAATTTGGGTACAGGGATAGATAACATTTCATGCTGTTCCATTTTTGAACTTGATGCTCGGCAATAAATCAAAACTCTGTCAAAGTCTCAAGGCCAGTGAGATCTCAAGATTCCTAGAAGTTGCCTTTGTTGGGTGAATGCCCTGGCATAAATAAATGTTCTTAGTTTTCTAAGAATGAGACTCTGGGAGATTCTTGAAGCAAAATTATCCAAGTATTAAGATAATTAATTTAGAACATTTGACAACCCTTATACAGGACTTAGGAAAGGGATGGGCACTATGTTGGACTGCAGCTTCTATCAGTTGTGGTCAGCATATCCAATGGTGAGGAATGCTGGGAACCGTAGCCTAACAACATTTGAAAGATGACATTTCTCTATTCCTCTATTAGACACAGGAGAAGTTGTATACTGCTGGTAGGAAGCTAGGATTTAATGCAGTAACTTAATCATTAATAAGCTTGAAAAAAACTAATTCACATATGTTAGAAGGGACAATTAATAATCAAGTTTATTTCAAATTTCATTTCTCTTAAGTTATGTATCCATTCTAAAGCCTTACCAGAATGAAGCTGAAAAATATCTTCCATTATTTTGTTCTCTCTGCCGCTGATTTTTTTTTTGTAAATTTGAGAGAGAAGGAAAGCATTGCATTAATTTTTGAAAATTCCTTTTCTCATCTATTCCTTAAAAACAAACAAACCGATTTTCATTTCTTTTTCTCTCTTCCTTATAATCTCATCTTCTTATTCCTCCCTTTTCTTTAATCTGTATCAACGTGTGAAACATCACCCTCCAGATATTGTTGGACTTCATCTTCCAGTATACCTCACCACTGGCTATACCGTCCAGGGCTGCTGGGACATGCAGTTCAACAACACTCGTAACCTAATGCTTGTAATTTCCCAATACTAAGAGAATGACAAAAAGAGTTTTGCAAAATCCAAATAGGTTAATTCCTGTCACTGGTCTTAATACAACTAATGTGGAATTGAAGCAATAAATGTGCCAATGTAAAACAAGAGTTTAGTTTGGCATTTGCAGGTTCTTAATCTAAAGAAATATGACTCCCAATGCAGAAGTTTACAATTAAGCAACAGAAACACATTTCAATTCCTGCACCATGGGATTAAATCAAATGTGGTCCCATTGACTTCTGCAGACTGGGAATTTTATTCATAAGGTACAGATGTTTCTATGTGCTTCAAAATCTGTCTATCCACCCACTTATTTATTTTAGGTCTCAGCTTTAACCCAACATAGGAGCCAAGATGGTTCGTATAGCATAGGTTAATATAAAGCACAGCCAAAATAAAATAATAATGATTTGTTTCAAAAATGACCCCAGGACAATGAACATATGTCCCGCCTCTTTAATTTTTTTTTCTTCTCATTTTGCAACTTGTATGCCCGCCTAGTTAACAAATGCCTCTATCAAACAAGCAGTAGTATCAGGTAGATGTTGTGGATAAGTAAAGCCAAGATTTCCCATGTTTCCCTTAATTTGGAAGCAACCTGGGCGAAATATGGAGAATTATTTGGTTAAGTGACATGGTGATTGGAAGATGAATGCCTTTTCTATTGCCCATGGACTCAAACTGCATAAGGATGTGCAAATGCATTTAAAACTACTATTGGCTCACTGAAGCTAATACTCCTACAAGGAAAGGCTTGGTTTCTATAATGAGTGTGAAATCTGAGACACTCAGATTTTTTATCCTTTTGTTTTATCCACCATAACCCATTAATTTGGCAAGCTTAATTTCAAAAAAATGTTTTCCCCCTATAATCCATAAAAGGCAGTTTGTTCATTTGTGGGGTTTTTTCCCCGTTGTTTTTGTTTTTTGTTTTGAGAATTTGGAGCTCTTCTTAAAATCAAGTGATTCCGAAGGCAGCTTGCCCGCAACAAATAATAATACCTCATTCTTCAAAAAATCACAAGCACACAACTGAGCAGCCCTTAGTCTTCTATCTGATTAGATGATGACATAGGCCAGAGCCTACTTCCTGAAGTTCTAGAGCAAATGTCAGGTGGACCCAAGTCGTCTTTACTGGGAAGGGGCGGAGGGAGGCACTATTTAGCTTTTGCCTTTCCAGCCAGGGTGAAGGGGGCCACAATTGTCTCTTTTTATCATGTACACCAGTAAGGTTGCCAGTGTAGAATTGTGTTACTCTGAAGGAGAAACCCTATTCCGGGGTCTACAATTTTAATATTAAAATATAATTCCGTGGGCCAGAGAGATCCCCAAAGGGGAAGGTAGGCAGGCATGGTTGAAAGACTGAAAACCAGGTCAGGCCAGTAAAATCCCCTGTCACATAGCCCCAGAAAACCTCAAGATGAGCAAACCGACAATAAACAAAGGGTCCTCAGCCCCGAGACGCTAACTTGAGAGGATTAGCTTGTCTGCCCCAAGTTGAGCAAATATTCCATCAGGCAAGGACCAGAAGTCACACCACAAACCACAGCCGAAGATCCTGAGACTTTGGCAACACCTAGCAATCCTATCACATGAAGGAAATGACCATGGTGGAGCTTTGTTATCGCTCCAACACCCATTGTTCTCCCTGGGAAAGGATTAGTCCTCCAGGTATTTTTTCCCCTACAAATAGTCCCAGTTTTTGAGCAGTTCTTTGGATCACTCCCAGTCATCTCAGCAGACCGTTTCTCTGTCTGTTGAGTGATCCCCTCAGCCTTCTCCATGCTGAGTCCCACTTCTCCGCTGCCTTCCCGGACCCAGGACTTCAGGAAAAGGTGCAGTATTACCCCAACTACGCCCCTTCAATACCCCCCTGTCCAATTTCCTCTCTTTTGCTTCTTAATAGCTCTTGGGTGCATGTGTAAATGATTGCATTGCTGTGTGTGATTTTCATTCAATAAAATCATTTATTAGACATTTTTGTTTGGTTGTTGGCTTGGCCTGACCCCTTAAACTGGGTGAAAAGACCCCGCTAGGTTACCCTGCCTCTCGCATTGCTATTGCTTGTGCTCTGGCTAGTTTCCATTCCCCATCACATGGAGGACATTGAGGTGTCCCCCAAGGGACCCCAGAAATGAGGGTAACAATTGTACCTGGCCCTGAGGTTTCCATGGCAAAACTGGAGACCTAGGGATAGCCTCTGGTGATGTCCTTAAGCATTATGCATTAAGTACCAGCAACTGTTGCTAATGGTTCATCCTTCAAGCATACACACAAAGGAATATATTTTCCTATTTGAAAATTTTGACTGAAATCTAAAGGGACTGTTTCCAGAAGTAGCTGAAATGAGTGACTTATTTCTTCTCACTCAAGCCATTTCCACACTACACTGTTACAGTGTTATTATTCAGTTTTCTGCATCCTGTGGAATTCTAGGGTTTGTAGTTTACTGACACCAAAGAACTCTGTGGCTGAGAATCCTAAATGCCCCTCCCTAAACTGCAAACCCCAGGATTCCATAGGTTGTGGAAAGTGGAATAATAGCACTATAACAGAGTAGTGCAGCAATGGCCTTAGAAAGACAGGATAAGGAACATTTAATCTAGCCTCTTTACTTCTAGCCAGAAGGTAGATGCAGAGCAGAGCAGAGGATGAGCCCTGGCACTGTGTCTGGGAGAGAAGAAGGAAGCTAATTATGTAAATAAGCTGGAGAGTCTTTCCAAGATACAAATCATTTAAGCCTTGCAAATTATAGCAAGCTACTTTATTAATAGTTGAGGTGGAGATTCTTCTTGCACACCAAAACTGGAGAATTTGCACCCTCGTCTCCTTCTTGGACATGACATGAAAGCTGGAGATTCAGGGTAGGCCCTGAGATCTGGCCTTTCTGTACACCAGGGCATTTTAAACTTAATTTATTCTGCCTTTTTCATTGTTTGTCATTGTTTGTCACCACGTCCTTGCCTCTTGCGTGCTACTGCTTGCACCTCTCACCCTCTCTTCTCTCCTCCCTTTTGCTGCTATATTTCCTATACCCCTCCATTTCCCCCACTCCAGTTGCCTCATCTCACACCTGCACTGTGCTTCCTTGCACCTATTAGTGGAGTTCCGACTCCCTTTTCCTTCTCCACACTACTTGCCTCACTCCGCATGGCTTCCCATTTGTCCTCTAAAGACAGGGCAGCACCGAAAGTAGTGTAGCTGCTGTGGGGGATAGTACAGGCTACGGCCATTTCCGCACAGGGCGAGGGAATCGCCCCATGCCAGTACTTATCAGACTTCTTGGCTCCACGCTTGGGTCCAGGCTGGTCCGGAGCAGTGCGTGGCCACCACTCTGCACTGCTCCCGGGACGAAAATGGCAGCTTCCGGTTGGTCGAGGCTCTCCATCAACTGCTGAAGCTAGCCAGCCTAAAGCCCGCCCCCAGCAGATCGCAGGCTCGCACCGGTGCGTGGGCACGGAGTAGTGTGCTCCGTGCTTTTGAAAGACCTGTTTCAAGTGGTCTTTCAAAGGCACGCTGGACGACCACTTCGGGTCATTCCGGAGTGGGCTGAGGTGCGGAACTACACTAAGTAGGTCTGACCCATTCCGCTCCCAGGTGCAGACGTCCTCCCTGGAGGATACTCTGCACCATTTCTTTAAGCCTGTGTGGAAATGGCCTACATTATGTGCTATAAGTTTAATAATTAAATTATTAATAGCACTGGGCAAAAATTCCTTCCCCACAATTCTTCATCTTATATGTGAACGGACAAATGGGGGAGCCATTTTGCCAAATATTCTTCAGAATAAGAAGCAAATACTTCAACTGTTTTTAAAAAAATATTCCCAGGAACTTTCTCAGAAAATTATCTGATGAGAAAATTCAGCTCACTTAATAATGAATGATACTTTTATTGTTGTCTGTTTATGAAAACTGAGTTTTCTTCTCTTTGTTAATTATAAATATTACATTCGTTGCTGTCAGTTGTCATCCAGTGTGTTGCAGTGGTTTGAGTGCTGGGCTAGAACACTGAGAAATCAAATTCAAATCTACATTTGACTATGGAAACCCACTTGTCACACACTCTCAACCTCAGAAGAAAAAGTGGCATTCCCTCCTGAATGAATCTTGCTGAGAAAAGTCTGCAATAAGGTCACCTTACGGTCACCATAAGTCAGAAATGACTTGAAGGCACACACAAAACAATACTGTGAGTTTGTTACTTCACTGGAAAACTCTGTCCTAGGGTCTACAATTTTGATATTAAAATATGATTCCATGTGCCTGAGAGGTCACCCAGATGGGCACGTAGGCAGCAATGGTCGAACGACTGAAAACCAGGTCAGGCTAGTAAAATCTCCTGTCACGTAGCCCCAGGAGACTTCAAGCTGTGCAAATCCTCACCCCCTGAGAAGCTGACTTGAGGGGATTACATAAAGTCACACCTCAACCCAATGCAGCCAAAGATCCTGAGACTTTGGCAACACCTTGTAATCTCATCATGCAAAGGAAGTTACCATTGTGGAGCTTCTTTCTCGTTGCAACACCCATTGTTCTCCCCGGAAAAGGATTAGCCCTCCAGGTACTTTTTCCCCTACAGATAGTCCCAGTTTTTGAGCAGTTCTTTGGATCACTCCCGGTCATCCCAGCAGACTGTTTCTCCATCCGTTGAGTAATCCCCTCAGCCCTCTCCATTCTGAGCTCTACTTCTTCACTGTTTTTCCCGGATCAAGGACTTCAGGAAAAGGTGCAGTATTACCCCAGCTACAACCCTATTCCCCCTATCCAGCTTCCTCTCTTTTGCTTCTTAATAGGTCTTGAATGAGTGTGTGAGTGATTGCGTTGGTGCGTGAGACTTTATTCAATAAAATCATTTTATTGGACATCTTCGTTTGGTTTTTGGCTTGGCCTGACCCCGTAAAAACTGAGTAAAAAGATCCCGCTAGGTTATCCTGCCTCTCGCATTGCTATTGCTTGTGCTCTGGATAGTTTCCATTCCCCATCATGTGGAACACATTGAGGTGTCCCCCAAGGGACCCAGAAATCAAGGTAACAAGTTTTAATACTTTATTCTTTTATTGCTTTTGATGGAATATGTTCCAGGTTACCAGAAAAATACTTTCCAAAAGTACTAAATGAAGCTATTTTGTTCCTTGATTGATGAAGGATCCAATGGCTGAAGAAACCAGGAACTGGAAGGAATACCTTCCTTAGGCCAAATCTGATCAGCTGCAAAGCTGGTACACATCAGTTCAAATTGGCCTGATTTCTTTTGGTGTTCGTCCAAATCAGTTGCACAAACTTAAATCATTACTTTATATGTCCTGTATGTAATACACAAACACACACTATAATTTTTTGTTTATTATTTTAATTTAAATGATTCTACGTGATTCAAAAGCTGAAGTATTCCAAACATCAGATTTAAATACTACTGGCACAAAACATTCAGTGAGATGAGCCTGGACACACAAAGTTCTTATTACTAAGACAGTGTTTTAAAATATAAATATAAACACCAAGTAGAGTCAATTAGGCAAAGGGGAATTTCTTCATCAGATGTTAGGCATCCCAGAAGGACTATTCCAAGAACAGCTTTTCCTTGGATTAAGTAAGGTTGAAACATTACTCTTTCTGTAACCTTATTTGACATAGTGTCAATAAGATGACTCTAGGAAATGACATTAGAGTTATGCTCTAAAGCTCCATTAACACATTTGTAGCAGCCCACATTCTTATGGAAGCAATCTCTACAATGTCATCTAGTGCAGAAATCTTTCAAATGTGGTCTGCTGCCTAGTAGTGTCATCTGTGACTCTGAGACCACGTTAGAGATAGCAGAAAGTGTTTTCTTAGTACTCTGAGCATTCCCTGAGCAAGAAATAGTGGACCCCATCCTAAAATTCAGTTCCTCCTCTACCCTTGTGCTCCTATAAGGACCATGCTCATCTCTGAATAGCAAATCTAACTCTTTGTCTTTACTCCATGCATCCTGGTCAGCTATATGATTGTTAGAAGGAATTGTGTTTTAAACTGGAAACCATAATAAAACAGTAAAGACTATTAAGAACCAAATAAACCATAATAGCAATCCCCAATACCATATCCTCCGACTGTCCCAAATGAGCAGGGATAGTTTCCATTAATACTCTGTTGTCCCACTTTTCTTTGTTCCCATTTCTCTCTCCTTCCCCTTTTCTCCTCTGTCTTCAGTTTACTTCTGTTGCTTCAAACTGAGTTCAGAGGTAGTTTACACTCAATTAACTCATATCTTCCAGAATTTCACAGATGAAAACTGGGACACCTGTGGCAAAACAACATCAGAGTGTGATCAAAATGGGAAAAGTTATTAACAAGGAAGAATCTTGCTCTTCCCAGAAGGCTCAGGTAAAAAGCAAACTGCTTCAGCCAATCTTGTGTATTTTTTTCCTCGTTAATAATTTTTGCCATCTTTACCATAATTTGATATTGCTTGGCCACACATGTCCTGGTTTTCATCTGTGAAATGTTGGAGGGTATGGGCCCTCTTTTCTCTTCGGCCACCACTGGAAACACTGGCAGGAATGTGGTGGATGGGAAATAGAGTCATTTATTCCAGGTTCTGACATTGTACCTCAAATCTTATTATCTTTCCACTATCAGGCAAAGACATTTTCATTCAGGCAGAGCTTTGGCTTTTAAAATGATTTGTTTGCTGAAGTAGGTTTTATCTATTGGGTGCTATTTATGTCTTTTGTGTGCATATGAATGTTTTTAATCAATTTGCTATTGTATTTTGTGTGTGTGTTTGTATACAGAGTATCTAAAGATAAAATAGCTACCTCAATAATTATTTATTGTGGCAGGCAGTGTATATAATCAATCAGTCAACATAGTGACTGTAACTACTGCTTTATTTGGTTATTAAAATTATTCAGAGACTACTTTTCACCAAAAATATTTGTTTATTCATGGTTTTTTTATGTCACCTTTCTCCCACCTTTCCTGTAAAAGGTATTTTACAAGATAAACCAACAAGGGAGAGTAAATCCAGCATGAGGTGTAAGATAACCTTTTTATTCTCATTTAGAATGCCTTCCTCAGTTCAATATACATTGCCAGGGAAACCAGTGTGAGTTTCAGTAACTCACATCCATGTGAGAATTTCAGTTGTCTCAGATTAATTTCCTGGGTTTTTGTGTGTATGTGTGTGTATGTTTTAAAGGATGTTCTAGTAGGTAAAATATAAAAATTATTAAGCCTTTGCCTTTAAAGAAATAAATGACTAATTCAGCTCCAGGTCAGAAAGGTCACCACAAACCAGCAAGAAACTAGCAGCTGAGAATGAGAACTCTCACTTTTAGATCTTTGTCTGAAAGTTATAAATGCAGGTTTACAAGCAGCAGCTGAGACTTCCAGAATTGTAAGTTTATGTGATCTTTCTCTTTTAAACATGAATACCATGCAGATTTTAAAGCATTTGTTTTAATGTTAGCCTGAGAATGTATATGTTTAAAGTACCAGTATGTAGTTTTATTATATCTTATTCTAAAGAAGAATTTATCAAATTAGTTAAAATAGCAGTTGGCGTACGAAAGGGCATTTATGCTGAGGTTTGTACTTCGTGGGTGGCAGTAGACATGGATATGCATGGTTACAACCATATATTTCGCAATGCATTATTTACTCACAGCAGCCCATCTATTATGTTCTATAGATATAACTCCTACGCTTAAAGTTAATCTTTGTTCCATAATTCTAGAGTATATGGTTCAGGTCACAGTCTGGCTTTTTACTATAAATCTTTTGTGGATTAAATTGTTGGGCTGCACTCCACTGTCAAGCACATTTTGGCCTTATGCAGCTTTTTACAGTATTTTATGAACACTCATCTAGATTTTTTTTTTTTTCCTAAAAAAAAGGTCCATACTGTTAGGGCTAACCTTGCCATACATCATGGGGAGGGAGAAAGAACATATAGCAAGAGATTTGAGATCTGACACTTTACTTATGTATTTATGTGGAGCATTTATACCCTGCCCTTTGGTCAAGAAGGTACCCAGAGGGGCTTACAAATCATTCATTTGCCAGTTCCTTGTTCCATCCACCCCCTGCCACTTACAATCTAAAAAAGACGGGACACACAAAGGAGAAGAGAATGACAATGAGGAGGGGAGGAATTAAGTCTAGCAGATGCTGGCTGCTCTTCTCTCCCTCCAAGACCAGAGCAATGGCACTTGGGATGGAAGGAAATCCTTTCCTCAGCTGCTGGAATCAAAACACAATGGTGCTGTGCCTGGGTGCTGTTCTGTTCATCAGAGGCCAAAGCAATGGCATTTGACATGGAGGGAGGGCTTCACCAGCAGGTAGATCAAGCATGGTGGAGCTGTGCTTGGCTGTTCTTTTGACATTTTGAAAGTTCGCATCTGACATTTGAGATCTGTTCCAATAACAAAGGGATAGATCCACAAGTGAAAACTTGTGCTGAGACAAGACACTGAAATAGGCATTAAATGTAATGGCCAAAAATGGCTGATCAGAAATCAGAGCAATCCCAGCTAGCCTCATGAGACTGGGGGTCTTATGGACCTTGCATGAGATAAGGGCCCTACACTTGCACTGACGTCTCCTGATGGCTGTGTCTTCACTGCCATCATGAGATTTCATTCCAGACCTGCACCAACCAGCTGCTCAGCCAGGGTTGAGAGCAATAACCTCAGCCTGGAAGCTGAGCACAATATGCACCATGGAAGCATCAGGTACAAGTTTTCTTCCTTCTCATATCCCCTGCAACCCACTGGACCACCTGAAAGGGTTGCTTAGCCCTTTGATAGTGAGTTTTGAGGGACACACTAGAAACTCCAGTGGGACAAAATTTGTTAACTCGAATGATAAGTCAAAATATTATTTTTTCTGAATCTTCATACAGTCAATTTTTGGTGAAGAAAATGCAAAATTACCAGATAAAGAATTGATCTCAGTTCTGTGAGATCTGATCTGATCTGAATTTTTATGGAAACCCTAAGGCAAACCTATCGTAGGATTTTCTGGGGCTGAGAGTGTATGACATGCCCAAGGTGACCCAGTGGGTTTCCATGGCTGAGAGAGAATCAAACCCTAGTCTCCAGAGTAGTCCAATGTTCAAACCACTACTCTGTGCGGGCTCTTGATCTCATTTCTACTAGAGCAAAAATAGCAAGATCCTGGAAAAATGCAGAAGGATTTTGGCCATGTTGGAAAATACAAAGGGATTTTGCCATATCTATCTGACACTGGCTGGATATGTTCTGGCATGCTGCTCTAGCTGGAAAAATAGCAATAAAAGCTTGATTGGCGAGGGGAGAAACAGCAGAAGATAATTTTGTGGCAATATGGAATCTTTTTATATCTCAGGTTTCAGACTTAACATTGAATCAAGGCCCACCACTGACATTTTAGAAAAATATTTTCTAAAGAACAGAAGAGTATTTAAAAGAAGACCTATCATGAAGTAATTTATCCAAATGAGACAGTACTTATATAATTTATTATTACTGTTGTAAAATTAAAATAATAAAAAGAAAAGAAATTAAAAAGAAAAAAAAGGAAAGAAAAAACCCCAAGAACTGCTGTGAGGAGAGAGATTGCTTCCTCCTAGTTCTGTGGAGTCCACTTTTTTGCTAGCAGAGATCGTCCACTGGGCACTGCCCATGATAGCCCAACCTATCCTACTGGGACAGACACAGCTACACATATAAGGCTTTGCCTCTCTCTTGTGTTGCATTTCACTTTGGAGGGTATTTTTTTTAAAACACTATCACTTGAATGCATAAGTCTGCTGCTCTCCCAGTTGGGTCTAGGTCAGCCTTTCCTGTAACATCATATAAATATGAATCATTCATGATGATATAATGGCCATCTTGAATAAAAACATATCCATCTTGGCATGACAAGCAGCTTCAGGTCAAAAGGCTATGACTTTCAGGACTGCGAGTCTTACAGAATGACCTCATACATACATTGTACATACATATAAATAACCAGGCATGCTGCATTGCAATCATTTTGCAAGTGTAGGGTTTAATTTTCAGTTCCATGACCACTTATACAGTTGTGGCATTTTCTGTCACTGGGTTTCACAAGCCTGGAGTATTGCTACGCTTGCATAGAATGAGTGTTTCAGTCTGTATCTGAAGACTACTTTGCCATGTTCAAGGAATAAGCTCATGGATGAAACAACATGGACCAAATGAAGGATGGGGATTTAGATGAATATGCCAGGGAAACAGTTTTCTATTGCAGTGGGCAGGTTGCTATCTGCCCACTAGAGTTGACTCAGAAAGTAACATATTTTATGAATACAATGGGCCCACCATATCCAGGAGGATTGATTCCAGGATCCACTGCAAATACCAAAAGACATGCATGCTGAAGCCAGCCTCTCAAGCATTGCTTTTAAGTCCCTATTAAGCAAGGCTTTTAAGTCCCTATTAAAAATTGTGTATGACAGCAGCAGAGATGGCAACAAGCCCTACCCATCAGGTACACCATATTATTTGTGCTCCCCAAGCTCCTTGGAGGCAGGGGAGCGCAAAGAATGTGCTCCATGTGGTAGCTGGGGCTTGCCACCACCACCACTCTGTGCTATTTTTAGTAGGGCCTGTGCAAGTGTGGCCTTGTGTTCACAGTCTTTGTGCAAGCCTCGTATTGTGTATGTTTCTATCCACAGTAAATTTGTAGATTGTGGGCCTGCAGATATGCTGGGCCCATTGTACAAAGAAATGCAGTGTGAGTAACTTTAGGTTTTTAAAATGAAGGCAGGAGAATATCATTGTGAAGTATTTGGGGGCAATGGGGACAAGATCAGAACTTTGCCAGAAAAGGAGTTCCTCTTGGAAAGAGTAACAGATGTCAAATTAATACAGGTATACTTCACTTGACAAAGTAGATGTATCCCTGTGCTTTACTTCACTGACAGAAAATGTGGTACCATAAGAAGAAATAATACAGAAAGAATAAGGATAAGTTCCTGCACCAGACAAAAGAAGAACGGTTCAAAACATTTCAGCAAACTTTTTGTTCAAAACTAATATATGTACATGTGAAATGAAACAACCAAGTCAAATAAGCCATGCATAAGTAAGCAAAAGCAATTGGACCACTTGAAGGCTTCTTCTAATATGTGTCCAGGGATAATTTTTCTTTCATCAGTCTCCAGTTTTCATATGATTTCCACTTTGGTGTCCAAACTTACACACACACACGCGCACACACACACACACACACATTTCAATGTGATGGGGTAACTGGTAAGGCAGACTTATCTGTTCTCTCCTTTTGTCTCCTTTTAACTGCTGTTCATACAGGCTCAGTGAGTGATTCTGAAGGCAGTTGCTGTGAACTTTGCCTCTTCTAGGCAGGCACATACAGTAGGATTGGCTAGAGTAGAATTCTGCTCTTTTCTAGCTCAAGCTTTACTGATTGCGTTATTTACTGCAGACATGCTGCTACAGCCCAACACACACACACACAAAAATCTGTGTTTCTTCATTGCTATCTTCCTGGTACTGATGCTGCTAAAAAACCTTCAGCTAGACAGAGGATGAGGAAGAAAGAGGGAATGGAGTAAAAAGCCTTTGTAAAAAGGAACATCACTGTCAGAGGCTTGGTCAACTGAGGTATGACTGTAGTTAACCATGCAGGATATTCAAAAATGGGAAAGAAAGGGGGGTAGTAGTGGTGGTGGCAATGATGGCGGTAGTGGTATTTATTTCCATCCCACCTTTCAACCAGTTTGGGACTCCAGAGCAGCTTACAACAAATTAAGAAACATATTAAAAATACACACAATATAAAACTTAGGCCAAGAAGTGTAATGGCTGCCAGCTATGAAACTAGTAGTAGACCTGTCTGATTCTCAGAAGAAGAGGGAAAAGAGAAAACCATTTCAAGGGAAATTAAAAAGCTGTTGAGAAAGAAAAAGAGGGAAAGAGTGTGTGAGAGAGAACTATACTTTTTCTTCTTCATGCTCTGTCCATAGAGGCAGCCACGTAGGGATCCTTATTGACAAGACAAATTCCCTTAAAGAAGGAAGAAAACTTCTCTAGGGTATGGCAGGGCTTATTGGGAGTTCAGAAAAAGAGTATTCAGGTAAGTGAAGCTACGCATATTATGACAACCCTTTTCCTGGTATTCTTGGAGTTGCAGATTCAGAATTGGAAGAGTAGGCACCCAGATGGGAGCTCCAAAAAACAGAGCAAGAGATTCACAGAGTATAGAATTTCTGAGGTAAGTGCAGGCTTTGATTACGAGATTCACAAGGATAGGGAGGCTTGGAATAATAATTTTGAGATGCACAAAAGAAGAACAGATGTTATTCCTACTTAATGGAAAGAGGGGGCAAAGCTTTAGGTGGAATTAAAGAACTTCTTAATAGGGCACTCAGAATCTTAGGACTCTTCATAGCCACTCAATAATTGATACAGCATTGGATTGATTAAATTACAGACTAGAAGAAAAGAGCAATTTAAAGAACAATTTAAAGAGTTCCCTCACTAGTTCATAAAAGCTGTTGATACATCCCATGTCAATAACGGTTTAGAGGAACACTTTCAACTGTATTTTGTCCTAGTCTGCTAGATTTTTTCCAGACTGGATGACCCTTCCAGTGAAAATGGAACCTTGTTTGAGCCAAGGTGCCCCTGAGGGATACACAAAATGGTATCAAGAAGGATATTTCATGAAAGATCAATGATGCTGGGTTGCTAATCGTATCTCCAACGTACATCTGTGAGACTTTCAATATGTTGAACTTCATGGGATCTTTTATGCCTTTCAAAATTGATTTTACTGTTGGGAATGCAAAGTTAAGGGGTTCCCCCCACATCCAGGAATTATGCATGACATCCTTTCTGGAGAGAGTGAAATACCAGATTCCATAAAGCTTTGCCAGAAAATTCTTATTGTTTGATCCAATTCAGACATTAGCCCAAACAACTGGATTCTAAAATGAAGTAAAACTTATTATTTGCTCTGTGTGTGTGTGTGTGTGTGTGTGTGTGTGTTTTCCCTGCGAGGGTTTATTCCTGTTGTCGCCCACTCTCTGAAAACAGAAAGAGAATTTTTAAGCTGAGCATTTTGGCTAATCTGTTCTTGCCTTCATTTTGCACTTAGTGCCTTTTTTTCAGTGTCAATCGAGCTATGTCTTGGGCCGAGTCCTGATTTCATTCTCCTCAGCGCTTAGAAGCGAAAAAGAACATTGTGTTCCTGCAAAGGGCCCAGTGAACATACTTCATAGTTGTGCCAAGTTTGCAGCTGACCAATTGGCCTACATTCTGAGAGGATACATTTTCAAAGTTGTCTTCTTTGCAAATAAGCTGGCGATGTTGGAAGCTTCTCTGATTTCTTTGAGATAAGAAAATCAGATCAGATTCCCACTGAAGACAGGTATGAAAGTTGGACCCTATGAACTGAGCAGACTTTAAATATTAGCTTTATTCCGCTGTAACCACCTGTGTGAAATAGTATATTGAGAGATTTCCTCAGGAGGTGAATAAATCTTATGCCGTATGAGGCAGGTCTCTGGCAACTCAGGTTGGAGAAACAGATTTGATTTATACGCACTGAACTTACCATCACATAGTCCAAAGCTATTTATAAAACTGAAGTCAAAAGAAAGCCATTTCAACTAACCCAGTCAACTTTTTAAAGCCTGGCTTACCTAAGTGGCCAAGTTCATATACAGAAAAATACCCATGACAGCAACGTAAGTATAACATTGGAAACACATGCATGAAAATTCAGTTACAGAATGAGATTTTCTAAAAAAATGATTTTATTCATGGAGGTGTGCAAATGAAGTATGTAAGCAGCTGGCTCACAGGAAGGAGATGTTCCTAAGAAAGCAGCCGAAAAGATATTAGAGTCATATTTCCTGCAAGGTGACCATATATTCCTGTCACATCTGGACGTCAAGATTTTTGAATATGAGTTGGACCCATGTCTTTTGTAAATATTCCAAAACAACAAAGACATATCTGTACATTGGTCACATCTCAATTCTGCAATTGTCTTTTGCTGCAACAGGCAGTTATATCAATTTATTCTGCACAGCATTTGAACCAAAACATAAGCAGCTGGATATAACTCCTTACTGTAATATGGGATAAGTTAGTGAATGATTCAGCTCCCAATGTGAAACAGAGAAGCTTCTAAGTAGTATTCATGTACATGCTCATCTACACTTAAGGCTGAAATTTGCCCTCTGTCCCAAACAAGTAATACTGGAAGGACTGAAAACTATATGTATAGGCTGAATGGTCAACGTTTTTGCAATGTTTTTTACAAATATGTTTTCCACAGGATGGGTTTTCCAATGCAGTGAGACATTATGCTCTTGTCACAGTTGTTTCACAAGTGAATCCTTGGTCTTGTGTACTGCCAGGAGCCTAGCCAATTGTCAAAAGTGCAATAGTCTATAGGAGGGTTGTGCAACTAATTTGGATATACACTTCATTCCAAAAGAAATTGGTCTCCTTCAGATCAATCTGGATCAGGTCCAAAGTGTGTGGAATCAGCCTGATGCATATCTGGAGTGGGTTAGCTCAGTCTGGAGAAATTTGGATGTTGGAGGAGAGCCAGACGATATGTTGACATTGGAGGAGAGCCAGATGATATGTCTCCAGCATCACAGTGTACATGAAAATGCCATGGCGGGGTGATGGGAAAGCGTGGCTGGACTTTGCACAGTGATAGCTCTCACATCTAATGTAACACAAGAATTATACTAGTACTTTTTAGTCATCACACTGGGGTGAGGAGATGGTATGAGATCATTGAATGGTACATACTCAGTTATTTTTCTGCAGGTATGTGTTCTTTTTCTCAAATGAAACGCTAACAGCAGACCTCAGCCTACCTGTAGGACCACTCAGTATCTGCTATCCTGCCTGACAATGTAATGTTTATTGTTTTGAAAGCACTTTATCTACCATAATTCTATCCACAGGAATCCTGGGATTCATAGTTTGATGTGATATGTAGATGTCTCTAGTATGCACTGAGCTATAGCATTACTACTGCAGCATTACTGTACTACAGCATCACTAGCAAAGAAGTCTAAGTGCTGCTGCTGCTGCTGTTGTTGTTGCTGTTGTTGTCGCATTCCTTCAAGTCATTTCTGATTAATGCCAACCCTACAGTGAACCTATCACAGGGTTTTCTGGGGCTGAGAATATATGATGCACCCAAGCTCACCCAGTGGATTTCCATGACCGAGGAGGGAAAAACCCTTGTCTCCATGCTTGTCCAACGTTCAAACCGCTATACCACACTGGCTCACAAAACTACAAATCCCAGGATTCCACAGAATGGAGGCATGGCAGTCAGAGTCATATCGTGCTATAATTACATGGTATGGATACACCCTGAATGTTGTAAATTATTTTTTTGAAATTTGTTGGTAGTTTAATTCCATTTTAACGTTATCTTTTGTGTCTTTTAACTATAATTATTTTAGTTTGTAAGGCACCTTAAGTCATAATTTTGGGGAAAAGGTGGGGCATAAATTATTTTAACAACAACAATCGCAACTGTCCCATATGGTGATTTATCAGAGATGCAACTTGGAACGTCTTCCCGGTAGTAATGAACTCGCAAATTCTAGACTTACCAGAACTGGCTATTGGTCCATCTTGGACAAGAAAGGCTATAAAAAAATACCTGACTGGGTTGCAAACTTGCCCAGTTTTCCTAGTTCTGGTGCATATTTGTATATCCTTCATCTCTGACTCCCTCGTCCAACTCTGTACTTTTAATACTTGCCTTCTGACTCATTTCTACTAATCATTTTTTGTAATCATAATGTCTCAGTGAGTGGAAACCTCTTTACTTGTGAAGGATGAGAAAATCTGCAAATATTCTTTACATCTCTATGAGAGACTTCTTCAGACCTCTCAGCTCCATATGAGGAAGTCAGAAATAGGCTGCAGGGTGTGCAAAGCCGGAACAGAAAGAAAATTTCATTTTGTGGGGGCAATGTCCTCATTTTACTGCCCTGTAGTTGCACTCCTAGGAGGAGGCAGCATATATGTCTCTCTGCCCTCTCTATTTCTATAAATACAAAGACAAGTAACTAAACTCCTGGATATGGTTATAGTATAGGCCTAAATAACCTAAAGGTACCAGATCTTGTCTGGCCTTGGAAGTTAAGGAGGGTCAGCCCTGGTTAGTACTTGGACAAGAGACCACCAACAAATTCCACGTGCTGTAGGCTATATTTCAAAGGAAGGAATTGGCAAAACCACCTCTGAGTGTTCCCTGCCTAAGAAAACCTTACGAAATTCATGGGGTCACCATAAGTTGGCAAGTGACAAGGCACATACACAAGCACACATGGAAGAGATATTGCACACATGAAATTCACACTTTGCATGCAGAAGAGTAGCTCTGGGAGGGAGGGGGCTGAGGACATTGTCCTTCCAAATAAGAATTCTGCCCCCCCCCCCGAAATTTACCTTTGGTTCCCACATTTCTGGAAATACAACTTAGGCATCAAAGAAAAGGCAAAGTTACCAAGTGAATGCAAACAAAGCAAACATAAGAGCTCTAAGTGTGAATGATTTTCAATGTCTTGCCCTTTGTAATGCTAGAAATATGGAGGGCTGAAGGGAAATTTCATTGTGGCAGAATTCTTATTTGGGAGATATAGCCCTCATCCCTCCCAAAACTGCCTCCCTGTATACATGGAAGAAAGGTTCTGAACATGTCTGTCCTACTCTTATGTAATATTGATAGAAAGCTTGGGGAAAGAGAGTAAAAATTTACAAAGACGTTATATGAGGAAGTTTTTAAAAAGCCTTCAAATAGCAAGCATATACTCAGTGGAAGAACTGGCAAGGTCTCTGTGTGAACAGAAGAATCTCCAAACTGCATGCCTAGAAAGCAAAAACAGTATTTCATTGAAGCGTAGGTTTCATGGGTTCTTCATCCATAGGGCACTTCTTAGAAGTCTGGGCTTTGTCAGATAGTCAGTGAGGAAAGCTGCGATTTTAAAAGAAGAAGTGTCAAGGTCAGTAATGCCAATCCTGTTTCAAAGCTCTCATCTTTCAAAAGGAAGATTCAAAGATCTATCAAAGAAGGATAGAATGGGAGAAATATTGACAAGGACTATATATGAAGAGGAATGTAATGAGGAGTGCTTGCTCATATAGTTCAAAGTTCCTTGGTTGAATTTAGAATAACATCCTATCCAGTACATAGAGCAGATGGGAAACTTTGACAATTTTTTTAAAATTTAGAATTGCATTTTTTTTTCCTGTTACCTGCTGTGACTCTTAACCTTATTATTCTGCTACAGAATCTGTTATCCGCATCATAGGATATGAATAGCCTCTTGTTTGGAATAGACAGATTAATTTATTTTCGTTTTGTGTCAGTTTTGCACATGTCCATGTCTTCTTAACACCATTCTGTTCCCTTTCTGCATTAATGTATGAAAATGTATAATCTGCATAATAAATGTATATGAATGAGTAGATGCAAATTTCTCGGCCAAAATATGCCTTCATAAAATATTTTCTATCAAAATATACATGGGAGCAGGATGTAGCTCACCGACTACATGATTATTAGTGTCCCCACCCAAAAAAGTTGCTGAGTTAAAAAAAAATCGAGGTCATGTAAAATGACCTATAGCTCCTCAGTGCCTCAGTGGAAGAGTTGCTACTGGCCATTCAGTTGACTTTGGGCCCCGCTGACATTTGTTTATATCCAGAGAAGACTTTTCTCTAAACTTCTTGGGATACACAGGGGAAGCTGGTTGGGAAGTATGATCTTCTAGGAACCTGTGTTGGACTGATGCACCCCCCCAACTCTATCAGTTGCCCATCCCAATGTACAGATTTTTGAACATGTTTTAGCCTAATATATTTAATGTATTTGCTCATTTGCTCATTTTTAGAGAAGTGCAAAATTTGGAAAATAGTTACGTTTTAATCCAGAAGGTGTGGATCAAGTCAGTTGCAACAGTATTCTCAGAGACTGAATTCTTCAAACATCTCGATCTTCAGGCCCCAAATCCCCAATTATTTTATCTTTGCATGTGAAGATGAAAAACTCCAGTAGGCTTCTCCTCACTGAGGGAGAAAACAAGTATTCCTCTGCAGTGTTCTCCTCATGTTTGATGTCCTGCAGTGTTGCAGAAGAATTATTCTGGAGAGGAAAGCACTGCACTGTGCAAAATCCCTGTTGTCTCTGCTGGAAACAGTGTTTTCTCTGCTGGAACCCCATATTCTACACAGATAAAAGGGTTTTTGTGTCAAAAAAACCTACACATTTTCCCCTGCAGAATAATTTCTCCTCAGGACTTCAGGATACTGAATACCAAGATAAAATTGCTCAGAATTCTCACTGGTCTGTTAGGGTTTTTTCACACAAGGCAGGTAGATCACACTTACAGTAGGATAATAGCATCTTTGGCTGGGACTTTTCACAGGAAGTCATCATTCTTCTGCTGTTGTTCTCTGGGTGGGTGATCATTTGGAAAGCATTTCTTTTATGAAGGACGTTATTAATGCATTAATCCACTCATGAGCTCCTTTGTAAAAGAAACTCTGTCCAAATGATCTCCCACTGGGAGAACAATAAAAGAGGAATGAGGTAATAAGTCCCAGCCAAAGATGCTATTATCCTGATTTAAGTGTGATTTACCTACTTCATGTGATAAAGCCCTTATTCTTCCTGGTAGAGTTTCCCAAACATTGAGAAACCCATTTTTTCCATCTGGGAATGAACACTTTCAAATATTTCTATCTCTAGTAGGTGGTGTAACTCTTACGAACTAAATGGTTTAGCCCAGTGAACTAGGAATTTTTAAGGAAGGAATTGTACACATTCAATTTTGGTTTAGAAAAAGAGGGGAAAGGAAAGCAGTGGAGCTGTTGGCCTCTAGGGTTAGTAATTTGGCCCTTAACATTTTGTATTAGGAAGTGAATCTTCAGTTCATGACTGCAGGGCAGGATGGAAGGACCAATTCTTTGCAGTGGCATTATGTGCTACCTTTGTATTTTGTTTCAGGGTTTTGAAGTTTTACCAGGGCACTTTATATATTGAACTTTTCTTTACAGAGTTCCTGGCAAAAATAACATTTTTATTTCTAAATTCTGTGGGTGAACAGACTCTAAGCCTTATCACACCATACCTTAAATACTATCTTATTCCATTGGAATCCCACTATATCCATTCCCATGATGTATCAGGTTATTAATCTCACTCTTTCGATATTAGTGGGTTGGTTGCCTCATTTGCACTGTTTTTCCCTTTGCATTGCAGCATCATTGCTGAGACCTTTTCTCTGCCCCACACCTCAAAATTGGTCTAGAGGTTATTGGACAGAGATCTCCTTGGAAGTAGCTGAAGGAGGGACAACCTGGGAATGCCTATACCATGCCCACTACTGGATCAGCTACAGAAGGAAGCACTATGAGAAAACCACACTCCCACAGCTGTCTGGATTGTTGTAGGAAAGGGGGTCACTAATGGATTATTCACAGCATAAAAAATGGCACATTTCAAATGGATTGCCTCACAATAGCTGCTGGTGATCAATAATGTCATGAGGCAGGACTGATCCTGAACCAGGAATAACACATTGCTCTGGTGCAATGAGACCCTTTCTGAGACATTTTTAGACACCCTTAACTGACTTCCACAGTAGTACCTTACTTATGAATGGAACTTAAGTAACATTTAGATGTGTGTGCACATATATGCACATATACACACATATATATACATACCAGTTTTGGATATGTTTGTATTGTTGTGGCTGTTATTTTTTAATGTAAAGATTCTAATTGAATTTGCAAAATTCATTTCATAATTAGTTCCACAGAACCTAAGAAATTGGTACACAGAATGTCTTTAGTTTGTACTTGGCTTAGAAGCCTCAACCTTTGGTTACTGTGACCCTTAGGTTGTGAATTCAGCCTGACCTCATTGTATGGGATGAGGGGAGGGAATTCTCCTACATATTACACATGGTAAGCTAGAATCTCAAATCCAGGTGTGGATCAGAACCTTCCTCCTCTTCTGCTGACTGTTTTTTGACCAAATGGAAGACAACTTGAATTCAGTCAGAAGTTGCTACAAAACTTGGTAATCCCCCATTCTAATATTCCATGGTGGACTGTTGTGAGAAGAAGGTGAAATCCCTCCAAAATTTTGAGCCTGTAGGACACCTGAAAAAACCCTGGCCTGAGATAATATTTATATAATCTATAAGGACATTAAAAATATCCCATAGCATGTCTGTTTACTTTGAATGTCTGAGTAGAGGAAAATAGTGCTTAATCAGCTGTGTTAATGTCCAGATCATAAAATGGGCACCAGGTAATTAGTTAGTTTTCTTCTTTATTTGTATGTAAACATGGGTTAGAGAGCCAGTGTGGTGGTTTGAGCATTGGACTATGAATGGAGACCAGGGTTGAAACCCCCACTCAGCCATGGAAACCCACTGGATGACCTTGGGCATGTCACACTCTCTTAGCTCCATAGGAAGGCAAAGGCAAACCCTTCTGAACAAATCTTTTCAAGAAAACTCTGTGATAAGTTCCCCTTAGGGTTGCCATACATCAGAAATGACTTGAAGGCACACAAAATAAATAGCAAGTAGCTATTTGGGTTGTTTACCAGATTTCTTTCTGTTTTGAAGAAAAGAACTGAAAAAAATGAAATGCTTTAGTCTCCCATCATCTAGTGCTCATCTCATAAAGAGTTTCATTTTGCCTTCGTATTTAATACGGTAATTGATGCTGGCCACCTGCCTAATCTTGTCATCTCCTTTTTTTGCCTTTATGCACCTGTCTTGTCTGGCCAAAACTGATGAGAGAACAGCAAGAAGACCTGAGCCATCACAGTTCAAACTCATCTGAGCTGCTAACAGAAGCAAGAATACGAAATAAGCAGGGATTTGCATTATCTTCTTTTCTGAAAAAGGTGCAGCTACATTTTATTCATATTGAAGCTAGGTGCAGGCATACTTTAGTTAACAAAACCTCTGAGAAAGAAGCGTCTTTTTTTCCAAAATCTTTTTATGCCTCCCCAGTCCTCCTTTTTCCTTTGCCCTCCTTCTAGTGTGTGTGTTTTTTTTAAGGAGCATTGGAATTGAGAGGAGAAACACAAATTTTTGGTGTTGGTTGCAGAAGCATATCTGTAGTAAACAATGTAATAAAACTCAAGCAGAGAAAGGGGGGGCTTCTATTCTAGTCAATCCAGCTGTGGCCATGTGTGCTTCCTTACAGTAGGCAAGGTAAACAGCAATTGCCCTTACTGAGCATGTATGATCAGCAAACAAGAGAGAAAAGGATGTAGTGGATAGGCTTCACCAGGTCCCCCCAGTGTGCTTAAAAAAAAAAAAGCATAGAGCTATAAGTTTGGCCACCAACATGGAAATTATTAAAAAGTGGAGGCTGGAAAGAAGAAGAAAAATCATCCCTGGATGCATTTTGGAAGAAGCCTTAAAGGATTCTCTAGAAGATTCCAAATGTCATTGTTTTCTTATGCAATGCTTACCTGACCTAGTTGTTTCATTTCATCTGTGCATATTTTTAGTTCTGAATGAAAAAGTCTGCTGAATCATGTTTAGGCTGCTCTTCCTTTTTGTGGTGTAGGAACCTATCCCTATTTTTTCCATATTATTTCTACCTTTGGTGCCAAAGTTTCTGTTCAAGAAGTAAATAAAGAAGTACTGGCCATTTACTTTGTTAACTGAGGTATAGCTGTATTCAAGAATGCCTCAATTCATCTATTCCCAACCTTCTGTGAGGGAACAAATTATTTTCAGGAAGTTTCTGCAATTTAAAAAGGGCTGGTGGCGCAGTGGTTAAATGCCAGTACTGCAAGCCACAAACCACAAAGTTGTGAGTTCGATCCTGCCGGGCCCTAAGGTTGACTCAGCCTTCCATCCTTTCGCAGGTCGGTAAAATGAGTACCCAGCTTGTTGGGGGCATGTATAGAAAAATGTTTCGAAATACATGCTAAATTGTTCACCGCCTCGATCTATATGGAGAGGCGGGATACAAATAAATAAGTAAATAAAAAAAAAATTAAAAAAAAATTAAAAGTCTTGGGGTTTTGTTTTTGTTTTTCTTTCTTTTTAGTTTACAACTGTGTCTTACATATTATGTGCCTGCATGCATGGTGAGACATCCCAGAGGCAGCGATGGGCTGGCTCAAGATATTTTGCTATAGAGGCAATGAACGAAATGACGTCCTTCCACTTTATCATTCTATGTACTAAAGCTGACCCAAAGTTTTGAAGTAACTATTGAAATGTAATGTATTCCTTTCCCCAGTAATGAAAGTATAATTACAATAAATTACAATTTGAACTGAATATGGAATAACATCACTCCTTTCACAATGCAACTGTAATTTTAAGTTATTTTTATTGTTATAAATGTGGCCTCACTGGTAGAAGAGAGCCATTTCCACAGTAGACTATTATAGTGCTTTTATTCCATTTTCAACATCCTATGGAATCCTGGGGTTTGCAAACCACAGGATTCTATAGGATGCTGATAGTGGAATAAAAGCACTATAACAGTTTAGTGCAGAAATGGCCGAGGAGAATGGTTCAAATATGCCTCATGCTGCTGCCTCATGCTTGATGGTAAGTTATGAGGTAAGAATACACTGATGGGAGAAGAATAGGTTATACACCGCAGACCAGCAGCTTATTTCATTCTATTTTCTTTCAAAAGTAACTAAAAGAACTAGTTACTTTTGATAAACAGGATGGTAAATCATTGCTCTTAAAATCGGTAGTTATGATAGCAGATAATCAACTTTGGCGGCCTTGGAACTATAACAATAACTAGTTGCTTTTTAAAAAAATAAATTTCCAGGTTCTGTACTGACTAGACTGATAGCTTCACTATTACCATCACTTCAGTAGTAGAATTCCCAGATTTCAGAGGGTTACAGCCCTAAGTCTCAGGACCTAAATCCTCTGCGACAGTTCTCAGGGCAAGCAGGAACCTTGGGCACATCACACACTCTCAGCCCCAGAAAACCCCATGGTAGGTCCACCTTAGGATCACCACAAGTCAGAAACAACTTGAAGACACACAAGAACAAAATAAAGTGACCTTGGGAGTTGATATTAAATGTCTCTGATTGTACCAGGAACAGAAAATATTCTTGAATACACTTAAGGTATATTGGTATATTGATACTAAGGTATTAAGGTATATTGGTATATATATATTAAGGTATATTGGTATACAACATAAAATCAGAAAGGACAGGAATAAAATTGGCAAATTTCTAGTCTTTTTTTATCAATCTAGATGCACCCATAGTTGGAAATCTGCTTTCAGTTTGGAGGAGGAGGAAGTTTTTGCCTTTTTTAAAAAATCAACTTTAAAGTGGGAGTTACAACCATTTTAAAAGGGAAAACACAGTTCTCAAGAGATTCTAAGAATGGTTGTTCTCCGTCGTGTGTGTGCGTGGAGGGCGATTTCTGGCCAGGGGAAGGCCCCAGAAATGGCTTGGGAGTAGCATGATTGCCATGCTGAGTTAGAGCCTTCTAGGTGGGCCCCACTTAGTGACTAGAGGATCATCCCGTAGTTGTCCACAGGCTCTGTAATGAGCTCTGCAACCTGAATGACCTCAGCTCTTCTAAAAGTCTGAGAACAAAGAGTAACTCTTTAGAAGTTTGAGAACAAAGATTAAGCTTCTGCTGGACCTCTTCTCCTTACTGTCCCAACATCTTCTTTTGGAAGGAGAGCTCACTGGACGTCTACCATGTTTTGTAATATTAGGGTTTATTTACAGGTACACAGATGAATATGGGTAGAAAGCACTTCCAGATACTTCTAGCTTTCAGAAATCTGTCTCATAATTAAAATTTCTGCTTCTTTCATTCCTCGACACACAGAGAGACCTTATTAATTCCTCTCAGCTGAAGCAGGGGAGGAGGGGACAAGCACCTTTGCCAAACTAGCTCTCACCTTAAAGAGGTGTCTTCTACTTTTTGGACATTCTGGGCACTTTATCTGTTTTGTTTTTTAAAGATATGTCTGGCACACTTGGTTGTTGAAAGTTGATAATGTTAAGCAATCGTTCCAGCCACTTCAACTTTCTCTTATACAGACCCCACACTCTTTCACAGCAATCAAATATATAGAGGTCTCAAGGAGAAAAAAAATCTAGTGACCACTTAAAGACTACTGCCATTTCCACACTACACTGTTATAGTGCTATTATTCCACTTTCAACATCCCATGGAATTCTGGGGTTTGTAGTTTACTGAGGCCAAAGAGCTCTTTGGCTGAGAATTTTAAATGCCCCTCCCTAAACTGCCAACCCCAGGATTCCATGGGATGTTGAAAGTGGAATAATAGCACCATAACAGTTGTTACCCTGTATGTTGGGGGTCCCAGGAGGGGCACCCAAATAACCAAACAAAAACACAAGATGGGGGAAATTAGACTCGAGCACTCTCTCAAGCTAACAAGAGGCAAGGTAACTTTAGCTAGGATCTTGTACCCTATGTCTGCAGCATCAGGTCGGAAGAGTAGCCAGGCAAGTTTAAAAGTAACAAAAATGATAGTTTTATTAAAGGACAAACAACGAATAAGACAACACATGCACACAGCTAGCTGAGAAATAGAAATGGAGAGCTTTTGGGGGAATGGGTAATACGACACCTGGTCTAGTAGTCCTGGAGAGAAGAGGAGGTTGCAGAGGAAGAAACTCAGCGCGGTTCACTGAGGGGAGCTCGCTGGACAAAGCGACAGCAAGGCGGGATGCAAGTCCAAAGTAGTCCTGAGTGTTCCGAGGAAGGCTCGGATTTGGGGACCTTTTATAGGATGGATTTTACCTACAGGCCATGCCATGCTCGGTGAGAACAAAAGGGAATTTGTAGCTGGACAAAGGCATTGGAAAAGGTCAAGTTTACATGATGGGCTTAGCACTTGATGACAATAGTACGGCCAGTATGCAAATGGATCAACAGAAAGGACTGGCTCAGCCTCTTGGCAGAGCGTCTTTGTGTAGATTCGCGCTGAGCAAGGCATGTTTGCAGAAAGGTGTTCACTGAAGCATCGGAGAGGCTTAAGTTGCCTGCCTAAATGAGGTTTGGAATTTACAACCATTAACGGCTGTGCCTAATACGTGCTTGTCCAGTGGACCTCTGCAAACATGTGGAGCGGGGTGGCAGAGAAAGGTCAAGTAAAGGCCAAATTATTTGATATCAAACGATATCTAGTGCTCTCACAAGACATAGCATAACCGTGGTAACACAGTGTAGTATGGAAATGATCTAAGATGCTATGATTCTGACAAAACTTGTCAGTCTTTTAGCAATGACTAGACTCTAGTTCTTGTTTTTGCTGGTTACAGATTACAAAGCTACTTGCCCTGGAAATATTTGCATATCATTTTTGGCATGCATATGTTTGCTGAATCAAGTTTGATGTATATTTATTGTGGTAATTAAAATATTTATATCTCACTCTTTAGCCAAAGATGTCAAGAAAATAGTAATCGTAAAACAATTCTGACAATTTAAAACAATTCAGCATAATTATATAACAATGAAATCAAATTCATAACCCAATTGGACAAATCAAACCACTATCACTAAGCCCCTAAAACTTCAGTGAACAGCCATATTTTAACTTGGCTCACAAAAGAGGTCAGAAGCAGAGCTGATTGGACCAGCAAGCAGAGGACATTTCACAAGAAGACCTTCTCGCCTACCTCTGGAAACTGTATTGTTCCTGACAGTTGGATTACCTCAACAGATCTTAGTGGTCATGCTGACATATGCAACTCCATGTTTAGGGCTTTTAAACGTTACGTTCCACGTTTACTCATAATTCCTCCTAGTGGGCTTGATAAAGCCACCTGACTGATTTGCAGATGTCAATATGCATAGCATAATGAAGTATTTTTGACTTTTCTATGGACTTTAACATACAGAAAAGGAGTAAGAAATAAATTACCCTTTCTCTTGTATTATTACTTTAAAAGAATATACAGTCAGCCATCCACATTTGCAGGTTTCACTTTTGCAGATTTGATTATTCACAGATTTCCTGTCACCTCTGCTGCTTCCCTATGCCATTTTTAATAGGGACTGCAAGCCTTATGAGACTGAGAAACTGGGAACGAGGCTTGTAAGCCCCTATTAAAAATGGTGTGGGGCAGCAGTGGGGGTGGCATTGAGTCCCACCAGCCACCCACTTCTGCCTTGTGAAGGAACCCTGATGCCTCAAAGGAATCTACAGTGTGTTTTTGTGTGTTAAATATGGTTTGGGAGGGCTTAGAGTTATTCATGGTGTTGTTTTTTTTACTTTCACAAGGTTCCTGTGCCCTAACCCTAGTGAATATAGAGGGATGACTGTATATTGAAAATCTAGTTTTCTGAAATGATTTCTAATTGCCATAGGAAGCAATTGCTTATGAAGAAGACTCAAATCTGAAATGGTAGTTCCTTCCCCAGTTTTTGTTTTTTAATCTAGGGAGAGCCTTTCACAATACTCATTTCTTGGCCCACTTCAGAATGTCTGTATCCTTTTGAGATAAACCATACATATACAGCCAGGATGTGCTCATAAAAGATTAACATTCTGTTCCTTGTCAATAACAACAAATTAGTCATTCCTTTTCATACTCCTATAGTTTGGAATCAGAGCAGCATAAATTATTAACTGCTCCCATACTCTTATATATGACCAAACATTTTAGATAATTGCTAAAATGGGGAGCACCACATAAGCTCAAAAAAAAAATAGTACTTCAGTGCCAAAATAAGTTTCAATACTCAAAAATGCAATCTTTGTTATATTTTCTTGTTTATTCCCAGTTAGTGTGGTTCTTTGTAGTTTAATTTAGATCTTTTAAAACTTTAGAGTAGAAACAATTAGAAATTAAACAAGTTAACCCAACGTATAAAAGATGAGTAGGCAATATCTCTGTTCAGATCTTGCCTTGAAGAATGTTCCTTTCCAAGTTTGTCTCATCTAAAGCCATGACCTTCTGAGGAACAAGCTAGCTCTGGCTACAACAGTAAAAACAACAAAGAGTCTTGTGGCACGTGGCACCTTAATGATGAAGTTTTATTTAGCTTAAGTTTTCATGAGCTTCAGCCCACTTCATCAGATGCATGTAGTATTGCCTCACTTGACAAATGCTTATACCCATGCTTAGCTGGACGAGGGATGTGGTAAAGGTAAATGCAAAGGATAAAAATGGGGTTAATTATTTCAACAGTGGTCATTAACAAAAAGTACTTGGTATATATACACATACTGAACTGTTTCTTCTCTTTTGCCAGTGTGGTGTAATGGTTTCAGGTTTGGACAACTCTGAAGACCAGGGTTCGAATCTCAGCTTGGCCATGGAAACTCACTGGGCAACCTTGGGCAAATCACATTCTCTCAGCCTCAGATAAAGGAAAAGACAACCCTCTCCAAACACCTCTTGCCAAGAAAATGATAGGTTCCCCTTAGGTTTGGAAATGACTTGAAAATACACACAACAATAAATATTTCTCCCCTTAATCAGCTTTGATAATTCTTAGCTGTGAAACATTGTACACTGCTTTGGATCTTGTACTGGGAGAAGGGGGAATATAAATTAAACCAATTAATAAACTAACTGCATTCTTAACCTCTCTGATAACTCTTTACCAAAGAGTTTCCTCTTAACAGAGTAGCCAACCAACCAACCAGGAAACAAACACACAGAATGACGTGGGCTGTTTCCCCACCACCACCTTCTTTAAAAAATAATTGTCACTCCCATCACAGCAAGACAACAAGGCTGACCCTTTTACTCCTGACAATCTTTTCTTTTTTAATGTAGCTTTATGCACTATGTAAACAGGCTATTTCCATGTTGGATTTTGTCTTGAGTCCCACCAGAAATCTGCTTCAGTGCCAGAATCTTCTTGCATGTGATGCACAGGTTTTTGTTTTGGTTTTTGTTTTGGTTTTTGTATAGTGATCTAAGAATGGAATTTGTCATTTGAACAGCTTCCACATCCAGTAAAGATTCAGTATTTTATATATTTTGTTTCCCCAGTGTCTCACATCATATGCATCATCATAGCCTTTCAAACGATTGAGACATTTATGCTGTATTTCTTCCTAATAAGTAATGTAAAGAATTATGGCAAGTAGTGAAACAACATGTACAGTATTTGAATACAAACTGAGGCTTTGAAAATTGCAATGAATAGATCTGCATAACAAATCCCACTTGAAAGAAGTATTTTAATTCAGTGCAATCCTTTACATAAGCACTGAGATCCTATAAGACACTAGCAGCAAGTAAATTTTGGCCAGTTTATCCCATGCAGTCCTGGAGATTATGGATTAGATAAAGAGCTACTTATTCCTGTGGAGCATCATAAACTCAAACACCCTAGGCCTTTTCCACACCCTACCTTTTCATGAAGTTGTCCGGTGGGGATCCTGGCAGCAGCTCTGTTGGGAGGGGAGCACTATGTGAGCACTCCCCTCTGCACTGGCTGGCTCCCTGTGGAAGGGAATGCGATCCCCATGCCTCTTACTTCTGCAGCACAGCCAGGTACTTTCCCAGGTTGTGCTGGGGCAGGAAGGGCAGCCATCATGCTTCTGCAAGACAGGTAAGTGCAGGACGGTGGCATGATCGCATGTCATTGATGGGGAAAACCCATCAATTATTTAATCCACAATCACACCACCTGGGGACGGGAGAAGGACAGGACTGCAATGACATCATGCAGAAGCGTTGTCACGGTTCCGTCCTTCTCCCATCCCCATTGTGGGATGGGAGGGTGCTGCGGAAAGGGAGCTAATCTGCCTTAAAGTGAAAAAGCTAAAGTAATTAGGCCAGCTAGCTATAAAATAACACAGCCAATGTTATTCCTTTGCTGCAGAAAACAGCCCCAAAACTATGTGGCCTTGTCTGACGTTTCTAACTCTGCAGATGTCTGGATTTTGTCAGGTACCTTGGATTACTCTCCCTGGTGATTGCCTGACTAGTGCTGGAGTCTGCTCATGACTGCTTTTGCCTTTAGACTGTCTCCTGCTTTCAGTGATACTCTATGTGTGGTGGTGGGCTAACATGGTTTCTTCACTGTCTATTCCCATGGATTTTAGATACACTCACCTGGGCACTTGCCTTCCTTAAACAGAACCCTTTGACTCACATGTGAGGAGCTGTAGCAGCGATGAGCCATTTTTTCCTTCCAGATGTTGTGTCAGTCCATCAACCACTGCCAACATATCCAGTGGTAAGGATAATGGCAGCTGTAATCCAGAAACATTTGCGGCATCACTAGTTGCCTACCCCCTGATCTGATGGAGCCTCACTTCAGATACACTATGAGCACAAATGAACTGAAAGATCACTCTTATGCTGCTTTCTCCCTTAGAGCTCCTGGTAGAGGGTGAGGATAATTTCTTCTGTGTCCCTTTTAGCCCACAAAGTAGGCTTAGGGTTGCCATAAGCCAGAAAGTACTTAAAGGCACACAACAGCAGCAACAATAACAATCAGACCTATCAGAAACTGATCTATTGGAAAAGGTATGAACTATTGGAAAAGTTGGTGACTTTAGTTTATGGTTTGGTAGAGTTTCAGCTATCAAGAAAAAAATAAACTACTGATTCTATTTTGCCTTAGTTCTTTTATTCTAGGTAAATGGCAGGAGTTAATGCTTCTGTTTGTTTAGGAAAATTAACCCTTAGGGATTTAAGCAAAGGATATAGATGTATAAAAGAGGTCAGGATGGGAAAAGCTAAGGCTTCGTAACAGTATATGGTATTACCAGGTTGATAAATTAATCTCAATAGATGAATGGTTCTTCTCAAAGAATAGGAAATCAGGCGAACAGGAAGTATCAATGATGAAACCAGTGGGCCATATCTATCTATCTGTGCACAAAGCTAAACCAGTCACTTCTAAGGCCTTTTCCGCACTTTGATTTAGCGGCGAGGCAGATCATCCTCCGGTGAGGACATTTGCACTTGGGGCGGACTGGGTCCAGACTACTCTATGTATGTCCAGACTTCAGCCCGCTCCAGAACGACCAGAACTGGTGGTTTGCCGTGCTATTGAAAGACCACTTAAAAGAGGTCTTTCAATAGCACAGCGCACCCCAGTCCATCGCTGCGCTAATGTGTAGATTTGCAGGCTTGCACCAGCGTGAGGCTGCAAATCTTCCGGGGGAGGGCTTTAGGCTGGCAAGCTTCTCCGGTTGGTGGAGAGCCTTCACCAACCGGAAAGCACCATTTTCGTCCCTGGAGAAGTGTGTAGCGCGGGCACGCACTGCTCCGGATCAGTGGAGGGAGCGCGCCAGCCCAGTAAGTATCAGAACGCCCCGTTTTCCCCCCAAAGTGCAAAAAAGCCCTAAGTTTATCTGTCTGATATCAGTTCAGATCTGCTTTAAAGCTAAGGCCCTTTTCACATGGCATTTTCCATGCGAAAGGGCCCCTCGCGTGTCGCACAAATGTGAGGAGCGGTCCACACAATTCACTCACATTTGCATGACGTTCCAGGGCCTGGCAGGCACGACTCACACACTTTTTCATTTTTGGCTTTACACTGAAAATGGTGCACGGTCCAGCATCGTTCCGGGGCCCCGCGCGCACTTGCCTTGTTTGCGGAGCCTCAGGAGCCGGGCCAGTCACGCTTCCTGTCTCAGTGCAGCCTGGGAAGGTCCCAGGCTGCACTGCGAAAGGAAGAGGTGGGGCTCTTGCGGGAGCAGGCAGCTCATGCGGAGCCGAAGGACCCTGGACGCAAGAGCCTCTCTCTGGAGGCTGCTCACACGAGCACCGCACCCCAGTGCCGAGAAAAGGTGAGCTGAGGAAATAGTGTCTGTTTATTTACCTCAGAGTCCTACAATGAGCAACCAGTAACAGCAATAAGACATGATTCTTCTGTCTGGACAAATCATGGTTTGAAAAATGTAAGAATAATGGATTTATCATATGAGGAAGTAGCATGTGTAATGGGAGTATCAGGTCAGTGACTAGTGATATTTTGTAACATTCAGGCATGTCATACTGAGGAAATATATATATACAATAAGACCCACTTAGGGATGGAAAAATGTGTCAGTTTAGCTTTCTTTTGCAATATTTTTTTTGAAAGACTCCAGTTCTTTCTTTCTCAAAGGTAAAGGACTTTTGTGATTTTTGATAAATAGTGGTAAATCCTTCAAGAACAAAGTGAAATAAAATCTCTCCCACATTAGCTTCAGTCCACCTGGACCCTTGTCAATTTCTGAACTAGTGGATCTTTGAGAAAATGGGGGTGAGACACAGAGAGATTGGGGGTGGAGGAAAGTTAGACTTGAGAAGATTGGGAATGGGCCTATGTTAATATATTTTCGGGTTAACTTCAACTGAACTGAAATGTAATATGCCAATACAATTTCAGTGACGCCGTGTGCCGACCACAGGATCTGTGCTGGTGGTGTAAAAACTCACATACAAAGCTTAAAGATATATTCTAAAAATGGCCATTGTCAAAGGCTTCATCCATTCCCAGATACTGACATGAGTATTTCTCACTAAATATGTAAGCAGGAAAAGGCCTCATTTAGGTGGGTTTTTCTTTTTTTTTGAGACATAATTAGTTTGGTCAAGTCAACAGGATGATGGGTTATCAAACATCTTAGATCCCATCTTTCTGCTGTGCCTACCTGAAAGGCATTGTTAGACTCTGATTTGGATTTGTTGATGAATTTATTTATAGCCACTAAGATATGCATGCTAACTTACTGGAGAAGAAGCAGTGAGTCAGTTTCCCTATTTCATACAGATTTTTTTTTAACAATAATCTGAAAAATAAAGCATGACATACTTAACATATTTAACAAGAAACTAATTCTTCCAAGCAAATTTATTGAAAAATAGATATTGCATAATATGTGTTATGGGATGGATATAGGCTATGTTAGTTGAACTTAGTTCTCATTGAAACCAATAAGAAAAGGCGCAGTCTAACTTGTCTCATTGATTTCAATAGAAATGAAGTTGTTGTCAGCTTATTACAGATCTAACCCTGTGTGTTTCTAGAATATCCTTTAAGATAATGTTCATCTGTACTTTTTTCTTTGATTAACTGTTGTGCATTTTTATATTTAAATGAGTTTAAAAATTAATCTGAAGAAGACATTCCAAACAACTTTGTAGCACAGATGGTTTTATGAAATAAGAAGAAGCACGAACAGAAGAAAGACAGGATAAAAATGAATATAACAACAACAACAACAACTTCAGTGAAAGTAGAGTCATGTTACTTATATGCTCTTTACAAACATAATTCTTTTCATTGGAGTAATTTGTCTGATACCATTTCAGAGAATCTGAAACTGCATCCATAAAGTTTTCATGGAAAAGTCTTTTGGTATGTCTTCTAGTCCAAGAGATCCAAACAAACAAAGGGAGCAAGCAATGAGGAACAGCAAAGAAATTTTAAGTACTGAAGTTGCATAAATCACAGAGTAGAATGAGTCAAGGGGATAGGGAGACGAAAACAAGCCAATGTTAGTATTTTGGGAGTTTATGATGATGTGAGCCAGCAGTCAGTGAGCATTTAAGGTGGGGAATGTAGTCACAAGCAATATATATGTTATTGCAACAATGACATTTTACCAAGCTTTAGAGTCCTTTTTTCCCTATTGGGTTGAAGAAGAGGCAACTGCAACTGTTATAATTTCCACACATCTAGCAAAAGACCATATGCCTGCATGCTTTGCACGGTTCTCAGACCATTCTACAGGGTTGCTTCCATAAAGTAGTACCTGAATGACAATGGAATTGATGGAAATACTTGTGTAAGTTACGGGGGTAATTCTTCACTAGCGTCATTCTTCAAGGAAACAATGAGTAACCAGAGCAGTTTTATTTCAGCCATAAGAAAGTCTGCAAAAACTGCACAACTTTTGAAGTCTGCTTGCGGTTTAGGGCTTTTTTCCTCACAAAATTTGCACAGGGGTTTTTCGCACTGAAAACAGCAGTTTCTGCACAGGAAATACCCTGCACACAAAATGCTGTTTTCTGCACAATCTGCCCCTAACTAAATCCTGAATTTCAGATTTTTTTCTCATCAGCCCAGGATTTTGCTCATCAGTGTTTCCTGACACTCGAGAAGTAAGTTTTTCAAACAGGTTTTAAAATTCTTTTGAATAGTCTTTCAAGCTGTAGGTGTGAGGCCCTTTTCACACAGTATTTCCCATGCGAAAGGGCCCCTTGAACATCACACGAATGTGAGGAGCGGTTCACACAACGCACTCACATTCGCACGATGCTCCAGGGCCTGGCAGGCACCACTCACACACTTTTTCATTTTCAGCTCTGAGCTGAAAATGATGTGTGATCGTGTATCACTGTGGGGCCCTGCGTGCACTTGCTGTGCATATGGAGCTCTGGAGCTGCGCCGGTCGCGCTTCCTGACCCAGCGCAGCCTGGGAAACTCCCAGGCTGCACTGCAGAAGGAAGAGGCGGGGCTTTCACATGACCAGGAAGCAGCTGCGGAGCTGAAGCAACAGAGATGTGATAGCCTCTCGCTGGAGGCTGCTCGTGCGATTCCCGCACCCCAGCACCAAGAATAGGTGAGTTGTGGAAATGGCCTGAGTATTGTTCTTAGCCATAAGGCATTGCAAACAAACAATCAAAATACAGTAAAATGTCTGTTAATATAGACTAAGATACAAAATGTAACAGGATGTTATATGCCATTAAAAACTACCTTCTTTCGTTTATAACTAACTAACGTAAAATCCTGTTATCTCCCAGGTCCCCTTTGCTACTCAGCTGCTTGGGAAAAAAAGGCTGACCAATTACTGTATCATAATAGAGCTACCATATCAATGGCAGCCAGAGAAACTCTGGCCATTTCCGCACTATAGTGTTATAGCGCTATAATTCCACTTTTAACATCCTTCCAGCCCCTCCGGAAATTGCAGACCCCAGGATTCCATAGGATGTTGAAAGTGGAATTATAGTGCTATAACACTCTAGTGTGGAAATGGCCTCTGCTTCTTGCCTATGCACCATCTTTGGGCAGCAGTACAGATCATTCTTTCTCTGTTGAATTACACTCTATGAATATTGTTTTCCTTTGGAAACTTAGTTCCAAAACTATTTTTACTAATTACATTATTAGGTTTAGGAACACTAAAGGAGGGGTAAACGGTCTCCATAAACCATGACCTGTAAAACCAGGTCATGATAGCTTTTGATCGTTGAAACTGATGCAGCAGGAGACAGGATCTCCATAGGTATAACAGTTTTTTGAATCCTCATCAGTCTTCAACCCATGCCACAGAAAGGGGAAATAGAGACACATTAACTTTATTACAGCCAACGTCATTGCTTGCTACATGTTAATTTGTGCCTAACAAAGCAACCCAAGAGAGATATTTTTGAAACTATTTATGACTCATGGAAATGGAAATCCTCTCACAGAATGTTGACACATACAGTGGCTTTTTTTTACTTTGGCTGCAAAACAGATTAGAAAGAGCATTAGATAAAATCACCACGAATTGTCTTGGGGTCTCAGAATATTGCTTTGGTTTTTGTGTTGGAAATTCTCTTATTTTATTGTCTGTCACATATTTGTTACTGTCTGTGATGTTATTTTGCCGTGCTTTCTATATTTTGCATACTTTTATATATTTTTAATGTATATGTCATGAACTTTGGTTAGAACAATAAACTCACTGGAAGGAATTAAAGTTTATTGTCATGAATGCCTTCATCCTTATAGGAGGTTTCTAGGCCTGGTAATCAGCTTTCAAACAAGGAGTACATCTTGTTTTAAACAAAACCTGCAGAAGAATAGAGATGGTGTAGGTATGACCAGAGGGTACCCAAAACTGGCAGAGTCTGCAGGGGGCCCTCAGGTTATATGTTGTCCTCTCCCACTGTATACACTTATCTGGGACTAGAATTGTCCAACTGACAATAGGAGATGGCTACGTCCTTTAATAACTGTGTAGAAAAAGGAGTTTCAACAGGTGTTGCTTAGTACTTATTTGTGTCACAAGCAACACCAGCTGAAATTCCTTCTTCTGCACAACTATAAAACTTTTAGGAACCCTCCCCTGCTTTCAATCTGGCAACTTTGCTGTTGTTGTTCTGCATCTTCAAGTCATTTTCAATTTATGGACCCATCATGGGGTTTTCTTGTCAAGAGAGGGTTTGCCTTTGCCTTCCTCTGAGGAAAAAAGAGAGTGTGTGACTTGCCAAAGGTCACCTAGTAGGTTTCCATGACTGAGTGGGGATTCAAATCCTGACCTCCACAGGCATAGTTGAATACTTAAGGTTGCCAGTATGGTGCAGTGGCTTATCTCGGACTAACCTCCATTATACTCTACAGGGCTTACTTCTGCATAAACGTCTATAAAGCTATGCAGTTGTTGAGTCTGTTGTTTTTACCCTCAACACTGTTACTCCAAAAGGTGAGGGAACCTCGAGGTCCACCAGCAGCACCAGGGTCTGCTTAGAAACTGGGAGAATTACAGCTCATTACAGCTCAAAGGAGTTACAGCTCAAAGGAGGTGTGTGGGGGGGAGGTAATGGCAGAATCTTTTCATGTGTGTATACCAGTACTGACTGTAGGACTCCATGTAAAGGTTTAAACAGGGTGTTATTATTGGGAATTAACAGACACACACACAAGAAATCAAGCAGTCTCATGAACCATATAAGACTAGTGAAAGGAGAGGTGAGAAAGGTTAGATACAGGGAGATATCAGGTGTATACGGTGATATTTTCCAGTCCAGAAGGAGGTTAAAATGGAGTGGCTCAGACAACAGTCCAAGGGTAGCACAGAACGTGGGAATCTGGGGGCTGAAGTACAGAGTGACTTTCCAAGTACTACAGATTGCTGGGGTCAGAGCTAGGTTTAAATACCATTTTTCTTACCCTGAAGAGGTGTTAATGACTCTCTGGCAGAGTAAACAAAGGGGGTCTGGAATGGACCGATTGTCTTACTTCAGGTGAGAAGGCATTGAGGGGAAATCCTGACAGCCTCTTAATGTCTTGATTGGGTAAGGTGAATGGGGAAGGTCTCTGTAGGAAATGTGCACAGCAGGGGTGCTTGCCTGACCTACCTGGGAAGTTTTGTTTACTATTGTCTCAGTTGCCTGTGCTATTCGAAGGATTATCGAAAGCCCATTAACACCAGGCTTTTTCACCTAATCTTCTTGGACTTATGACCTGGCCATGCTGAGGCCATCCTGACCTAGCCCATGCTTACAGCCAGTGTCCTGCTTCCACATGTTTTTGCAGTCATAAAAGTCTAGTTTTTATATGAAAATTATATCTGTTGCCAATTTTGCTATTCCACAGGATGGGGTGTGTAAGGAGTGGTAACAACATTGTTAACCTCTGTATATCTGGGTGCAAAAGTACAGTTAATGTCTAAGCTTCAACGATACATCTTTAGAATTGCTTGCATGGCATGCTTACATGATCTTTTTGAAGTGAAAACTCACTACCAGGTTTGCTTGTGAAGCTTTCATGGAATGAAACCAATTGCCAAATACATACTGTGTACAGAGAGGAAGCAGATTGTGTGAGTCATTGCATTATATTTATTAACTTGGTTGAAATGTGCCCTCATCTCCTAAGTATGTCATTTATGACAAACAAGAAGCAAAACTATATTTTTTTTCCATATTTCAAAATACCAGCTTCATTCATCATCACATTCACACACTTGAAGAATAGTAGCAGCATCTGAAATGGCTTATTGGGAAAGAAGGAAGAAAGGAGTAAGGGAAGCATAAGGCGTAAACGGGAAAGAGAATATGGAAGAGACTTGAACACAATGAGGAAATAGGGAAATGGGGTGGTTACACTGAAAGAGGCAGAGAAAAAAATTAGTGGATCCTTGATTTAGTGTGCAGGTCAACTGCACAACAAATGAGGCAGTAATTTTAGTTTCCACACCATCTAAACTATTTTGGCATGCTTTCCACAGCATGGAAATAACATCACATCACCCTTGGCTTTGATTTTAAGCCGAAAATTGGCTAAGTTATTTTCTCTCTCTCTCTCTTTTGGTGACCAGGAATTTGTGCCATTTTGCAGTGGTTCAGGTTATTTGGATGAAAATTTTTCTCTAAATCTTTTTGGATTTTGGTTTTGGGGATACCCAGGGGTGGAGGAAGGAGCTTGGGAACTGCGAGAAAGAATCAGAGGGCTGTGGGCAGCCCATGAAGAATATATTCCCCATGCCTACTTAAAGTCTGTGGGGAAAAGAACAATAGATGATGTACAAAAAACAAAAAGCAACTTCCTAACTTACAGAGCAGCTGGGTTGCAGCTCAGAGTGGACCTCATAGCCACAGCTCACCCAGCCATGCTGGGCCTTGAGTCTCCTTTGTAGGAAGCTGTATGGACCACACAGCCTTCTGGGAAGGCAGCCAATGAATTCAAACCTCTGTTTTGAATTCATTGGCTGGGAGAGGTCTGGAACCTGACCTGAGTGTCCAGATAGGAAGTTCTCACTCAAGTCGAATGCTGGGGTATATAATACCCTGAGTTCCTGGCTCCCAGCCAATTTGTCAATGACTGTCACCCCTCCCCGGACTACAGGTGGTTAACTTTGGAGACTACTGGCAGCAGTGAACTATGTGGAGTTGGATGCTGATCCAATGTGTTTTAAATGGGCTGTCCTTGCACGGGCATGGAAATGTATTATGTACAGGCATGTACGTAATTGCTGTTAGTTGTCACAACTTGTCGGTTGATAGTAGCAAGGGTCCTGGATAGGGGATTTCAGCTTCTGAATATTCCAGGCATTGTTTTGGTTTCCCCCCCCCCCCTTTGTGCTGAGTGGAAGCAGTCACGCACAGCACCAGAGGGGCATGATTCTCCTCCACTCCCTGGTGACAGGGGAGGCCACCAGGGCAACCTGCAGGGGTGTGCATCTCCTGTTGTCCCGCTGGTTCTGGCAGTGGGCCGGAAAGTCAGGTTCATTGATTAACAGGCAGCTTGATCAATGACCCTATCTGGACCCATGCGTATGCCAACCCTATGGGTAACTGCACCTAAAAAAGTTGTGGCTTTTTTCTTCCACTTCAGGGTGTGTGTGTCTTCTTGGCAGCATTCATCACCTGAGTATGCAAACATAAGGAAGGGATGCAGAGAGAGGAGTTTGTGGTGATAAAGCTTTAACAGATATAGATTTGAAAGATAAAATATATTTTTTTCTGGAGAAGCAGAACAAAAACAAACAAGGAACAAAGAAACAATCATTCATTCACTCATTTTGAAGAGAAGACTTTTCCTTGTGCTCTGCTCTAACCTTTGGGGCAGCAGAAATGAGATGACAGTGAAAATTTGCCCACTATCATCACAATCCAAGATAGAAAAGTTAATAGAAATTGGATGACATTGATTACGATGACAACAGCAACAATTGGTATCTATTATATCCCACAATTTTTGCTTGTCTGGGATACAAGGCAGTTTGCAAAAGCTACAAAACAGACTCAGACAGAAGTTCACATCATACAAGTGTTAAAATATAGTTAAAAGCATCCAAAGGATTGAAAGCAACTGAAAAATATAACCATTTTTAAAAGTAGAATCATAGAATGATAGTGTTGGAAGAGACCACAGGGGCCATTGAGTCCAACCTTGTGCCATGCAGAAATTCACCATCAAAGCATTCCCAAAAGATGGCCATCTGGCCTCTGTTTAAGGAAGGAGGCTCCACCACACTCCCAGACAGCGTAGTCCACAAACTGCTTTACCATCAGCAAGTTCTTACTAATGTTTAGATGGTATCTCTTTTCTTGAAGTTTGAAGCCACTGCTCCATGTCCTAATAGACAACACATTACATTACACATTACAGGATCAACCACATAATGGAGAGGCTAACCAGGCTGGTCAAACCCACTGACCAGAAGCCCCTCATTTTGGTTCATGTCGGAACCAATGACACTGCGAGGAGCAGCCCTTACCACATTGCAAAGGACTACGAGCGCATGGGGGCAAAGCTTAAGGACCTTGATGCGCAAGTGGTCATTTTGTCTCTCCTCCCTGTTCAAGGATACGGCGCACGTAGGGAAAGGGCAATAGCAGAGGTCAACAACTGGCTCCACATGTGGTGCCACCGGCAACGGTTTGGGTTTTTGGAACATGGCCTGAATTTCCATGAACATGGGCTTCTGGCGAGGGATGGGCTGCACCTCACAAAACTGGGCAGGTGTCAGGGGCATGGGCCCGGCTGGGCCTGTCGCTGCCCCTGAGGCCGCCGCTGAAGCGGCAGCGGATGCGGCGGCGGCCGAAGGGCCTACACGGAGGCCGCTGTGGCCGACGGGGTCTGCGCGGAGGCCGCCGCGGCTGATGGGGCCTGTGCGGAGGCCGCCGCAGCTGATGGGGCCTGTGCGGAGGCCGCCGCGGCCGATGGGGCCTGTGCGGAGGCCGCTGCAACTGAGGGGCCTTGCCTGGAGGCCGCTGCAGCCGATGACTCGGGCCTGGCGGCCGTGGGAGAGGCTGCCGGGCCTGGAGCCACTTACCTAGAGGCTGCAGGCTCGAGTCCCTCATCGTCGGCCGGCTTGCCGGGGTGGGCGGGTCCCGGGCCTGCTCCCGGGGCTCTGCCCACCCGCGGCGCCGATCCGCGGGAGGCCTGGGAGTCTGCCTGCAGCCCCGATCCGGAGGAGGCTGATGCCTCCGCCTCGTCTCCTCCTTTCCAGCAGCGGCGGCAGGCCAAGGAGGCCGTCCGCCGGTCCCTGCTGGAGAGGAGGCGACGGGCAGAGAGCTCGCAGCTGTGAGGCACAGCACAGCTGCGAGCCCTCAGCCACATGGCCACGCCTGATTGGCCGGCGCCTAGCTTGGAGGGCTATTTGAGGCAGGCGCAGGGCTGGGGAAGGCACGGAGCAACAACTGTCGGTCAACCGTGGTTCTGCTGTCCGTGCCTTGTTCCTGCCCGCGCCTGAGACCCGTCCTCCTGTTCGCCTTGGTGAAGTAACCTGCCTTATGTACTTTAACAGCCTGTGTTTATTTCTGTTAGGACTGAGTGGAAGCCCTGCCTGCATTAAGGACTATTTCTGTTAAGACTGTGTAGAAGCTTGCTTGCTTTGTACTTTTGAGTTTTGACTGCATTAAAGCCCTTCACCTCTAACCTGCTCCCTTGCCGCTGCCTGACCACCGCCTGGCACTGACAGCAGGAATGTTTTTGCAAACAGTCTCGCAAGGAGGATTAAGAGGTCTTTAAACTAAGTTTCGCTGGGGAGGGAGACAATATTATTCAGGGCAAGGACTCGGAGAGCGCAGGGGGGAAAGGCCCAAATGATACTGGACAAGTAGTACAAGCGGCCAATGACGGGAGGAGTAGAAACAATAGTACAGGACTTGCAGGAAGGGCTCGGGGACTTAAGTGTCTCTACACTAATGCAAGGAGTATGGGAAACAAGCAGGACAAACTTGAACTCCTAGTACAACAAAATAAATACAATTTGATAGGCATCACTGAGACCTGGTGGGATGAGTCTCATGATTGGAATATAGGAATAGAGGGGTATAGCCTATTTTGTAAAAATAGACCAAACAAGAAAGGAGGAGGAGTAGCCTTGTATGTCAAGGATGTTTTCACCTGTGAAGAGATCCAGGACTTAAACCCAGAAAGCCAGGTAGAGAGCATTTGGGTAAGAATTAAGGCAGCGAGAAACAATAGGGATATTCTGGTGGGGGTTTACTACAGACCTCCAACCCAGGCTGAGGACTTGGATGACGCCTTCCTCAACCAAATGACTGCACATTCAAAGAGGAGAGATACAGTAGTAATAGGAGACTTCAATTACCCGGATATATGCTGGCAGTCAAACTCTGCCAAGACAGCAAGGTCCAGCAAGTTTCTTGCTAGTCTTGAAGACAACTTCATGGTCCAGAAGGTGGAAGAGGCCACAAGGGGATCAAATATTCTAGATCTGATCCTGACCAACAGGGATGACCTTGTGAATGAGGTAGAAGTGGTTGGATCTTTAGGGGGGAGTGACCATGCCCTGTTGGAATTTAGCATTCAGTGGGAAGGAGAAGATAAGTGTAGCCAGACATTCATCTTAGATTTTAAAAAAGTGGACTTCTGTAAACTTAGGGAGCTGCTGGCTGGAATTCCGTGGTCAGGAACACTGAAAGGGAAAGGAGTTCAGGAGGCATGGGAGTTCCTTAAAAAGGAGATACTGAAGGCACAGTCTAAAACTGTGCCAATAAGGAGGAAAAATGGAAGGCATCTGAAGAAAACAAAATGGTTGACTAAGGAACTCTCAGCTGAGCTAAGTGTTAAGAGAAACATGTATAGGAAATGGAAGAAGGGGGAAACCACCAAAGAAGAATTTAAGCAAGTAGCCAGGAGATGTAGGGAGAAGGTCAGAAAGGCTAAAGCACAGAACGAACTTAGGTTGGCCAGAGACATTAAAAACAATAAAAAGGGCTTTTATAAATATGTCCACAGCAAAAGAAAAAAGAAGGAGACGATAGGGTCGCTGCGCAGAGAAGATGGCGAATTACTCACAGGGGGAAGAGAAAAGGCAGAGCTACTTAACACCTTATTTGCCTCAGTTTTTTCCCAGAAGGATACAAGCACTCAACCTGGTGGTTGGGAAGCAGGTGAGGAAGCAGGAGAAATGAGGCACATAATAGGTAGAGAGGTGGTACAGGAATACCTGGCCACACTGGATGAATTCAAGTCTCCAGGGCCAGATGAATTGCATCCTAGGATATTAAAAGAGCTGACAGAGGTCATTTCGGAACCGCTTGCTATAATTTTTGAGAAATCTTGGAGGACAGGAGAAGTTCCAGCAGACTGGAAGAGAGCAAATGTTGTCCCCATCTTCAAGAAGGGAAAAAAAGAGGACCCAAATAATTATCGCCCAGTCAGCCTGACATCAGTACCCGGAAAGATCCTGGAGCAGATCATTAAGCAGTCAGTTTCTAATCATTTAGAAAGCAATGCAGTAATCACGAGAAGTCAACATGGATTTCTCAAAAATAAGTCATGCCAGACTAATCTTATCTCTTTTTATGATGGAGTTACTAGCTTGATAGATGAAGGGAATGCTGTGGATGTAGCATATCTCGATTTCAGTAAGGCCTTCGACAAAGTTCCCCATGACATTCTTGCAATGAAGCTAGTAAAATGTGGGCTGGACAGGGCTACTGTTAGTTGGATTTGTAATTGGTTGACCGACTGAACCCAAAGGGTGATCACGAATGGCTGCTTTTCATCCTGGAGAGAAGTGACTAGTGGGGTGCCCCAGGGTTCTGTCCTGGGCCCAGTGCTGTTCAATATTTTTATCAATGACTTGGATGAAGGAATAGAGGGCATGCTCATCAAATTTGCAGATGATACCAAATTGGGAGGGGTTGCTAATACACCGGAGGACAGGATCAAAATTCAGAATGACCTGGATAGATTGGAGAGCTGGGCCAAGGCGAACAAAATGAAATTCAACAGAGAGAAGTGTAAGGTCCTACATTTAGGTAGAAAAAATGGAATACAGAAATATAGGATGGGGGACACGTGGCTGGATAGCAGTACGTGTGAAAGGGATCTAGGAGTCTTCATAGATCACAAGCTGAACATGAGTCAGCAGTGTGAAGCGGCAGCCAAGAAAGCCAATGCAATTCTCGGCTGCATCAATAGGAGTATGGTGTCTAGATCGAGAGAGGTACTGGTACCACTCTACTCTGCTTTGGTTAGACCCCATCTTGAATACTGTGTCCAGTTCTGGGCACCCCAATTCAAGAAGGATGTTGACAAGCTGGAGCAAGTCCAGAGGAGGGCGACCAAAATGGTGAGAGGCCTGGAAGCCATGCCCTATGAGGATAGACTTAGAGAGCTGGGTATGTTTAATCTACAGAAGAGAAGGTTAAGAGGGGACATGATAGCCATGTTTAAATATTTGAAGGGATGCCACGTAGAGGAGGGAGAGGGCTTGTTTTCTGCTGCTCCAGAGACCAGGACAAGGAGCAATGGATTCAAGCTGCAGGAAAGGAGATTCCACCTGAACCTCAGGAAGAACTTCCTGACAGTCAGGGCAGTCCGGCAGTGGAATCTGCTGCCTCGGAGTGTAGTGGAGTCTCCTTCCTTGGAGATTTTTAAGCAGAGGCTTGATGGCCATCTGTCGGGCGTGCTTTGAGGGTGTTCCTGCATGGCAGGGGGTTGGACTGGATGGCCCCTGTGGTCTCTTCCAACTCTACATTTCTATGATTCTATGATTCTAAATTATTTTTATTAAATAGACAACACACTACATTATTAAAGACTTTTTAGCTATGAGGTATCAGTTCTCAAAAGACCCATTGAAACAAAAATAGCAGCTGCCTATGGAAGGAGAGTAAGGAGAGTGCCAGTCTAGCCTCTCAGGGAATGGAATTCCAGAGCTACCACCAAGAAGGCCTTCTCCCATGTCCCCACCTGATGTGCCTGTGAGAGGGAGGATGAAGCAAAGAGTCTCCTCAGAAGATCTCAAAACATAGACAGGGTTATATGGGAAGATGTGGTCCCTGAGGCTATTTGGACCTGAGTCATGTCAGGTTTTATACACTTTATGGCACTTTGAATTGTGGGGAAAAAAATTAACAGAACTTGGCTCTGGATAAAGAACCAGTTGTGAAATGTATGGTTCGTTAATGTCTTATCTCTGGCAGTCAGTTATGAGTGAGTTAGTGAGTTAATTAATTAATTAATTAATTCTGGAATTAATTTGACACTATAATTTCAACTTCAGTAAATACCTAAAGGCACCAGATCCCATCTGATCTCGAAAGCTAAGCAGGATCAAGCCTGGTTTACTTGGATGAGAGACTGTCAATGAACACCAGGTGCTGTAGGCTATATTTCAGAGGAAGGAAATGGCAAAACCCCTTCTGAGTATTCCTTGTATAAGCAATTTGTGGAGGTTACTATAAGTCAACAAGCAAGTTGAAGGGAAAAAAATCAGTTAAATAAATTTAATTAAGTTGTTCTGTTTCATAAAAAATATATATGTAATGAGCTGGGCCTCTGCCACTAGGCAGATGCGTTTTAAAGTCCTTTTTAGCATCATGGTAAAATATTAAGAGCTGTCCAGTGATACAGAAAGGGTTAATCTGTATTAGTGGCTTTGATACTTTATGCATTAGCTTGGTGATTTGGGATGCTGGGAAAAGAGAGGAAGCTTGAGAATCAACTGGGGAATGAATTTTCAACTGTTACTAAGCTGCTTGCCCAGTCCTCCTAAGTGATGAGGAGAGATGGGTCATGCTTGCACACTTTGATTTCCTTTGTTTGCTTCTGCACAATATAGTCCTTGGGAGTCCATCTTCCCCATCAGCCTCACTTTGCAGGAATACACCCCTGGCCAAGGAGCCCACTTGACAAGGCATAGGGAATTGGATTGCTGGCCGGACAATCTGAATGGAATTTAGTCATTTAGGGGCCCAGTTCTACCATTGGTTGTGAAGACATGCTAGACCCCATCAGTGAAAGGGCTGAAATGTCTTTCTGCTGTATCATCTGCTGCCTCATTTGTAACCAACAAAGCTTATAACTGCAATTATAGCTATTGGAATTCTTAGCTATTGGAATCCTCAGTTTATTAATTCAATTATTCACAAACTGTGTTCAAAGACATTGAGATTTGCAGAAATATATACTTAGCAGATCAGCCTCCCTCCGCCTTTACAATCTAAAAAAACCCCAACAATATAGTTTACTGGTCTTCTCACATATCTCTGTCACATAATCTCTGCCTGTATCCTGTGTTCTACACAGTCTCACTCATGAGGAGGCTATTTTCTGATATGGTATGAATAATCATGGACTTTGCTTGGGAGTGTATTCAAGTCCCATGGAATATGACTCTTCTGAGCTAGAAGTTAATAATGTGCTTTGCCAGCTGAAGAATTTTCAGCTTGATTCTTGGCAGGGCCACACTACAGACATTTTTGTTGGGGTCAGATGTTGAAGGCTTCCCTGAGAAGAAAGACAATGAGAATTTTCACATAGGAATTGTGCCAGAAGGCTCGCCATGCACCCTCACTTTCACATAACTCCACATCCTCTGCCTTATATGCATGAAGGAGATGGGGGGTAGGGGTAGCCACACTTAATACAAAGGAGAAAATGCCTGTGTTATTCAGTGCTTGAGAGTGTGTTCACATTGTAACTTTCCAAGTGGTGAGATGTGGGCATGGGCATCCACATTTAGACTTTTAGCTCAGTAAGTTGTATTACTGTACCATTACTCTACCATCAGCCAACCATCCAGCCATCCAGAGCTAAAACTTGTGTGCCAGCTGTGCCCATTCCTTGAGACATCAAAGCTGGCTTCAGTGACACATGCTTTGATTACACCTCAGTTGCAATACCGTAATGCATTCTACACAGGGCTGCCTTTGGAAACTGTTCAGAAACTTCAGCGAGTTCAAAACATGGCAGCTAGAATGCTAACCAGGGTCAGTTACAAGGAGCACAAAACTCCTTTGTTAAGACAGCTCCACTGGCTCCCTGTTTGTTTCCAGGCACAATTCAAAGTGCTGGTTATGACCTATAAAGCCCCATACAGTTTAGGTCCAGGCTATTTGAAAGACCCTGTTTCCCCATATGAACCTGCCAGAACCCTAAGATCTGCAGGGAGAGGCTTTCTGTCAGTCCCACCACCATCCCAGGCTCGCCTGGTGAGGACACGGGAGAAAACCTTCTCAGTGGCTGCTCCCACCCTGTAGAACTCTCTTCCACAGGAGGCTAGGCTGCCCCCCTATTTTTCTTCTGCTGGAAGACCAAAACATTTCTTTTTAAGCGGGTGTTTATATGAACAGGGGAGCTTTATTTATTAACTTATTTTAAAGTAAATATGGTTTATGTTTTATAATTATATATGTTTTTAATGTTTTTAATGTTTTTAATGTGTTTAATTTATTGTTGGAAGCTGCCTTGGGTCCCACTCTGGGAGAAAGGTGGTATACAAATATAATAAATAAGTAAATAAGTAAGTAAACAGCTTTAGCATTCTGTAATCTAGTAGTTTCTATAATGGCAAAATTCACATTTCCTTTTCTTCTGCAAATGCATCTTCCCAAACACACATTTGGTGAGATAATGCCATCATGGAAATTTCAGGCTGAAGATTTATATGAGTGAAAATGCATTCAGGTGTTTTATTTTTATTCACCCCTTAGATATTCATTTGCCCCATGCAATGGCAAACACAGTCTTCCAGTGATATTGTTCCTACCCGGCTTTGTACAAGATCCACTTCCAATACTATCTGTCTATAAGGCTGCATTTTTAGGGTCTACTTCTGTAACCCTGGAAATAGTGACCAGTTCATAAGCACTGAAATGATAAATAATGAATACCATTTTAATTAATTTCTCTTATGGCATTATGCATTACTTGCTCCTTACTGTGCTCTGGAACACTAATAGAAACTCAGCAGCATCAAACAGGTTGACATTTGATGATTCAATCACACTTAAAAATATTTGCTGGAATCCTACATGAGCTGCTATTTTGCATAATGTTACATATACCTAGTGGTGTGGTGTAGTGGTTTGGGTGTTGGAGACCCTGGAGACAAGGGCTGGAATCCCTGCTCAGCCATAGAAATCCACTGGGTAACCTTGGGCAAGTCATGCTCACTTGGGCCATTTCTGCGCTAGACTGTTATAGTGCTGTTATTCCACTTTCAACATCCTACAGAATCCTGTGGTTTGCAGCCCCTCCCTAAACTGCAAACCCCAGGATTCCATAGGATGTGCAAAGCGGAATAATAGCACCATCACAGTCTAGTGCGGAAAGGGCCTTGGTCTCAGACAAAGGTAAGGGCAAAAACCTTCTCTAAAATCTTGCCAAAAAAACCCCATGATAAGGTTGCCTTGGGATCTCCATAAGTTGGAATTGACTTGAACATGGCCCTTCCGCACCTTACCGTCTTCCAGCGCCGGGGTGTGGGGATCGCGCGAGCAGTCTCCAGCGAGAGGCTCTCGCAACCGGGGTCCTTTGGCTCTGCACGAGCTGCCTGTTCACGCAAGAGCCCCACCTCTTCCTTCCACAGCACAGCCTGGGACAGCAAACGTGACTGGCGCGGCTCTGGAGGCTCCGCATGCCGGGTAAGTGCATGCGAGGCCCAAGAGCAATGCATGAGGCACACCATTTTTGGCTTCTAGCCGAAAATGAAAAGGTGTGCGATTGGTGCCTGCCAGCCCCTGGAGCATTGTGCGATTGTGAGTGCATCATGCGGATCGCTCCTCACAATCACATGACGCTCCAGGTCCTCTTTCTCATGGAAAATGCCATGGGAAAAGGGCCCATGACTTGACAACAGCAAAGCTACATAGTAGAGGCACTAACAAACCCTTTTATTGCAAAGATGTGTAAGAGGACTCCAGCACAAGTGTTTGATGTGCACTGGCCCCAATGATATCAGAACCAATGTGACGCACATCAGAACCAATGCATACCAACCTGCACTGGTTACTTTGGTGGCTCTGCTACCTAGTGAAGTAACAGCAGACTCTACTAAATATGGACATTATGGAACTGCACAATTCTAATTCCCATTTATGCAAGCCCACTTATGAAAACATAAGTCCCCAACAATATTCCAGCAAATGGGATTGTTATGTAATGAACAATCTAGTGTTTGGTTGCTAAAAACTCTTTTATAATTGTATTTCTCACCCTTCCCTTTCTCCCTGAAACCAGGGTCATATGCAAGTTCCCCTCTTCCTATTTTATTTTCCCAACAATCCTGTGAGGTAAAGTACACTTGATATTAGGGAAGCCGGGTAGAGTTTTGAAGCTGGGGTTCCGCAGCCCTTCACCGGCATTCTGAACCACAAGGCTGCACTAAACAAAATTATCATGATTTCCTGTGCTATTTTCCTTATTCTCCAACACTTTTGCTTTATTCTTGTATTTTTTAAATTAAAAAATGCCTTAAAAGTTAGAAATAAACAGTGGAGATTCACACTGATAACCACAGTTTGTTCCTGTCTCATACAAAACAAAACAAAACAAAACAAAAACCTACATTCAAAACTCAGAAATATTTACTTACAAATAGGATTCGGTATCTGTGTCAGTAGTGGTGCACAATATCAAAGGTACCGGGCAGAGTTGCAGCCTTATCTTTGAAGGTCCATGCTGTTCCTTATCACTTTACTACAGTTTTTGTGGTTTAACAGATAAAAAGTGACTGGTGGAGAGATGCACTAGTTTGCATTGGTTAAAAAAAAAAAAAATTAAAACAATTGCTTACCCTGGGTACTTCTGATATTATGAAAATGACAACTGAATTATTAGGATGGTTTTACTCCCACTTTATCTCTAAAAGAAAAATATTTGTGGTATGTTGATCTCAGTGTATTGCCCTCATGAAATATTTCTCCACCATGCTCCACCACAAACACTTACAGTGCATAACTGACTTGTTTACACTGTCATGTTTTCTATTCAGAATTACAGAAAAAGATGTTCATAAGGGACATGTGCAGTGCAATCCTGTGCATGCTTACTTGTGAGTAAGCCCCACTGTATTTAACAAGACTTTATCCCATGTATGTGGGTTTGCAACTTCAGCCTCTACAACTCTGAGTTGGTTGATTTGTAACAATGAGAAAGATGAGCAGTGCAGAGAGGAATTCTTTCTCCATAGCAGTGCTTCTTGGCCATCTGATGGGAGGGATTGGCACTTATATTTTTCCAGTGTGCCAGGGATTGGTACCATATTTGTGCCCATAGGCTGCACTTGCATATTTCTTCCCTGGAAGCTTCATGTGGACCAGCAGCCAAGGACTCAGGGACCAGCACTTGTCCATGGACCACCACGTTGAGTAGCACTGCAGGATATGGCATAGCCAGGGATATAGTCACATTATATACTTGTAGCACCTCAAACCCATTTTAACTGTCTTGGCTCCTTGTAGAAAACTGCCAGAGAGCTTCAATGCTGAAGTTTAGGGAAGTAGGATAGAACATGCTAAATAGTTCCCCAAACTACATATCCTAAAATCCCATAGTATGAAGCCATAGCAGTTAAAGTGGTATCAATATTTGTTCAGCACAGGTAGCAAGAGTCCACATCAAGAGGAAACCAAAGTCTGTATTTCCTTGACGCAACATTACACAACAGTGTTCCTATCATTCTAGGGCTGCTATCCCTCCTAACAGGTAACTCTACCAATACCTAGTCCAAGCTTCTATTACACTATGCAGAAAATTCACAAACCTGGTTATGCAGAACTGGACTAGATAAAAACAGTGTGCAGCTCCCACTCATTTAGAATAGAAGGACTGCACAAGCTCCTATAATAAAACAGTTTGGGGTCCTGCTCCATCCTCCAAGTTACAAAACCCAGATGAAACAGTCACTGTATAGCAGTACTGCTCAGAAATGTGGGACCAGCAGTCTTTTTTTTCCTAATTATTTTTTTTCTAATATACAGGGTACCAATATCACATTTATCCACACTGGCTGCAACTTTATTTATTTTGAACAGCCAACAGCTTACAGACTGGCACCAGTCCATGGACCACCACTTTGAGTAGCACTGCTTCACAACTTAAAACAGCAGTGAGGAAAGTGCAGCTCATGCACCCCATGTAGTCCCTGAAGCCCCCAGATTCACCTGAAACAGCCAGACCACTGATTTTTTTAAAAGTTTGCTGTAATCCATGACAAGTTCCCAGAATAATTTTTTTTCCACAGAAAATTCAGCTGAAATTTGGTGGTGATTTAGGTCCTATTGGTATCCATTTCTACCCATACTTAAATCTGGCTGTTTTTCAGCCACTTCCTAGAACCGGAAGTAATATGATGCCATTTCCAGTTGCAACAAGAGCAGTGGTACAGCCTTCAGGAGTGGGAAATGGTCCCCACGCCTCTGCAGCTTTTAGTGAGAGTGTTATATCATTTTTATCTTTAACTAGCACATATACCCGGCATTGCCCAGGATTTTATTTTCTCATAGGCAATACTTGTTAGAAAGATTTGAGATCCTGTGTCTCTAATTCCCCAAGCTGTCTTGTCCAGGATTTGTAACTTTTCCCCATATTCTTCAATCCAATCTGTATCCAGAGTTATTAACAGAGAGGTTGGGTTCCTGAGGGAATACACTACCCTCCTCCTTGCTGCTAGGCCTCAACTCCATAGCAACTGGCCAGGCCCAAGAGCTCTCTGGCTGAGAATTCTAAAGCCCCCCCCCCAACTGCAAACCCCGGGATTCCATAGAATCTTCTCAGGCAACCAATCATATGAGGTCTCTGCCTGACACAGACGAACTTTGACTTTTATATATTAGATATATATAAATCAGAAATACTATATGACTTGCCTTGTACACTGAATATAATGCAAAATATTCAATGGAACAAATCATTCAGGTTTTAATAGAAAAAAAACTATCTTGAAAATTACAGACATTAAAATGATGCAGCAGTTTTGTCTATCTCACATCTACGTAAAACACTCTTCGTTTATCAAAAAGTGACTGTTCTTCTAACACTGCCTCCCCTCCAAGTTTGGTAGTGATCAAGATAAATACATGCACTATCATCAGTCATTTCTAATATTTCACAGCAATATCTTTTCTCCCACATCTTTGCTGTCTGCACAGACATTTTCTGGCTACAAGCTCTATCTGTGACAAACATCTATCTGTGACAAACGTTCAAACAGAATCCTCCAATTTAAAACAGTTGGAACAAACTAGAAAATATATTTATCACTTTTGAGTTTGTGAAATGGCATGATGCCATCAGTATAATTTATTTATTCATACTAGATGCCATGGATGTGCAACACCCTGAGTAAGCAAATCTGAATGCTATCACACTCTTCTTCTTCTGCATGTCCGGGACTGCAAATTTCCAAACTGCCAGTCCTGCCAAATGAAAAGTCATCAAGAGAAGAAGTAATCAACTGAATTCTCACAAAGAACAAAGGATGTCAGTGAGCAAGAACGTGGCCAACCAGCCATACAGCTGGTTCTGGCTCTGGCTCTGGCTCATTCAGAGGTTTGTCCAGAAGATCATATCACAATGTCTCAAGGCATGCATGCCCTTCAAATATTTAATCCCATGAGCAGTGACAAGCTGGACTAAACAAGAGATGCTGGAGAGTGTCCAGGAGATCATTAACCAGTAGGTTTACGGAGCAACAAGACGCGTGAGAGACTGATCCAGGAAGGTCACAACTTCCTTTCCTATATTGGATGCCAAGATATGTATTCTGGCCAGAGTTTAGAAAATTATTTTAAGATGTAAATAGTAGTAATAATAATAATAATAATAATAATAATAATAATAATAATAATATTTATTTCTATCCTACCTCTCCAGATGGATTGAGGCAGCTAACAGCAATAATGCATTAATTACATTAAAAACATACCCAATCCTCCCCACCCACCAACCCAGCTAAACCAACCCCCTAAAACACATAACAATTAACAATTAATTAACTGTTAAAAGAACAGCAGGACAATTGGTGGGAGGCAGTGGAAGTACTAGTCTTGGAAGGCCTGTTGGAAGAGATCAGTCTTGATTGCTTTTTTAAAGCAGTCAAGACTGGTAATATGCCGGGTCTCCTCCGGCAGGCCATTCCATAGCTTGGGAGCGATAGAAGAGAAGGTCCTCTGGGTAACCGCAGCCAACCTAGTTCTGATTGGCTGCAGTAAATTCCTCCCAGAGGACCTTAGTGTGTGGGGCGGATTATATGGGAGAAGGCTATTCCGCAGGTAGTCTGGCCCCAAGCCATAAAGGGCTTTAAAGGTAATAACCAACACCTTGTACTGTGCCCGGAAACTAATAGGCAGCCAATGTAAAGACTTCAGAATTGGTGTTATGTGGTCAGTTTTAGGTCTACCAGTGACCAACCTGGCTGCCATATTCTGAACTAATTGCAGTTTCCGGACCAAGCACATGGGAAGCCCTATGTAGAACGCATTGCAGAAGTCAAGCCGTGAAGTTACCAGCGCATGTTTTTAGGTGTTCCAGCTCCAGAAAGGGGTGCAGCTGGCATATCAGCCGAAGCTGATAACAGGCACTCCTGTTAGACTTAGTTAGTTAGTTAGACTTATAATTCATGGGTCCTTAAAGTAATTTGTAATTTAAAAAAGCAACTCAGTTTCTTGTTTCTCAAAATCAACCAAAATAGTTACTACTTGTTCACCTTCGTGACTGAATCCATATTAAAGGCTGTATCTTGGCTCCACTACAGATTATCCCTGTCCCAGTTTGACCCATTTACTGCCATACTTATTTGTTTTAATCCAAACTGAAATCAGTTCAGAAAGTCACACAGGACATCCATTAGGTAGCCACATCAGTGCAAGGGGGTGTTTTTACTGTATGTGTGTGTGTTTGCTGTATTGGTTTATGTCTTGCCATACAACTGCAGCAGGTTGCAGGTAGGTTTTTTCCCCCTGCATTGCAGGAATATATTCACTTAATTAAATAGCCTTTGTTTTCCTTTTGTGCTGATTGCTCACCTGTGCTTCTATAAAACGAAGGTGGCAAGAAGGTGGAGGTGAAATGCTGCCTTGCACATGCAATGGAATTGTAAGTATGCAAAGGTTTGCATGCAAACACCAGGGCCATTTCCGCATTAAGTTGTTATAGCGCGATGATTCCACTTGCAACATCCTATGGAATCCTGGGGTTTGCAGTTTCGGGAGGGGCCAGGCGGTTACAGGTGGAATCATCATGCTATAACAGCTTAGTGTGGAAATGGTGCAAATCCCCCCAAAAGGGAACACCACTTTTGTCGGACACTGATACAACAAGGGACCTATTCTTTTATGGCTGGAATCAGCAGGGAACCAAGGTGACTATCCACCAACCTAGCCCCATGCTCTACCCCTACCAACCCCAATTCCTCTGCAATCCCAATTTGAGTGTCAAACCACCCATTTTAAAAACCCAGTTCTTCCCCAAAACAGCAGAGTAAACTGGTTTTTTTTTAAAAAAAAAATCACCTTAAATCTCTCAGGCATCAAAAAAGAATTGTTTTCATATTGGAAAAAAAGGACTATGGTGTGTCCTAACAGGACTGGGATTGATGTATGGACACATTATTTAGATTCAGTCATAACAAACAGTTTCTGAGTGCTACTAGCTTGTTGGCCTGTGGAGCAAAGAACAATCTAACCCTGTCCACCTCACTGTCATCTCAATATGCTCAACAGAACATGAGGCACAGTGCAATCCAGCACTTGAACCATGTGATATTCCTCTTCCACTAATTAATGGGGCCAACTCCCTTGTAAATATAAAATATCTAAAAATTACATCTGCACCACAAAAGGAGTGAAGTTATCCCTCATCAAGCTACAACTGTGATGTAATGCAGTTAATAGTTACTGAGAAATTACACAAAGTTAGCTTTTTTAAAAATTAACTAATTACATCCAAGCCCCTATTCCAACAGCAGGACTAGCAGAACCATTGCAAACTATGTTGTAAGAGGACCTTAAGATGTCAGTCTCATAGAACTTCTTGGCTGTACATACCTGTTTTATCACTCAAGAATATAAATAAAGTGTGCCTGATCAGAAAAAAAGGTATCTAACTCAGCATCCTGTTCTTACAATGGTCTACCACTGCCTATGGGAAGCCATGAAGCAGGGCATAAGAGCAATAGCAGTTGTTCATACTCTCCAGCAAATGACATACAGAAGCACACTGCTGCTAGTACTGGAAGGACCATAAAGGTACCTCCTTGGATGTGTCCAGTCCCATTAAACTACCCAGAGTTAGTGTCCTCACTATAGTGTCCTGCTATAGGCTAGGGCCGATAGGAATTGCAGTCCAGCAATATCGAGCTGCCAGTTCCTCATCTGTTTTTCATGCTTGTTCTATAATAATGTTTTTCAATAATTTATGTGGGACAGAAGTTACACTAACTAACCTATAATTCCTGGATCTGTCTTGGATTTCTTTTAAATAGGTACTGATGTTTCTTTCATGTTACATTTTCATGTAGTGCAGTCTAGAGGCTAATCTTAAGGACATGTTGCATATACTTGTTAGGAGATCAGCCATTTCATATCTCAAGCCATTTCCGCACTAGCCTGTTATAGCGCTATTATTCCACTTTCAACATCCTATGGAATCCTAGGATTTGCAGTTTAGGAAGAGGCCTTTCAGGCCCCTCCCTAAACTGCAAACCCCAGGATTCCATAGAAAGTTGAAAGTGGAATAATAGTGCTATAACAGGCTAGTGCAGAAATGGCCTCAGTTAAGAACTCTTGGACAGGTACCAACTGAACCTGGAATATGTTCATTATCACCATCATTGATCTTGGTTTGACAGACTCAGTTTATGATAAAAAAAATCAATTTAGGCATGGATATCTGCCATACATCATTTACTACAAGGACAGACACAACATAAAATTTATTCAGCTTCTCCTACATTAATTTATTCAGTTTCCCTTTCTGGCAAGATTCCTGTTTCTGATGTATTTAAAATAATGCTGGTGTTAGTATTACTAGCAATACATTCCTTAAAATACTTTTTACATCTCTTATCACCCACATGTATTTCTTTTGTGATAGTGTCTGCTTCTTTTTCATCTGTTCCTTCAGGCAGGACTGAAAATTTCTGAATGAAGGAAGCCTCTTTTTAGGTTACCAGCTTTTTTGACACAACTTAATGTTTCAGTTGGACTTGGACTTTCTGGTGCCTCTGCCGAACTGTGATATAGATTCACACTCAGCTTCTTGTACTGTGGTTTTAATTAACCCTCCTGACTTTTACTTTCAAGTTCTTTTTTACCAGTCCTTTCATTTTAGAAGATCTTCCTCTTCATAAGTCAAAAGTGACTGAATTGGACTTCCATGGTAATTTTCCACTTAAATGTATATCCAATAGCACTGTTGTCATGGTTTCCCATTGCGTCAGCAAAATTCACATCATATGCTATATCCTAGGTACATTTAGAGATAAAGTCCAAAGCTAACTTTCTCTTGGTTTGTTTCATAGCTAGTAGTTCTAGGTACAGATATTTAAGGTATTTGGAAATTTATCTTGTAATGATTGACACATACATTCATCCAGTCTCTGGGACCTTAATTTATGTCATTCTTTACTACAGAATTTTCTCCTAAGATTGCCACCTTCACTGTCCATCTCATGATCATCATGAACATACTGTTATGTCCAGAGATATTCTGCTAGTTTCAGTATGACCAGGTTTCAATTATGTTCACTGTATCTAAGTTCTCATTTAAAACCAAACATTCCAACTCTCCCATCTGAATCTGAGTGCTTCTATTATTAGTATACACTATGCCAAATATCTTTGGAATAAGGATTTCCCCCAAAAGCATTTGGGTGCTTTGACTGGCCAGTTTATCACATATTCACAGCCTATGTTATCAACTGGGAAATTCAAAATATATCATCATGTTTTCCTAAAGGATTCAGCCTAAACTAGAAGCTACTTAGCTCTTGTCAGCTTCCCTGAGAGTTCAGTTTTGAAACTGTTCTGCCAACCTTTTGATGTTATGTGCCAGCTTGTTCCTTGTTGCTAGGACCACCATAATTTCCAACTCACAGAATCATAGAATCATAGAGTTAGAAGGGCCATCCAGTCCAACTCCCTGCTATGCAGGAATACACATCAAAGCATTCCTAACAGATGGCCATCCATCCTCTGCTTAAAAACCTCCAAAGAAGGAGACACCACCACACTCCAAGGCAGCATATTCCACTGCCAGACAGCTCTAACCATCAGGAAGTTCTTTCTGAGGTCCAAGTGGAATCTCCTTTCCTGCAGCTTGAATCCATTGCTCCTTGTCCTGGTCTCTGGAGCAGCAGAAAACAAGCCCTCTCCCTCCTTGACATGACATCCCTTCAAATATTTAAATATGGCTATCATGTCCCCTCTTAACCTTCTCTTCTGCAGACTAAACACACCCAGCTCCCTAATCTGTTCCTCATAGGGCATGGCTTCCAGACCCTCCATCATTTTGGTTGCCCTCCTCTGGACATGTTCCAGCTCGTCAATATGCTTCTTGAATTGAGATGCCCAGAACTGGACACAGTATTCCAGATGAGGTCTAACCAAAGCAGAATAAAGTGGTACCATTACCTCCCTTGATCTAGACACCATACTCCTATTGATGCAACCAAGAATTGTGTTGGCTTTCTTGGCTGCTGCATCACACTGCTGACTCATGTTCAGCTTGTGATTTACCAAGACTCCTAGATCCCTATCCAGTCCTCCATCCTATATTTACGATTCCATTTTTTCTGCCTAAATGTAGTACTTTACATTTCTCTCTGTTGAAATTCATTTTGTTAGCTTTGGCCCAGCTCTCCAATCTGTCAAGGTTATTTTGAAATCTGATCCTGTCCTCTGGGGTATTAGCAACCCTCCCAATTTGGTGTCATCTGGTAGCCCTAAGGTGAAACTATGATGGCAATTTCTTCACAATATTTGTCCACAGGAAAATTGCCATTGCCTTCTTCTGAAGGTAAGAGAGTATGACTTGGCCAAGGTCACCCAGTGAGTTTCCATGGGCAAGCATGGATTCAAACTCTGGCCTCCCACTCAAACTACTATACTATGCTGTTTCTCTGTGTGCCAACAGCTTGGTTCAAATAATAAATCACTGCTAATAAATGAATTAATTATACACATAATTGCTAATGAAATTGGATAAGAGGAACCTCAGCCTTTCTGAATCACATGGATAAGTTTTATTCTATGACACTCATAAAAGTACTTTTTGCTAACAAGCTAGCTAACAATTCAGCTGGACTTTCACTAGACTCAGGATCTTGTTTTAAATTTATATTCTGGTTGTGACTTTGGTCTTGAAATAGAAACATTACACTGTGGTTACCTTGACGGGTTATATATCATTTACTATGTATTGACTAATCAAGTGATTAATATATAGCAAATTGGCAACTGGATATTGAACAGGTATGAAGAAGCTCTCTGGGACAACTGGAGTAGTCTTCCATACTATAGTGGGTCCTGAGGCCCTGGCCTGCAGATAGCTGGGCCTTCTTTGTGCTTCTTAATGACTGAGGCTTTGAAATACCAAGAATTCTTAAAGAGGGTTTTTATTCACAGCCACTACACTAAATTCACGGGTAAGTTGTGTGAGACAGCACACCACAATGGAAGCACTTGCCTCAGGCAAGTATTGCTATAGGATAAAATCTCCCAAAAATCTTAAGCCTCTCTTTTCATTGTCCTTACACTCATGCCTTTCAATAGTCTTTAGACTTCTTCTCACTTTGTCAGCCTTCCCATTGTCCCTTCTCCATTCTCTTCCATTGCCCTGGACCATCCCCTCCTTAAATGTCCCACACTTGCCATCTCATTTGAGACTCTGTCCCACCTTACCTAGCTGTGCCTGCTCCAGAGTTTCATCTAGGGTTGGAGTTGCATGGCACCCTTTGCTGATGTCAGAAAAAGGTCGTGCCAGCTCCCATGGTCCATGGCTAGCATCTTCTATTTCCTTTCCACCCTCAATTAAGTCTATTGCTGCTGCCAGGAACTTGCTGGTTCTTTTGCCTTGCTACACATACCTATCTACCCTTTGCTACACAGTAAATAAAAACAAACAATATTAAGTAACAGTACTGGATGATTCCATCACTAGCTGTAGCCATCTGATCTACCTATAACAATGGCATATACCAGTGGTTCTGAACCTTTTCTTTACAGGGGACACCCTGTAAATATAATTTGTTGCCAGGGACCCCCAAGACTTAAATCAAGATTTAAATATTTAAATTTAGATTTAAATATTCAAATATCTATTTAAATATTCAAATATTTATTTATCAAATGCTTCTGGAGACTAGGGTTCAAATCCTTGCTTAGACATTGGGTAACCTTGAGCAAGTCACATTCCTTCAGCCTTTGGGAGTGACTGGCTTTTTGAACTGTGGAAACCCAACATTCAGAACTAGAACTACTGCCTTAATTCTGGCACTGATGGACACTTTCTGTGCTTAAAAAACGGGGGGAGGGTTACCAGTTTTTAGGCATTAGAAGTCTATCCAGAGCAGTGATTTAGGGCAGTGTTTCCAATCTATTTGATGTTGGAAATAACTAACTAACTAACTAAACAATAAATAAATAAATAACGAAAATGATTTTATGATTGGGGGTCACCACAACATGAGGAACTGTATTAAGGGGTCGCAGCATTAGGAAGGTTGAGAACCACTGACATAGAGAAAGGAAAAGGAACAAAGTAAGATTGTATGTAATGGAATGCAACAATGTAATAAGGTAATGATACAAAGCAACAAGGTAACAATCTAAGTAACAATATAAGATTATTTCTTCCTTTGACTTTGCAGTAACAATGTAAGAATGGTATGTAATATGCATATTCAACTGGAAAACAAGCATTTGAAGTGGGAAGGGTTTTTTATTATTTTCAAGTACAAATTTTAATAAAATATCTTTAAAAAATATATTTTGCCATCTTGACTGCACTCTGATGTTGCTTGTTCATGTGCCCCAGTTTTCACCTGTGAAACATCAGAGGATATGCTTTGCAGCAAACCACACTGCTGAGTTTTGACGGAGGACTGCACTGCCAATTTTGGGTGATGCCATGAACCCCAGAACAGGGGGGAAGCATGGGGAAAGGTTCAAGAACTCCTGGGACTCGGCTTGGAGTGCTGATTCCCCAATCCCTGCAAATTGACCAGACAAAATTGGACTACGCAGGTTCCCACATAGTTCAGCCTTTTCAGGAATTATCAGTCAGAAGTGTAATTAATGATCACTCTCTTTGCTACTGTTTTCAGGGTGCTCAGATTGTTATCAATTCCTGCTGGGTTATAATGATGACTATTTTTTAATGCCATGTAATGTGGTTTTATTGTTTTTGTAAAAACATACCTGCAAATAGTCAAAGTTAACAACCACCAACCTTGTTTTTAAGATAGTCCCACTATTCTAAAAACAATACTGAGGTCTCTTGGTGGTGGTTTTATTTTATTTTTTCTTTAAGACTGCTGATGGAGAAATTAAAGGAGGATTGGCAGCCAGTTGCACACAACTTCTTTGTTCCAACACTTCCATTGTCTGCCAGTACATTTCTGTTCACAATTCAAAGTGCTGGTGATGATCTATAAATCCCTATATGGTTTAGGTGCAGGATGTTTGAAGAACTGTATCTCCCTTTATGTGTCTATTAGAGCTCTAAGATTTTCTGAAGAGACCCTTCTCTCTGTTCTGCCACCTTCTCACGCTTCTTTGAGGGAACAAGGGAAAAGGCCTTCTCAGTAGCTCTGCTCCCAGACTTTGGAACTCCTTTCCTACAGAGCCCAGAATGGCAGTATCGTCCCTCTCCTTCCACTGGCAAGTTAAAACATTTTTTTATCCCATTTAGAAACTGACTAGGAAAGGTTTTGAATGGTGTGTGATGCTATTTATAAGATTTCCATATAGTTTTTTAAAGAAAGCATTTTAATGTTTTTAATTTTATAAATTGTTTATTTTGAATTAACTTCTATATTTGTACTTATATTGAAGTTTTTGTATAGTTTTTAATCTAAATTGATGGTAAATATGTTGTAAGCCTCTTTGAGTTTCATTATTGGGGAAAAAGTGAGATAGAAATGAATAAAATAATATGAAATTCATGGGGCTGCCATAAGTGGACAGGGGACTTGAAGGAACACACACACACACACACTAAATAAATAAATAAAATGCAGCAAAAAGGTACACTTTGCCCACTCCAAATTTAAATGTACAATATCTGTTTGGATTTTCCTTATGTTAGCCTTTAAACCGGGATCAGCAATGCATGGCAGCAGGGGAAAAGGCAAGGGGCTCACAGACACCATGTCTGATGCCCACTGAGATCTCTTGCCTTTTACATTTAATTTTTAAAAAATTTTAAATTTTAAAAAATATCCTTTAGAATATTTTGCTTTGGGAGATGGCTAGATACACTGAGGGGAAAAAAATTGGTCTTCAAGTTGTCTGTCCTTTCCCACAGTATTTCCCCCCGTTTCCTGTATGTTTTCTCAAGAGATGTTGCCAGGACCTGTGTGCATTTGGATATCAGGTTTTGTGTGTATCACACCTGTGTTTTTTAAAAAAGATATTTCTGTATTTCTGTATGTGATCTTTTCATGTTTCAGGAGGGAGGGCATGTTGTTGTGGCGATGGCTGCTGCTGCTGCTGCTGCTATCCCAAGTCACTCTGACTTATGGAGACCCTCTCATGGGGTTTTCTCAGGAAGAATCATTTAGAGGAGGTTTGCCATTGCCTTCCTCTGAGGGTGAGAGAGTGTAGTTTGCCCAGGATCACCCAGCAGGTTTCCATGGCTGAGCAGGGTTTCAAACTGTGTTCTCTAGAATTCTAGTCCAACACTCAAACCACTATGTCAGAGCTTTCCAAACTTTTCATGTTGGTGACACACTTTTTGGACATATATCATTTCATGACACAGTAATTCAGTTTTACCAGCAAGCCAGAGGTTAAACAGCAGGAAGAACAGCCCCCCCCGATCCTCGCTCACTGCTGTTGCCTTCTCTGAGAAAAGACCCCGGTGAGGGCAGCAGCAGTGTGTAAGGCAGCCCCCCTACCTGATCCTGGCTCACTGCTGTCGCCCTTGCTGAGGAAAGACACCCTCATCAAGGAAAGACCCTGGCAAGGGCAGCAACAGCAGGAAAGATGTCCCCCACCTGATCTTGGCTTGCTGCTGTTGCCCTTGCTGAAGAAAGAACCCGGTGAGGGCAGCAGCAGTGGGAAAGGCAGCTTCCCTACCTGATCCTGGCCTGCTGTGATGGCAGCAGCACTGGGAGAGGCTCAGGTGGGGGGGTCTTTCTCAGCCCGGGGAGGCGACACACCTTCTCACTTCAGGCGACACACGAACATGTCATGACACACCTTTTGGAAAGCCCTGCCATGCTGGCTCTTCGTCTACTACACTAGGGGCCTGTTAGTAGGGGGCTGTTTGTGTTTTCCAGTTTCCTTCTGATGTCTGTAGCTATGTGGGCTTTTTCTGTTCATGTGGTCTATAGTAGGGGGTTTCCAGGTTGTTGGGTTTTATGTATCTGTGGTGTTCTCAGAACAACACCAAATTTCCTGCTCAGAAATGGGTATATGACTAAAAAATATAAACTGCCATTAGGAGGTACAAACTCAATCCCTGTCTTGTATTCAGTTGCATGAGGAAATTAAATTTTCTTTTAAGACTAGCTCAATCTCTATTTGCAGTGATTTTGTTGAGGTACTCACCAAAACACTGCCTACTGAGAAAAAAAATCAGTTCACAGAATTTAATATGTGTTCATTATACAATCTGGAAAATTGGTTTGTTAAAAAAAATGTAACATTACAAAGCTCTCCCCATAGCCTCTTATTGTGTTATTAATTCATTTTGCTTACCTTTTTCTCTCCCTTTTCAAGGAAGATCCATTTTTAAAAGTATGAAACTGGCCTAAACTTGAGGAAAATTGCCTTCAAAATATCCCCAAAAACTCATTTTTGGCCCTCCCCAAAATATCAAGAAAAAAATAATGAGTGAACACTGTGCGTGCACACACGCAACTTCAAGACATCTGTTGACTTACGGCAACCCCCTGAATTTCACAGGGTTTTCTACATGGGGAGAGCGAGCTCTACCACAGAAGCAGCGCATTGCATATACTTTTGTTCCTGCAGTGGATTACTTGTGACGACTAGTCCATGAGCTATCCAAGATCAAGAGCCCCCAGTCTACACCACTGGTATTCTGCTAGTGGATTGGGAGTCCCTACTGGTTTGCCACTTGACCACAGATACATTATACCGTCACCACTACCACGTACCCTCCAACTGTTGTGATTTGTCAGAGATGGACTCAGTTCATTATCTGTTGTCCCACCTTCTCACCGACTTCAAAAAAAATTCCTGTTTTCTCTCCTCCTACTTTCACTCTTTGTCCTTGGCTTACTTTAGTTGCTACAAACTGAGTTCAAATAGTAATTAGCCTTTGAGGCCCCTCCCTAAACTGCAAACCCCAGGAATCCATAGGATGTTGAAAGTAGAATAATAGCACTATAACAGTCTAGTGCGGAAATGGCTCTTGTTAACTCAGCAGGAGGGAGAGGTGAGGTTTTGAACTTTCCATTAACCTTACTTGGGATTTTATCTTTTTTCAGCCTTTCCTAAACTCCATATATACAATATACACAATATATATGTATGCAATCCAGAGTTTCTCTGTTTGAAACAACTCGTGCTTTCTTCCTCATTAAGAACTTTTGACTTCTTGTTACCTGGCCACCCCCTTTTAACAACGGTCTTGTTGCTCCGTTACCTGTATCCCAATTGACATCCGTGAATGTTGAAATGATACTACAATATAAATATAAATACACAATATAAATATATATATATATATATTTATAAATATATACAATATAAATCTAGGATGGAAACAAATTAAGGTGTATTGAAAATAACGTGTTTGAGAGGTTGGTCCAAAATCTCAAGTGGGTCCTGGGGTCTGCATCTGAAAAATTATGGGCTACTTTATCAAAATACTACAACAAAAGCCTGCAGCTCCATAGTTCTTACAAAAGCAAATTATCGGCATATCTGTTCTCTTCAAAGTGGAGCTGAACTTAAAATATTATTCTTTGAATTTCATATTCAGTCAGCCTTCCATGTTTTTGCAGGTTTGACTTTCACGGATTTGATTATTTGCTGATTTCTCCACCCCTGTCCCCTCAACCAAGGGGCTCCTTTTCCTAGGGAACTTTCCCTCTGGCTGGCTCTGATCAGGTCATATAGCCCTTTGAAAACCTGCCTCTTATCCTCTTCCTCCTTCAGCAGCTGACTGGCCAGCTAAGGATGACTTGCAGGCCGATTTCTCAGCACAATGAACCTCTCCCAATGCACCCCACACGCACACCAAGGAAGGAGAAGGGGGAAAGGGGAAGTATGGGGCTCCCATGACCTTCCCTCTCCTTTCCCTGACCTGGTTTGAACTCTGGTGTCTTCTTCCCCCACCATGCCTTGGCCCGCTTCCCACAAACACACACATTTTTAATATTTGCACTTTTTGCACTTTTGCGGGAGTCCTGAGCCCCTAACAAATGTGGAGGGTTGACTCTATTCCCTTTGGGATTTTACTGTCACGTAGAATTCCCTTCTTCCATGAATGGCAATTTCTTTTCAAATTATAGATACAGTCCTCTTAACTATGAAATCATCTTTTTTTTTTACAAAGGGAAAGATGGTGATATTGGCTGAGTTTAACCTACTAAGAAAGGAAACAAGGGCTAAAGGAGCCTATTTGACTAAAATAAAGGTCTGTGCATGTGTGTGTGTTTGTGTGTGTGTGTGTGTAAATTTCAGACTGCTGTTGAAGACACAGGAGCCCTTACAGAAGAATAAAATAGGCATCAAGAACTCGATTTGTTGTTGCTATGTACCTTCAATTCATTTCCGACTTGTGGAGACCCTGTCATGGGGTTTTCTTGTCAAGATTTGTTCAGAGGAGGTTGTACAGAGGAGGTTGTTCAGAGGAGGTTCCTCTGAGGTTGAGAGAGTGTGACCTTCCAAAGGCACCCACTGTGCTTTTGGAAAAATCACATTCTCGGAGCCTCAGAGGAAGGCAAATGCAGAGCTGGGATTTGAATGCTGGTCTCTAGAGTCATAGTCCAATGCTAAAACCACTGCAACCACCCTAATTCTATATAGACCAACCAAATATATCTGTTGCTGCTAACTGCCAAGTGGACTTCAACTTATGGCAACCCTATGAAGGCGAGATCTCCAAGCCACTCTACCAATCCAGTCTTCCTTGACTGAGGCCATTTCCGCACTGGGCTGTTATAGTGCGATGATTCCACTTTCAACCTCCTCTGGAATCCTGGGGTTTGCAGTTTCGGGAGGGGCCAGCTGGCCCCTCCCGAAACTGCAAACCCCAGGATTCCAGAGGAGGTTGAAAGTGGAATCATCGCACTATAACAGCCCAGTGCGGAAATGGCCTGAGCCTCTACATCCGCAGTGCCCTCTTCCTCTTTCCCTCCTGCCCTCTACCTTACTAAGCATTATCCTCTTTTCTAGTGAGTCAGGCCTCCCCATAATAGATATACTGTACACCTAGAACTACAACTCCCAGCATTCTCTAGCCAGGATAGTCACACTCCCCCTACCATCTTGAAAAGTCTGGAATGAGGAGGCCAAAAGGGTTTGAGAATTCTGGGAAATGTAGTCTAAAAGGGGGGGAAGGACAGTTTCCCTATGAAGCAATATGACGAAATTTAGAGGCTGGTTTTGCTCCGGCCTACTCCATATGACACCCCCCCCCCAGCAGAGAAAAGGCACGCCAGGGTCCTTCGGAATTTTTTCTGAGGCGTTTTCTAGTCCACACACACACACACCTCCCACCCTCTCCTTGGCGTATTCCCGTCGGCACAGCTGCGGGGTAACTGGCCGGTCCTCCTCCTCCTCGCCTTGGCCTGAGGTGAGGGAATGTAACGCGTCGGCCTCAGCAAGAAGGGGAGGAAAGGAGGCAGGAAGCGCGAAGCCTGAGGGGAAGCTGAGGGCCGCCGCCGCCACTATCATGAACGGTTCGCGAGGGAAGGCAGCCAGCGTGACAGCGCGGCCGGGGCGGGGGGGGGGAGGCGGAGCTTTGGTCCCCGAGGCCCGGAGCGGGTTGGAAGGGGTGAGGGCGACGGGGCGGAGACAAAGCGGAGCTGGGAGGGAGGCCCGCCTGGCTGGCTGGCTGGCTGGGGCAGAAGTCGAGGGTGTTGCGCGAGAGCTGTTGCTGCCGCCGCCGCCTGGCTACAGCGGAGACTCGCGTAGGCGCCGCGGGTCCGTCCCTTCTCCTCCTCCTCCTCCTCGCCCTGGCAACGCGCGGCCGAGGCCCCGGCGGGTGTGACAGCGGGAGGTGAGCGGCTCCGAGGGTCCCTCTCCCGGCTCGGGTGGCCTAGCGGGCGGGAGGAAGGGAAGTCAAGCGGCGCCTGGCGGGCTGCGTCGCACGGCGTCTCGTTCGGCGGAGCGAGGCCTCCTGCGGCCGCCTCAGGGGAAGGGGGCGTGAGGAGGAGGAGGAGGAGGGTGGCTGCTCTTTCTCTCCTTGGGGGTCTCTCCCCCCCTCTCCTGGCAGCCTTCGAGGCGGCAGTTGCTCCAAGCCCGCCGCGCTGAGGCAGACGCGGCTATTGACATCCCCTTTCCTTCCTCCTGGCTGCTTTCAGCGTTACTGGTGGAGGAAGTTCAACCGCGCAGCTGCCTCCAGCCAGCGCCGGACCCGAGTCTTCCCTCAGGCGGCCCCGAACCCTGAACGTGGGATTGCTCGGGGTCGGTGGCCGTCAGGATGGCTGTCTCGATGGCAACTGGGAGCCCCAGAGGCGCCTCTTTCCTTCCAGGCACCGGGGAGGTTGCAGCAAGGAGGGATTGGGTGAAGAAGGGTGCAGGGATTTCAGCTCAAAACGCTTCCGCACGAGGCTGTTATAGCGCGATGATTCCACTTTCAACCTCCTCTGGAATCCTGGGGTTTGCAGTTTCGGGAGGGGCCGGCCGGCCCCTCCCGAAACTGCAAACCCCAGGTTCCAGAGGAGGTTGAAAGTGGAATCATCGCGCTATAACAGCCTCGTGCGGAAATGTCCAGGGTTTGCGCCCGGGGTGGTGAGGAAGTCCACAGCTAGCTTATTGGTTGGTTTGTTTTTGAAAGCGAATCTTGAATGGCACTTTCTTGCTCTAGACGGTGTGCAATGGCATGACTGGAGCAAGGTGACAGACTAGCGCATGCTAAATAAACCTTGCCAAATATTGGCACGAAAATCTCATTCCCTGGATTAGTGAATAATCCACAGAACTTAATTTAGAAAAGTGCTCCCCGCTATTTTACTGATAGCAATTTTAATCATGTTTCTAGTTGCATATTCCTTGCTAAAGTTCATATCGAAGAATTTACTTTTAATTCAGTGGAGAATTTGCTCATATTGTCAAATTTATTTTGACTCTTCACGATTAAAAAAAATTCTGGTTTTGATTTCTCTTTCTTTTTTTAATGTGAGCTCACTTGTACCACTCTTTTGAGTACAAGGGGTATTGATTTGAATAGGGGGAGCTACATGGTTGAGGTGCTGTATGTTGAATTTATGGTATTGATATTTTAGGAACCTTGGGTAGTCTACCCTGATTTTTTTTTTAACTGAAGAAATATAGTGAAGTGTTAGGAGAACTTTTTGTGCTACTGGGGGCACTGTTTTGTGTTTGTATTGATGTATAATGATGGCATTTTTGGAAGAATAGTTCCATTAAGTGCATTGTGACTTCCTTGGAAATTGGCAATATCTGGTTCTAAGGGAACGAATGAGTGGTTGAAGGGTTTCAGCTCATGACCAAGAAAGTTTTGTGTTTTCCTCCTGCCAAGTATTGGAGTTATTGTGTGTGCAGATTGTTCTGAGAACTGTGAGGCACAGGACTGGGATACAGATTCTAACCCAGGAATCTTTGGAAAGCAAGCAGCTTCCATCGCAGTGATTTTGGCCGTTAGGTGACCTGTGAGTGCATGTCAGTGGTGCATTCTGGAAGTACTGTTTGAAATAGTGCAAGCTAAGTTTGCTAAAGTAAAATTTAAAAATATGAGTGCTTTTAACCTTATGTATAAATAAATTATCTGTTAGTCCATACAGCCACAGATTAATATTTTTTATTGTATTTCCTGCATAACTTACTTGAATTAGTCTGGTCTGTATGTGGACATCTTTGAAGCAGTTAAGCTCCAGAGAAACCCTGTCAACCAGATAATCTCAGGGGCTTAAGCTCTTACATCTAAGACATTATCTTTAGCATGGTGCAATAAAATTGTCTTGTGACTGTTAAAAAAAAAAAAAAAGGACATTGAGTTACTCATCAGAATGAATTCCAAGTAGGAAATCTACTCACGCTGGTCAGAGTAATCATGTCTAACTTTATCAGAGTAAGAGAACTGAAACCAACATCCCTAACACATGTGGAAAGAAATGTATTGATTTGAATGGGTTTTATATATAAGTAACTTTTGGTATTCAGGTATCAGTTGTCCTGAGACGATGAGTCTGTGCATCTGTGAGTGGCTAAAGATACTTCTGATTATCTATTTGCTTTTCAATCTGTATGTATGTTCTTTCTGTATTATCTATTTCTTCTGTTTGGTAACTTCCCCTAGCAGCTGTCAGCCAAACAGAGTAGATTTAGGAAGTCTGTGGAAAGCATTTTAGATGGTTTCACATTGACATCAGTAGGATTTTTGAACAAAGTATGCTAAATCTTAAATTTGGAGATTGCATCTGATGGCCATAACACCATAGAAGAGCACATGCTTTGCATGTATAAATAAATACCGGTAGTTTGTATCTTCAGCAAGAGAGCTAAGAACAAGTCTTGGGGAAAACCAGTTTGTTATGTGTTAGAGCAGTCTCCAAAAGTGTTATACTACCACCTTTATTATCCCCAGGCAATATTGTCCATGCCTAGGGTTCTAGTGTAGGGTGCAGCGCATTTGGAAGACATCTGGTGGAAGAAGACTGGTCTAGAGAGTCATTTGCAGTGTATAGTACCATAGCCTTATACAAGACATATCCAGAAGAAATCCCAGCTCTGTATAGGGGTGTTAGTGGAAGCATCCACTACTTCTCAGAATCCAGAAGTGTTAATTGAAAATAGATTAAATTGGGGACATATAAATTTTATGGTAGTTGTATTTTTCTGTCTACCAAATCCAATTTTATTTTATTTTATTTTATTTTATTTTATTTTATTTAAACACCGTCCTTTTTTCTGCAAGCTGTATTGGACCCTCATGGATAAGTTGTGTAATTAACTAGCTCATGCTTCCTGTAGTTTACTCTACTACAGTTTACATAACTGTAGCAGTGACAAAGACCAGGATCCAATGGAGTCATTCCACTGATATAATTTTTTTCCACCAGTGAAAGCAGGAGGAGAGTAATTCCCTTCACCCCACAGTCCCCTGTGGTCCCTTAAATCCTGCCCAGAGGGCTGGGAAACCCCCCAGGAGCAGGTTTTTCAGGCAGCACAGAGTATGGCAGGGAAGGGGAAGAGAACTTTTTGTCTCTACCTGACATCCACTAGTTCAGCATGGAATTCAGGCCAGTGTTTTGCTTTTGCAGTAAGCACCATTGGTTTGTGCAATAAATCAGAAGTGCAGAGAGAGAAAATATAACAAACAGATGTATTTTGCTTTTTTGTATAGTGTGTAACTTCCTGAGGATGGCTTAGGCAAAACTAATAACACTTCTGTATTTCTCAAGAAGCAGAAGACTCATAGTAAGTGCATCGTAGGGTTTATTATTGGAAAGTGTTCTATTCTTAAACTGTCTGCAGACAAGAGAGTATTCTGCAACATATCACCAGTGGATATTCCTAACTGTGGCAAATGCTGTGATTATTTCTGCATTGTTTATTGTGAGAGTATTGGGGCACTTCAGATGTCTTGATGAGAGTCAACAGTTTGATGTCCTGGGAAATACTTCTAACAAGCAGAGGTGAGCTGTGCAAGCTTTAAATTTCTAACATAAGCTGACAGATATCCACCAGGCTTTGTCTGTGCTATATGCTGGAAATCCATTAGTATGGAGTCTTTGAAAATTATCTTTACAATTTCAGTTGTCTATAGAATTGAAGTTGTAAGGTAATTTTCAGTCACCCTTTATTTGTAATTTAGGGTTGAGGAGCTTAATCATTTAACAGTATATTGATGCTTTGTTCATTTTCATTCTATGTGATACTTAGTAGATTCTGAGTCTTAGGTGAGTTGGTTCTGTGTTTTAACTATTACACAGTCCTTTATTTTAAATTTTTATGCCATGTTAGTGTGTGCTCAAGAAAGAGCGTGACTGTGCTGTTTCTCACAATTGGGGGAAAGGGGAAAAGGCTAGACAGATTTTTGCAGTTTTTGGCCATTTGCCAGGTTAGCTTATGGCAGTAGTGTGAGTAGTCCTCACAATCTTCTGCAGTTGAACAAATATTTCAAAGGGTTTGGGATATTTGGAGAAGTGTTAATTTTCTAGTACATGTTGTGTCCATACTTGGTTGAATGTTGGCAGTGTTCCAGAATCTTAAGTCAAGGTGTGTTTAAGTATGTTTGCTTTTTTGTTACAAGAATTAGGGAGGCAAGGACTGTACATACAAGTGACTGTGGAACAATTTAATTAATACTTTAGGTGTGTTTTCCCTCCCTTTTGATTCCAGTTCTTGCTGTCTTCCTGAGCATAGGTGTGAAAGTTCTAAAATAAGTATTGGTAACCATTTCACATTAACAAGTCTTTGCTTCCATGTTGGTGTGTGTTAAAGTGCATGTTCTTTTAATTACATTTTGATTTGTTCTCCAAGAACCTTAAAATAGATGGCTAAATTCCACAAATGCAATAGCAATGCAGTCTAAAGTACTAAATTGCTATATCTATGGAAAATCAATATTCCTTTTTGTAAGAGCCAGAATTAGCTATTACATTCTAAGTCTTAGACTTCTGACTAAAAAGTGAATCCTTGATATGGTGTGTGTTTTCGGGTGTTTTTGCATATATCATTCAGTGTCTGTTTTTCTTAATGCATCATACTCCTTCCTGTCTGAATCTCCAAAGAAACTAATTTTGACCCAGTAGATTGTTGCCAGGAGAAATGTAACATACTCTGTCTTTGTTCTTTAGTTTTTAGGCATAGCTGGTCCTCTTGAGTGTTGTGGGGTAGAAAATAAGCAGAAACGATAGAAGATGTAAGTGCATGGTTGGTCAGTTGCAATGTGTTAAGAATATAAAAGCCAGCATGCCAGAAAGATATGCAGCAGAATGATAGAGGAGGGAAAGTACAGTAGGCCCTCTACATTCGCGAGGGTTAGGGGCACAGAACCCTCACAGAAGGAGCCCTGGTGGCGCAATGGTTAAATGCCAGTACTACAAGCCACAAGGTTGTGAGTTCGATCCTGCCGGGCTCCAAGGTTGACTCAGCCTTCCATCCTTTCGCAGGTCAATAAAATGAGTACCCAACTTGTTGGGGGCATGTATAAGAAATGTATTGAAATACATGCTATTCGTAAGTTGTTCGCCGCCTCGATCCATATGGAGAGGCGGGATACAAATAAATAATTTTAAAAAAAAGTCAAAAATTACAAATAACTCCCCCACCAGTGAGCACTCCCCGCTCCCTCATTCTTTCTACGATTGTGGACCCAGGGGAAAGGCAGAAGTCTCCTGCCTGTTGCCCCCATGCCTGCCTTGTTTTTGCATTCCCGTGTGGGCAACAAGCAGGAGAGTGTAGGAGAAGGAAGGTTCCCCCCTGTGCTCTCCTGCCTTTCACCCGTGTGCCCTTCCTTTTTTCTGTGCGCCCACGCAGGTGACAAGAAGGAAAGTGCACCCTCTTGCCCTCCACTGCCAGTGAAGGTGATATGTGGGGGACTGCAGGGGAGTGAAGATGTTTCTCCCTGCACTTTCCTGCCCACCACTGCCAGCACACCTATGCAGGCATTGGGTGGGAAAATGCAGGAGAGCGAAGATCTTTCCCCTTCCTGTGCCTGGGCAAAAGGCCAGGGAATGGGGGAGAGGCAAGTGAGCACCTCATGAATAATCAAATTCACAAAAGTCAAACTCGCAAATGTGGGGGACTGTGCTCTTTCTAGAACAGTGCATCTTAACCCATGAAGGGCTCCAGCTGTAGTTGGACTAAAACTCTGAGAAGGCCCAGTGGTCAGAGCGGAGCTGAAGTCCAATAATATCTGGGAGTCTTTCTAATTGAGAACCACTGCTGTAGAGAAGACTACAGTCATCCCTCCATATTTGCTAAGGTTAGGGGCACAGGACCCCCATGAAGGTGAAAAAACCATGAATAGCTCTAGGCCCTCTCAAGCTATATTTAACACACAAAAAAGTATGATAACCATATTCAACCCACCATGCATTCCTTTGAGGCATCAGGGTTTCTTCACAAGGCAGAAGTGGTTGGTTGGTGCGGCTTACTGCCACCTCCACTGCTGCCCACACCATTTTTAACAGGGACTTACTAGCCTCGTTTGCAGTTTCTTAGTTTCATGAGGCTTGCAGGCCCTATTAAAAATGCCATAGGTCAGCAACAGAGCTGACAGCAAATCTGTGAATAATCAAATCCCCAAAAGTGAAACCCACAAATGTGGAGGCTGGCTGTAGTTCTAGAAACAGGTGTGTTGAGCTACACTGCTTGTACCTTAAGCAGACATAGTTATTGTACTCAATACCTGGAGGTCAATATGCTGCCCTTGATAGTGCATCTAATGTTATCTTATGTGGGAGAGTGGCATTTTTTTTTTCTTATTTGCCAAGAACCAGTACCATATTTATGCTCATTGGCTGTAGCTGTTTCTTTCTTTCCTGGAAACTGTCCAGAAACCAGCAGTGGGTGGGTCAAAGACTGGCACTGGTCCACAGACCAGAGTGGCACTGCTCCGGGAAACAGCTTCAACTCTTGATGAGGGTGTATAGCTGTAATAAGACTGCTATCGTTTCTTGTCTCCAGTAGTTGCTCTGCTGAAGGTATACCTGGAATAGCACTGTTACTGTTTTTCCTGTCTAGTAGTTTCTCCTTTTATATAGCTTGGTAAGTGGTGGTTGAAGCAGAATTACTGCATGGAAGTAGGCTTATGGATGGGAATAGACCTGTTGATCTATGATGGTTGGCAGGTAAGCTGTCCTTATTGAGTAGACTTCCCACAAAATTTCTGGCATGTGTTGTAAATGCAGAGGGATTATAAAATCCCAGTTTTATTGTCGGATGGAACGTGGCTCAATAAAGAATGAACATTGTGTCAAATGCTGTATTTTGAGATCATGAGAAGGAAAGGACTTGTTATCATCAGTGGTGAAAACGTTGTAGCTAACCAGCAATGAAATGGGATTTTATACTTTCATACATGACTGTGAAATGCAGGTCCAAATACATTAAAAATTCAGTAGAGACTACTTCGTTAAGAACAGTATGTCTTCAGGTGGCCCCAGGGATTTCATAAGGTTTATGAAGGTAAAAAATAGACAGGGGGGTTGTCATTGCTATCCTCTGAAATATAGCCCACACCGTCTGATATTTCTTAGAGATCATCCACATAAGTACTAACCAGGGCTGACCCTGCATAGCTTCCAAGATCAGAGAGCATCTGCTACCTCCACATACCTCTAAACTTTGTCTTTTAATATGATTGCTGTATCTGTGCAATTGCCCTTGATTACAAAATTGCCCATGCGATAAGTTTCTTTAGAGAATTTTTTGTCAGCCTTCAAAATTGATGTTGTCAACATCAGCTTTATACAAACTATCATTCAGCCAACATTACTAGAGGCTGGATTGGTTGGTGGCACTTTGTATGCTTGCATTCTCTATCAAAATGTTAGCAAGAAGTTCTTTGTACATGGAAAGCAAAGAAGGCTTTGTCAGTGGCATTGACACTATGTGTGGGATGCCATCATCTTAGAAGTCAACATTTTGTTTATGTGAGATTATATTTTATTCCTTCTCTCCATGTTTCTGTGGTATGTCTTAATGTCTAGAAAACATGTTAGAAAGCATTCTGTCACATTCAGAAACCTGAAGACCATCCACCTTCCTGTAATGTTACTTTATCTCGTTTTTGTGTGTGTTTGCATGTTGATGCATTGCTCCATGTGCACAGCTTGAGAGATGGAGGTTATTGGGCAGTGGCGGAGCTTCCATGACTTCTCTTGAAGCTCTAATCTGGTTAGTCTGGCTCCTAGTCCTGCAAGAGGGGAGGATTCAGGCTGAAAGACCAAGGGAAAATACAGGTGCATGGAAGCTAAACTTGATGTGCAAGGGTACACATCATTTATGGCTGATGCATTAACCTGTGAGTTTCTTGATTTTTGGTAACTAGATGAATTTGTAAAAATCTTTACTCATAAGATGAAGGGCTTCTAAGAACCTAGAATGATTTAGATTGATGGGTGTAAACAGTTTGTCTAACCTCAAAAACATTGCTTTGACACAGATCAGTTCTTTTGCGAGACAGCATAAAATTACAGCACTTTGGAAATGGTGCTATATGTTCCCATGCAGTGGGAATAGTTTTGGGACACTGTACCTACCAAGGATCATTAGAGACAACTATTACTTTGTTTTTTTTTAGCAAACAGCTGGCAAGCTGACTATTAATGATGTAATATGAAGGAATTATCCTCCAATAAATACTTTCACCTGCTAAAACTATACAGTCCCCTGAAAAAAATTGTTCATCTTGTTAAAAGGTGTTCTCTTGGAAATAAGTCAGTACAGCAGTCAGTACAGCAGTGGAACAATTAGATTTTTATGTGAATTTTGATTTTTCTGTAGCTAAAGGGTGAGTGATGGAAAATAATAAAGCTTAGAAGGTGCTTACTGTTCTGGATTTCCATAAGCTAATAATTAATGTGTGTACTTACTAGTTTTCAGCACTGTTATTACTGTTTTCACTATTACGTAATCAAACCAACAGGATTTAAATCTCCAAGCTTGCCTCTCCCCCCCAGTATAATTTAAGTGTTCACCACTTACCCTAATGTATCCAAATAGTACTCCTTTGGTGACCTAGGTATGTTAGTTGACTTATAATTACTTAAAACTCTGGAAAATCTGTACCAGATATGAAATACATAAGTGAAAGCCTTCAGAGAGAATTTGAGACTATACATAATGAGGCCAACTGAATAAAAAATGGAGACACATGTATGGAAGAGCAACGTTGCGTCTCAAAAGAAACATTCCAAAACAAGAAGGCATGCCTGGAAGGATGCCAAAGATTAATTTGACAAAAACACACCCAGAACACCAGCATTTAATTGGCTTTGCTCACTTCTGTCCTCAGCCTTAGGGAACATAATCAATGGGGAAAGGAGTGTTGACTCATGGGGTGTAGCAAAATACTGCATTAGGAGAACAGTGGTAAAAATGATGAGGTACAGGGTACCAGCAAATCATATTTTAACATGTATTAATAAAGTTATGGTGCTAATGTGACATGCTAACTACTACAGACAAACTGTTACATGATTAGAGGAGAGATTATATGCATATGTGCTTGTATGTGTTGCAAAAGGAGTGGTAGTGGAATTGTCCATCTCAGCTGATGATCAGTCTCTCAAGAAATGAGGTGTAAATCCACTTGTATGCCATTGATCAGGAGTGCAAAAGGAGGACCTGACACATTTGGAGTGACCTCTGTGCTGCTTTGTTGTGCAGCTACTGTCCTGCCTCTGTCTTGAGAATGCTTGGGTTTCAGTTATTCAGAAGGGGAAACAACAGTTTTAACAGGTTTAAAAATATCTTTTTTGAAAAACAAGTTGCTCAGTGTAAAGCACATATTTTGCATGCAGAATGTCTCAGGTTCATTTTCCAGCATCTTGGGAGTGGGAGGGAAAGAAATAATCCTGTTTAAAGCTCTTGAGAGCTGCTGCCAATTACTATCATGAAGACAACTTCCTGCGTTTGTATGTAACACTCCATCTTGTAACAGAAATTAGTGTCTAGCCTAAACTGTTCTGTAAAGATTTTCAAGGCACTAACTGGATACAGGGATGGCCTTGCTATTGAGGATAATCATGCTACATTAGACATAGCTATGTTATTTGGATCAGTATGCAAAGGAATAGTGTAGCACCTTTGAGACTAACCTAGAGAAAGAAGTTTATAGCATAAGGTTTTGTAGATGCATCTAATAAAGTAGACGAAGGCCATTTCCACATTAGACTGTTATAGCGTATTATTCCACTTTCAACATCCTATGAAATCCTGGGGTTTGCAGTTTAGGGAGGGGCTGGTCAGCCCCTCCCTAAACTGCAAACCCAAGGATTCCATAGGATGTTGAAAGTGGAATAATAGCACTATAACAGTCTAGTGTGGAAATGGCCTAAGTCTGTGAAAGCTTATGCTACGGACTTCTTATTGGCTCAGTTAGTCTCAAAGGTGCTACAAATATCCCCTTGCATACTGGATTAATCAGGGTAGCTTCACACTTGTGGCTTTACTAATTGCTGCTCAACAGCAGGTAGCTCACCAGACTCTTTTTGAAGACATTCGGAAAAGGAGAGCCCACCACCTCTCTAGGGATTTGATTCCATTGCTGAACCATTTTTACTATCAATAAGTTTCTTCTAATGTTTGTTTGAAATCTACTCTCCTGTAATTTCAAACCATTGGAGCTGACCCTAGCCTCTGCTGCATCAGGGATATGACCTGCTCCCTCCTTTCTGTGGCAACCCTTGTGGTATTTAAGGAGTGCAGTCATGTCATCCCACAGTTTTCTCTTCACTGGGCTGAACAAGCAAGCCCAGCTTCTTTAGCTGTTCCTTATATGTTTTGTCCTCTGTACCTCTTACCACAGAATTGCTTTGGAGTAGTTTTATTTCTGCAATAGATGGGGCACAGAAGTTACTTGTGTAAAGGATGCTGGACTGTAGTATAGGCACAGAAGGTAGAGAACAATAATCTTTCTGTTTTTAAAAAAGAAGTTTCAGTGTAGGAGCATCCTCTTTGTGTCTAAGCGGTCCTTTCTAGAGGTAACTGATGCTCTGAAGTTTTTAATCTATGGCAGGGGAAATGTTGCCTTGAAACATGGATTGGGTAATCTGTAGCCTTCTGGATGTTGTTTTGTTCCAAGGCCATCTGCTCTAGCTGGTGTGGCCAGTGATGGTGGGGCTTATTGTCCTACATGATCTGCAGGCACAGAATTCCTGTCTTAAGCTTACCATCGTTAAAGCCTTTAATGATGATTGGAGAAACTGCACTAATCTTGTGTTTGAATGTTTTCTTTCCATAGGTAAAGTATGTATGCAGAACTCCACCGCAAAAAATTTAAGAAAAGTGAACATTTTATGGCAAGTGCATCAAAAGGAGGTTCAGCAAGGAGTAATATTCAGCCTACCTTGAAAAACTTTGTCCATAAGTGCCAAGAAAGCCTGAAAAGGAACTAGCTGGGAGCCTATACATAGATAAAAAAGTGCATTCTTCTGCCTTTTGAGTGATTAAATATAAAGACTCAAATACAACATCAGCAGTACGACCACAGTACAACCACAGCCCCTGGTGCTTTTCACATATTTGTGCTACATTTTCATAACTGATATATTACTCAGCTTGTTTAGAAGCTCCTTTAATTGTATATAGAGTAAAACCGAGTACCACTGTGTAACTGTTAATCACTAATATAATTAAATGTGAAGACATTTGCCAAAATGAGTGCAGAAGGATACCAGTACCGAGCTTTATTTGATTACAAAAAAGAAAGAGAAGAAGACATTGACTTGCACTTGGGAGATATTTTAACTGTGAATAAAGGTACTTTAGTTGCACTCGGATTCAGTGATGGAGAAGAAGCAAAACCTGAGGAAATTGGTTGGTTGAATGGTTATAATGAAACAACTGGAGAAAGGGGGGACTTCCCAGGAACTTACGTAGAATTTATCGGAAGAAAAAAAATCTCTCCTCCAACTCCAAAGCCTCGTCCTATTCGGCCCCTTCCTGTGGCACCAAGTCCTGCAAGAGTAGGAACAGACAGTGATCAATCAGGTTAGTAGAGTGTTGTCATGATGGTTGTGGCTCAGTATCAAATACTGAAAATATATAATGTGTGGAATATTCATTGAACCTTCATACTGCATCTGGGAAGCCACAGAAATTAGTCCAAACTGGTTGCTTTTAAAAAAAAAAAAATCTGGATCGTACTCACTTGGAAAAAACTGCATTTTCCTGTTGCAACTGGAGTTGAGTTCATATTGTCCTTGCCTATTGGTTGTCCTTCTTGTGAAGATTTACTGTAAAACAGCCAGAAATCTATAATTGATTTTGGAAGTACTTTAACACAGTTGTGCATTGGGAAATGCTAGCCTGCTTCAGTGAAGATGTCAGTAATGTACCGTTACAGAAGAAGGACATTGTGTGTCCTAAGGCATGCTTTCACATCAGCTAGGTTTAGAGATCTAACTTATGTTCTGAGCCCAAGAGGAGTGACAGAATCATGTGCTACAAGTCCTGGGTCTCTGCCAGGCAAGCTTATGTAGAAAGGTTTCCCTTCATATAAAAATGTTGAAGACTGTTGTTCTGACACAGTGGATTTCAATTTTTGGCTAAATGTTTGATTCAGATGTTTTAGACTTCCATTCCCAGAACCAAGCCCAGTATAGTCAGTTGTTAAATTCTCAGAGTTGAATTCCAAAATATCCAGAGAACCATTGATTCAGAATCACTGCTGTAAAGTGGTGTTCCCTGGACTTGTATTCATTGTCATGCCATTGGCTGCTTAGTCCCTTGCAAGTTTCCCGGAGAGAAGAAAAAATGTACCCTATGGGAGCAAATATAGTGCCAGTCCCTGTCACATTTGAGGGCGAGAGGAGTTGCCAGTCTTCTACATCAGAGAACCTGAAAGCATTGTTCCAAAACTTTTGTTGTTGTGTGCCTTCAAGTCATTTCTGACTTGCAGCAACCCTAAAGTGTGAAGCTATCACAGGGCTTTCTTGGCAGAATTTTTTTAGAGGGGTTTTCAGTTGCTTTCCTCGGAGGCTGAGAGGGTGTGAGTTGCCCAGGGTTAGCCAATAGGTTTCTATGGCTGAGGCAGGGTTGATCCTGGTCTGCAGCTTGATCACTACACCACTCTGGCTCTCCTGTTCTAGAACTTAGAAGGGGAATATTCTGAAAATAAATGGTTTAGCTTAGAGTCACTGGTTATCGGAAGAAAAAAAATCTCTCCTCCAACTCCAAAGCCTCGTCCTATTCAGCCCCTATATGGCTCAGGTTCTGTGTGAGCCCTCAGATGATCAGTAGAGGCCCCTTTTTTCAGTCTGACCAGCGTCGCAAGCATAGTTAGTGGGGACACAAGAGAAGGCCTCATTGGAGGCTGCTGCTAGACAATGGAATTCCCTTGCAGAAGAGACACTCGCCTTGCTGTCCTTCCATCACCAGGCAAAACCCATTTTATTCTGACAAGCTTTTAAAACAGTCTTTAAAGAATGGCCTTATAGTTTTAAATTGAACTATTTTAATAGCTTTTTAAAATCTTTTTAATTACAATTTTATCCTTTGATGTAGTTGATACAATGACTAGTTTGTTCACTTTTTGTATGCCTTTTAGTGTGTTGTTCTTTTTAAATTGTAAGCCACCATGAGTCCCAATTTGAGAAAAAAAGCAAATAAATACAGCAACAACAACAATATGTACAATTACTTAAAAAGAATTAAGACTCATAGAATAATATCAGTGGTCCAGTCCCCTGGTACTACCAAAAAGTTTTAAAATCCCACAGTGATACTGTTGCACTGTGTACCACCCTGTACTAATGCCACTTTTATATCTTGATATTTTAAAAGTAATCACAAACTTTATTAGAATAAATATATTATTTTTAATGTAAATTTACTTAAATGTAATTTTCGCATCAAGTAAATGTAAGTGAATTTATATTTTAAAATCGTATATTCTAATATAGTTTGTAATTTTGCTATGAAAGCCAGCACGATGGTTTGAGTATTGGACTAGGACACTAGGAGACCAGGGTGTGAATCTCCACTTGGCCATGAAAACCCACTGGGTAACCTTAGGCAAGTCACACACTCTCAGCCTCAGAGGGAAGCATAGACAAGCCCTTTCTGAAAATCATTCTGCCAAGAAAGCCCCATGTTACAGTTGTCCTAAGTCCAAAGTAACTTGAAAGCACACAACAACAATTTTGCTCTAAATAGACTAAATTATTGCCTATGGTAAAGTCAATCCTAAAGATTTAGTCCATATTTAAAATCTGTTAATTACCAAACCAACTGTTAATTGTTATTAAGCAGTTGAGAGATCTTTGGGTAGTTGTTTATGTAATCAATTAAAAGATAGGAAACCTAAAACTTAAATGGAGCTGATAACATGCCACGTATACTGTTGTTGTCACACTGAAGTCAGTGGACATTTACTTGCCTCTAAGTGGCTGTTGCCTTTCCTTCTTTTTTCCTGCCTCCCATCACAGGAGAGTAAAGTAGTGTTTTTCTGCATTGTTTATTTTGTTCTTTTACTAAATCTATCATCTAATGAGCTGTATTGATACCTCAAGTCAGGATGCTGGAATTGTTCTAAAGTATGAATACTCAGCACTGCAAAAGAGGTGTAATTTGTTCAAGCAATTAATTAGTAACAGTGTTGGTTTTCTCCATCTTTGTTGATTCCTGATTTCACCCTTACCCTGTAGCAGCACTGATCTGTGAAATTTCAGTGCATGATAACATGAAAGTGGTTGATAGAAAGGTGGCTCTTTATGTTATAATGAAAATGTATTGAATAAATTAACTCTGCATACATACATCTGTATGCATCCCTCTTTTCAAATGTCACCTAGAGAGAGAGAGAGAGATATACAGATGTCTCTCAGGCTCTGAATTACTGCAACAAAATGTGTGACTTTTTGAACCTAGGTGGATATTTTCTACTTGATTATTACTTGGCTGGAAGATGGCAGTTATTTAAGGGAAGGATCCCAGTGCTTTGTGGGTTTTTCAGAGCTTTGAAAATTATTTTAAAAAATCTAGTGCCCAGAGCCCCCCAGTAAGCATAGCAACTCTTGGTAATGTTGTCAAAAAAAAAAAAAAACAACCCTTAACATTCCCAAGCTTTGTGGGGGTTTTTAAAAAAACACATATTACTGTGATCTGAGGTATTACTACAAGCATATATTATGCATGACTAAAGGTGGACTTCAGAAACCTTATCCTGGGAAGAGAATACAAAATATGGGTCATAAATGGGATAGTGTTCAAGAAATTAATGATAAAATGATGGCAAATGTTGTTGCTTTCTAATTTAGTCTTATTCTTTAGACTTGCAAGTTATTAGACTCAACTTTGCTCCAGAATTCCAGCAAAATAAGTAACTGAATGAATGAATAAGTAAATAGTGAAAACCTTTAGCTCTTTTGTCATGGGGGAAATGCCTGGTGTTTAAATACCACCACTACTGGCTACTGGGTATTTTATTTGAAGGTTGAATTTTTTAAACAGCGAAAATTGAATTGTTATGCTCCTACAGAACAAAATAGTTAAAGTGTATGTGGGCAGTAGAGCAGAAAGCATCTTCATATGCTAATGAACTATTCACTATATATTAGAGTGCCTTTTGAATATAAGGAGAGTGTATTTGCTCACTTTTCTATAGGAGAGGGTATTAGAAGTTTCAAACTCCTTTGCATTAATACATTGAGGAGAGCTTGGGGAAGTGAATTTTCTTGTGGTACAATTTGGAGTCAAATAGAAAATGAAAACTTACCAGTATGGTTTACTAATCAAGTCTCTGTTGTGGTTTTCACTGATATATTTACTATGGCTGATTTTCTGAAAACTTTTAAAATGAGTATTCCCATGAAGAAAACAAGCTTTACTAAGGTTTTTTTTATGTGTTTATCAGGCTAAGAAACCTAACACTTCATTCATTTCTCCAAACTTAAAACAAATGTTTTGTTATCTTTGTGAGCTTATGTAGTATTTTTTGAATAATTTAAAATTCTGGGCTATCAGAATGAGAAATTTTAACTCATGGATTTTTTTTTTTATTCTGTATACTAGCTAGCACTTGGGTTAATTGAAATTCACAAAACTGAAACAGCATTTATGTTGAATTGAATGTATGTTTTGTTTTCGATCACAGAAACTCTAGGTAACTGTGGAAAAGAAAAACTAACGATTTGATGAGGAGTAGCTATGTTAAGTCTGTTAGTGTTCCCACACAACAAAAAATCCAGTTACCCAGTGAGTCTTGTTAATCCTTAAATCATTACCAAACTCACACTGCTTTGTGAATGGTCAGTGTTAACATTTTACATATCTTTTAGGTTTTTATCATAATTAACACAAGCTGTACCACTTTTATTTCCATCTACTCTGATGTCACTGCTTACAGTCCTTGCACCACACCTATTCACCCAGTCTACAATAAATAAAAGCAAGAAATAAATACAGAACTATGCCTGTGTTTATGCCTGTCAATTTAGGAGAGAACTTCATGCATCCAATAAGGTGAGCTATATGCATATAAGTATATTTTCAGAGCCCAGGCCAGTATAATATTGGCTTAGCAGTTTTCTGCTTTCTGTCCTGGACAGATCTAGAAAAAAATTGTGTGATCTAAGCATGTCATGTGATCTTTTTGAAACACTAGTACAGTTTCTTCCAGCAATGCTGATCTCCATGGTAGAAGTAACCAAATTATTTTCTCAGCCCATGTGATTTCTCTTGCTGCATTTTATTAGAGCCATGAGGGATATAGACAACAGGAAGTGACAACCCCACTGCTCTGGTAACATATACGTCAGATCTAAATCTCTCCTGATAGGATACTAGCAAGCCCTAATTTAATTGTGAAATTTGGGTATGTTCTCTGACATTTGAGATCTTTCTTTTTTGTGTGTTGATAGCACTGTCATTGTACGGATTCAGTATTTATCTGGCCTGATCAAATGGTTGAAAGAAAAACCACCTCTCATAGTAAAAGTGCGGAAAATTTACAATTCAGCTTCATGAAACAGCAACACATTCTACAGAATATTTTTATCTCCCCTTGTTCACAAACTGAGTAACATCTAGCTAGACTTCTGTTGGATATTGTATATATTCTGAAAAATGTGGCAGTTTTGTGTCCATATGCCCTTCCACTTAATGAAAAAGGTTTTCAAATGCAAATAATGTGCGAATAATATATTTGCAAAATAAGTTTTAAAAAATTCAAAGAGGGGTGTTTTATCAATTCCGCTTAGCTTCATTAAATAAAAATTGTCAGAGCTTTGCAGAGTGTGCATTCTGCCTTATGCTGTTGGTTGAAGGATTGCACAGAGCAGAAATGCAGTTGGGAGCAATCTTCACGATGTTTAGGATAATCCCTGGTAATCTGAGAGGCTATTTATACAAATAATATCAGGCGCTGTTATTGATAGCAAAGCACAGAAAATTTACAGTTTCGCTGCATGAAATAGCAACACATACTACAGCATGTTTTTAGATTTTCACTTAATTGTAGGAGACTTTGGAGACAGCTGGGGATTTTTTTTACAGGTCTGATTTCCCCCCTTCAGAAAGCATGTGTTGTTCTACTGCTAGAAAAGAGATTTTGAAAAAACAAGAGCCAATATATCAATTTGAAGGACTCTACTGTTGTTTTCTGGAGCCAAAAAGAAAACGGCTTTCAGACAGTGGCATCTGGTGCTTACTAGAGTGATGTGGTAGAAGATAGAGTTAACATTGCAGGGCTAAAAAGGGAAAACCTAAATGAAAATGCCAACAAGGTTTAAATAACAGCAACAAAGAAAAGTCTACTCCCCACCCTAGATTCAAAGAAGAATACCATGTCTTTCCACAAAATCGCCAAACAACTTCACAAATCTAATATTCATTTACTGGAGTAACTTAGAACTAACCCTATATCAAGTGATTTCAGGGCAGTGTACAGTAAAATCAATTTAAAAAGAAATTAAACTATAGAAAATAATTTAAATAAATTAGAACATATTAAACAATTTGACAAATTAAAAAGGCTATTCAAACAGTTTAAAACAATTTAATACCAGAATGTATGTGTAGATTTCAGTAAAACCAGTTAAGTTCTAAAGGTTTTAGTAAGCTGTGTTTTGACTTGACAGCCACTGGCAAAATTTTTGGGTCTGGCTGCTATTAATGGTCAGATTCAGTGTTTACTGGTATCTGGCTCCTCTGTCTCACCTAGGTACAATCACACAGTTTATAGTCAGAGGCATCTCTCACTGTCTCCATACAACGAAGCCATTAACCATGGCCAGCTTAGTGAATGATACAATTCCCTAGTATAAATTCCATGGCACAAAAGACCCACTCATGCCTGTATTTGAAAGGCAAAGAGATGACCTGTCCATTGTAGTTCTTAATACCCTGTTAAGCTAAAAGAGCACTTTGAGCGTTTACAAGTAAACTGCGTAATGTTCATAGAAGCAGATGGCGGAAGGGAGAAGATGAGTAGTGAACACTTCTGGCTATCTAGTTAATAACTTGATAGGTGTCAGATGGGGTGGTATGGGTCAGTCTATTCTGCACATTGCATAGGGCCTCCAGTGTTTTTAAATTGTTACTGTCTTGTTTATAAAAGCCTGCAATAAAGTCTGAATGCTCTTTGGTATTCATAGAAACAGTAACTCTGTATTAGATGTTTTATCTAAATCCATGTTCCAGAGAATTATTGATAATTCCAAATCTATTGGAATTCTCTTTGTCCTCCCCTAACAGGTGCCTTGGGTGAGAATTTGGGAGAGGGCCTTCAGAATGGCTGCTCCTAGGCTATTGGACTAACTTCCTGGTGTGGCTAGACAGGAGTCCTTTTTGCTATCCTTCCATAGGCAGGTGAAGACTTCTTTGTTTTGATAAGCCTTTGCCCATGAGGAAAGGATCTTTGATAATGTGCTATGTTGTCTGTATTTTTTGTTTTTGTTTTTAAATAGTGGCACTTTTAATGCTATTGATAATTGTATTTTAACTTTGGTATGATGAGACCTTTCGTCTTTGCCTGTTAACTTCTGTAAGCTACCTTGAGTCCCAAGGCTGGAGAGGGGGGGGAATCAAGATAAATTAGTTGTAGTAAATAATAAGAATAGGTATAACAGTGTATCTATAAAATGTATAACCAAGTAACATTTTGCAAGTAACATTTTGCTCTAACTCATATTTTAATTTGGTGTTCTTGTTGACTCCTGAACTGTAAAATAAAACTCAACAGCTTATAAATTGAGAAGTTAGTATCCTGAAATCAGCAGCCTCATTCTGCACTTTTTATAAATATGCCAAAAGTTAGTTGTTCCAACATCTTTGCTTATTGATTTGAGATAGCATATTGTCGCTGTATACTGTGGGCTCCCTAGTGATGTTGTGTGTCTTTTTTTCTTTTTGGTAACTTGTTATGCCAACCTGAAATGGCAAAGAGAAGAGAGTCATTAGACTAATGTTTAAATAGTATCCTGCTTTCCCCCCCAAAAAATCTTTCTGAAACAAATTATTGTATACAAAATGGAGATGACAAAAACTATCAACATCACTGAACGTTTCAATAACATATGTTCATTTCAAAGCATATTAATTAACACACAGTTTCAAAATACAACCAAGCTAAGTGCCAGTTGCTCTAATTGCCAATGTGTAAAAGTGTCACCAGAATTCAGCTTGGTAACAGGAGTTTTCAGAACCTGCATAGACTGGTTTGGCGTAGGCTGGTCTGCCTTACGCTACAGTTCCTTTGCCTCTATCACCAGGGGCAATGTAACACATCCTCTTCATACCAGAGGAGTTAGCATAGCCTTAACTTGAAGTTACCAGCATTATTTAGGATGAGAACCATCTCTGTTTGCTGGCAGTTAGTCATTCTGTCTGGTTCTTTGGGTTTGTCTCCCTTCTCCCTTTCTATTGGGGTGGAAGGTAGGGTAGTAGAGGTGGAAACAGGCAAGACCCTGATTACGTAGGACTATTTGTGTTGTGAGAGAATTTCTGTTGTTTTCTTTTTTATGACTGTGTGAATAATGTAATGTCTGAAAAAAGTCAGTCAAAAAGTTAGTTGGCTTGAAGTGATTTGTGTGCAAAAGCACTAACGGGGAAGGGGGGGACACATCACTTTCTTTAAATAAGTTTGATTATTTTATGCAGTATTTGTAAAACTGGGAAAAATCTGGAATCTTAGAGGGAGTGAGGATTGGTTGAGAATTGTCTGTATGATGGTGCCTATAACCCATATGGCATCCTGTGGTGAGCTGAAGCTTTTGAGACTACAGTGCACCCTCTGCTGGCATGACCTCAGCACACACGAATGTGAGGTCATGCAAAACTTCATATCCGATTATCATCAATGAATGCACTGGGCATTCACCTGCACCCATTAACTGTAATGGGACTGTCAATAACATTCTTTGTTTTAGGCGAAGATTCCAGGAATGCATATATGGAGGGTGTACTGTTATTCTACTGGATACTATAGGTTCAGTGGAATTAACTGCTTTCTAAAAGAAACAGGAAGAGTCACATAGTAATAGAGATAGCCTGAAGCAGAGGAAACAGAATTTTTCACAGATAAGTAAAGTTTGAACAATTGTTGGTTCAACATAAGTATGTGGAAACAGGAATAGACATCTTTTCCTCTGTTCTTCCACAGTTGTAGTAGGTACATCAAACCAAAGTATAGAGAATGACAACAATGGTCCCCAGACCCTCTAAGGTTGCCCATCCTGTCATATACTAACTCTACTCTTAAAAATGGTACTGTAGAAAAATATATATCAGTTTTTTATATAGCACCCTGTAAGCCACTGTGGGGTGGCGGCGGCTCGAGCATTATACTGTGACCCTGGAGATCAGAGTTCAATTCTCTGCTCAGCCATGGAAATCCACTGGGTCACCTTGAGTGTATCGCATACTTTCAACCCCAGAAACCCCTGTGATGTCACCATAGTGTCACCATAAGTCAGAGAAGACTTCAAGGCACACAACCTACAACAACGAGCTAATTGCATTTCATGTATGAAGGCCCTTCTCAGTGGTCCACCATTAAGATCTATATAACGTTGGTGGACAGTAAAGATAGAGGCTTCTCACTGGTGTCCCTCACTCTTCTATGGGTTTTAAAAGGAATTTAAACATTTCTATATTTTTGACTTTTAACTGAAAGGTATTGTACTCCATGCTCTTCTGTTTGTTGGTTAGTCTTTGGATTTGATTTGTTTCAGATTTGTATTTTATTGTAACTAGCTTGGTTTAATGTCTTGGCTAAGTAGATTTCATTTTAGAGGTTAAGTCTAACTGTAAGACCCAGCTAGAGTAGACCCAATGATCTACACTACTTAGATGTCAGTGTTACTTAAGTAAGTGTTGACTTAACACTTGATTTAGTGGGTTCACTCTAGTGGAAACTAATAATTAGATTGTGTTGTATAACTATTATATTGTAATGGATAGTGGACATTTTATTTGTCATGGGAGACTATAGTTTAGAAAAGGAGTGGAGAAACATATCAAACAATTGAAGCCATTGGTTTAAAAAATTACCTTTTCAGAGGTATGTTTGGTCACTGTGTTAACTGTTTTCTTTGAAATCTTGCCAAATGGATTACTTGTCAAAGATCTGTGCATCTTATTTATTTGCCTCATATAAACTGTATTTTTCCCTCGTGGTGGTATCTCACTGTGGTTTTCTTACTGAGAATAAGACAAAAAACAGAGAAGATGGGAAAACTGAAAATGTGTTTTGTACAAAGATTATAAGCTTTTAACCTTAACTCTAACCTTTGGAATAAGGTATGCTTAAGATGTTAACATTTTCTGTTCATTTTGGCATATGTGTGGTATGCATTTGAAAATCTACTTATTTGCCACATAAATATTCCTTCACTCATCCTCCCCCTCATAGAAGATAGACAGATGCACACTACTTCCCTCTCCCCACTACAAGCAATGCTGATGAGCTCCTTTAGCTGTTGTTTGACTCCACCTGCTGGTAAATTCTCATAGTACTGGAAATAAGTGAAATGCCAGATTTGTGCACCAAACTGTAAAAATAGAATCTGGCCTTGAATTTTTCCCTAGTTAAATGGCATCTTGATTGTGAATGAGTAATGTGAATGCTGCTGTATCTGCTGTATTGATTGGATCCCACTGAACAATGGTAACTTTTGTTAGAATTAAACTAAAACCTTATCAGTTTATCTACTTTAGGACAGTATGCTTGTCTCGAAATAAGTAGGACTCTGGGGTGCTTAACTCCCTACCCCATCTCCTAGTTGAAATTAGGAGACATTATTAGTTGACGTTGATATCCATTACCTATCATAAACTGGATTAAATTAGCTATCTCTCTGTTGAGTGTTATAAAGAAGCATATTTTTATTCTGCAAGATGTGATTGTTTGCAACTGCCAATTCCTTGCCAAGAAATAATTCTGTAGCAGTATGCTCTTAAGTCTTTGTTTAACGTCCTTTATGTATACACAGTTTCTTTGAAAGAACACAGATGTCTGCTGTGCAGCTGGCAGTAAATGTGTATCTTGGTTAAAATCTTGGGTCCATGATGAATTACCATGAAATCAGTCTGAAGGCTGAAATCTGAGGAATTACTGTATTTTAATAGGTTGGAATAAAAAGGGCCTCTATGTTATAATTTAAATATTTAACCTTGGTTACAACTTACATGTGCAGAGGCATTGTACTGACATTACTCTAAATTTGAAGAAGTGATCACGTTTGCTTTATTAACTTCAGTGAATCTACTTAATTCAGTGAGTTCAATTTAGGTCTATTCATTTTTATAATTCAAAACTAAATCTAGAATGACTAAAATAGAGTATCTTAAATGATTACATTTTTTTTATCTTCCCTGTCACAAATATGTTCACAATAAATGCAAAGGAATGTAAAATCAAATAAAGCAAAAACATTTGGAACAACACTCATTGCCTGAAAGCTGACCCCAGATGCCAGCCTGAACAAAAGTCTCACAGTGTCTCTGAAATGTGCTTAGCTTTTTTGGAATGCCTCCAAGAGGGGAGGAATTCCACAGCTGCAAGACAGCCACCAAGAGCCACCTCTTTCTGTGCCTTTTTGTTGTCTGAATATTGCTAGAAACTTTCTAGAGACATGTTGTTTGACTTATATTTCATGGACAAAACTTCCCCTCCCTAAATGATGTTAATTTTATGTGCTACATAAATGCTTCAGATAATTATTCCAGTAGCAAAATAGGGTTTAAATAGATTCACTTGAATATTTATTGAAAACCAACAAAACATGTTTAAACTGCAGCCCTGTACATGTCTTCTCAGAAGTATGTCCCACTGACTTCAGTGAGATTTAGAAGTCGGATTTCTTCTCAGGTAAGTATGTGGAGAGTTCCAAGGAAAACACTATTAAATGGAAAAGCACTCTTTTCAGTTTATTGGTTCACCCCTAAATTCGACATTTAAATCTCAGACTGAGGGCTCTGTGTTTCCCACGGTGCATCTAGTTTCATCCCAGAACAGCCTATAAGCCTGGATCTCCCCACTGCTGTTCCCTCAGAGTGTAAGTCTGCACCACACTGCTGAATGTAAAAATCATTACCACTTCAGTTAGTATAGAAGCTTCACAGCTGCTTGACCAATCGCCTAACATCACAAAGTCTAATGATGAATGGTAAGCAGGTGAACAGTAGAGTTAGCATTGATGTGATTGCTTTCACTCATAAATGATAACGTCATTGTACTTGCACTGAAATCTAGATTTTTTTAAGTAACCCAATGAATTGTCTTGCATCTGTGTAACATATTATTTACGGTTGACATTTTAACCTTTTAACTGCATGGCCTCACATTAATAGTCTCAAAAGTTTGTTCATTGACTAGGAATCTGAGAGTCTGTGGAGGTTTCCCTGACCATAAATGTGACCTGTCTTTGTAAATGAGTATGAAGGATTCCTTTGTATGAAGGATTCAAGGTACTCAAGAGGATTACTACAGGTCAGAACTATAGTGGTGCATGTACTTACATACTTCCTTAAAAGAGAAATGACTTCCTAAGGAAGCAGTGCTTCCATCATAGTCTCTTAGCTGTGAGCTAGCAGTACCATTCTGTGAACTTTAGGGCCAGAAAACAATTGAGAACTTGCTCTGTTGGTGTTGTGTATTCGTCTATAACTCTTCTGTTTTGAAAATATATACTATATTTTTTCTTTAAATAACATGTTTGATTTATCAAAGAAATTCCTCCAAAAATCCTTCTACAATTCTTTTCCTTAAAAATGTTGTGAAAAGCATGACAGCCATGTTGATACTTCAGGAATTTCTAATTCTGGGTACATATACACTATACAACTATAGCACTTTGATAACATTTTATGATTCCACCCTGTGGAATTTTGTAATTTGTAATTTCACATGGTACTTAGCATTCACTGCCAGAGAGTTCTAATGCTTGGGAGAATGGACTAGGGTGGTCTTGGGTATCTCACCAGACTACATATCCCAGGCTCCATTGCCTTGTAGCCATGACATTTAAAGTTGTATCTATATGGTTTGGGAGGCTATAAATGTGCAGAGTGTATACACCCTGTGCTGAGTACCTGAATTCATTTTGTGACCTGTTTGTTTTTATAGCTGGTATACTCCAGAGCACGTAAAGCAACTATAGAGGCTACGGCTGAGGTCTTTTAGATAGTTCCAGCTAGACACATAGTCCACTCATAACTAGATCCAGTTGATTCAGTGCTCATAATTTAGTCAGTAGGCCTAGGGCTCAAAAGTCTAAAAAATAAAAATATTCATCTCATGAGTTCTTAAAAGTTCTACACATCTATGGTCTCTGAATGATCCTTATCCATTTAATTGCAGTAATGGGACTGTGAAGTTGTTCCTTTTTTTAAAAAAAAAAAGTAGAATTCCATTGAGGTGGTAGTATATTTTAAAAAGAGGCTTATCTTTAGAAATAAACTTTATGATATTCTTGAACTACAATTATTCAGTAGATAGTCCCTTGCTAACGAAATGTGGGTTGTATTTGAGTCCTAATGTGTGTCTCTGTAAGTATGTATTTTCACATGACACATTTCTGTAGCCTCAAATGTATCCCAATGAGGGATTTAAAAACGGACTTTTTCTAATAGAAGCACATTTCCTGCTATAGCCTTATAGATATGAAAGTAAGCTTCATTTCTTACCCAGGGGGCATAGAGAGCCACAGTGTGTACAGACTTCCCTCTACTTTCATGGGAGTTAAGGGCACAGGGCCCCCATGAAAGTGGAAAAACTGAATATCGTAAGCCTCCCAAACCATATTTAAAACACATTAAAAAGTACCCGTACTAGCTAGGCCTGGCTGTACATGTATTCCCTCCCTCACACGGGCAAGCAGGAGGGGGAAGGGGAAAAGGGATGGGATGGGATGGGATGGTTGAGTAGAAGGAGGGAGAAAGGGAATACCTGTCCCATCCCCTGCCCTCTTCCTCCTGTCCCATCTTTTCCCTCCCCCACACGCTTCCTTCTTTCATCTCACCCCCCCCAGCAGCACAAGTGACTTAACACACATGCCCTCCTCCAGTCCTATCCCCTCCTTCCCGCTCAAGTGAATTTGCATGTCCTTCCTCTTCTCCCCTCCTATCCCCATGAGTGAGCAAGTGCGTTTGCCCTTCTTTTCTGTCCCATCTCCTTTCCCCCAGTAATGTGCAAATAATCAGTTTTGCAAATGCTTAACCTGCAAATGTGGAGAGCTAACTGTACTTAGTTTTAGGGGCTGCACTGCCTTAAAGACTTATTTTCTATTTCACAAGACTTGCTGACCTGCTTGGTTCTCACAGCATTTTCAGACCTATTTCTTAACATTTGTACTGGCAGACTTACAGTTTGAGTTGTACAGTTCAGAAGGCAGTAGCTTTCATTCTTTTGAATAGTATAGAGCAGTGTTGCTGAATCTATCTAACGTGGAGGACTAGCAATTATATTTTTCCAGGAACCAACACTATATTAATGCTCATTGGCTATAATGGTTTCTTTATTTCATGGAAACTAGCCAGGGACCATCAGCCAGTGGCTCGAGGACTGGCACTGATCCAGAGACCACCATTTTGAGTAGCATTCGTACAGAGAGAATTACTGTAGAAAGAATATTCTCTCCTCAGCTACTAGATATGTAGATGGCAAAGGTCAGGAAATGGAACTGATTAGCAGTAAAATCAGGACAAAAGAGAGGAAGTAGCATTTCAGTGAAATGAAACAAACAGAATTATGAAATTCACTGTCACAAGATACAGCAACAGGATTAGAATATGTTGTTTTGTTTCTTTGCTTTATACTTTGTGATTTTTTTCCGCTGAGAGAAACTTCAGAGATGATTATATGCTTTTGAACTTGTACCAGTTTCCACATATAAATTGAAATGGAGTTCTTGCCAATTCAAATCCAGTCAGCTGTTCCAAATCCAACATAATTTATCTAATAATTGCCCTACATAAGCAGTTTTGTAAAAAGCAAATAAAAGCATTATTTTCTGGCATAATCCACTGTGAGACTTGACCTCTCTATGGGCTTCAGAGTCTTGTCTGTTAGTAGGGTAAAGTGTGGAGGAATTAATATTTGGCACATAACAAGAGCTGTTTGTTTCTTTAAAAAAAAAGCCCCAGATATTTACATTTAAAGGGCCTTTGTTCAGCCAAGAAGGGGCTGCCTCAAGTGCACTGATGCAGCATAGCAATGCTTTTTAAAATGCTCTGTTCTTAACTTGCCCTCCACAGGTTATGTTTTCTCTGTTTCCTTTATGGGACACATTTTTTGTGCCAACAAGAACAAACCCGTTCAGTCTGAACAATTTGCAGCCCACATCTTAACTGCTAGGTTTTCATAACAACATACTCTGATCTGGTGGGGGGCACAGATATTGAAATATTCAGCCAGTTGTTTTCAAGATTACTATTTAGAAGAAAATGCCTGTTACCTTTACCTACTTATTCTTCAAAGACCATAGACGATGGACCTCTCTTTTTGTATGCACTGTTGGGTTTTTTTAATAGTCTGCCTTCTAAAACACTGGTATGACAACTCTAGGTAGTTTTCAGCAGGTTGGTATTAGCTGATAATAGTTGTCTTATGTTGGGAACTGTAGTTACCTGTTTGGAGCAATTTGACAAAGGAAAGACTGCCTAACAGTCAGAAGAACAAGATGTTGGCTTCTGGGCATATGTCACTCAACATCCTGCAGTTGTCAGCTGTCCAGTAACCTCAGATGTGTGCATCTGAGATAAGTGGGGTCTAATATGGAACTGGCAATTGTGTTGTCTCCATAGGAGTGACTGACTCATTTCTTTGCTCCAGCAAAACTTACTGGTAAAGGTATGCTTTTCATTTTGTGTTTGATATCCTGTTGTATATGTGTTCAGCTACTTAACTGTTTGCCTTTGATGAGTTTGAATTAACTCTAGGTGAGCCAGTAGGGAAGTTTTGCAGTTGGGACGAGATAGTGCTCCTGTCCCTGGTCCAAAATGTTACCTGGTTAACTTAAATAGTTGGTAGAGAGTAGGCTCATAATCTTTCTGTGCTTGACCAAGTAGCGTTTAGGACTTCATTTCACTGCACCACTCCCCTACGGAAATAATTTCTGTCCTGAAAGGGAACCAGTTTGTTAACTATCTCAAGCCAGTGTGACTTAGTATAATCACTTCCCCTCCACTCCTCTGCGTGCTTCTTTTATTGATGTTGTCTGATGAACAAACATGCAGTTTCATGCGCAGAAAATGTTGTTCCTGTTTGGTTGTCCTAATAAAGCTATTGCAACAATGTGTACTTTGCAGTTTGTGTGAAGTTTTCTATCTGATTGTAGAAACATTCTTAAACCAGGTAACCAGATGAGTGTCAATTTATGGGGTTTATTTTTGAAAGCATGCTTGAACTCTTGAGTCAAGTTATTGTGGCCACTCAACCTCCACCCCATAGACCACATTTACTTATACCAGTCTGAGTTTATTTTCATTCATGCCACACTCCTTGCAATGAGACAGGCATTTGTACCATGCTGATTGAATTCACTTTTTTTGTTTATATGTTTTTTATTTATTTATTTTTCGATGCTGTACCACTCAAACTGATGAAACAGGTGTACATTTGGATGTTTGGTTTGGGGATGGCCGATACTACAACTATTTTTAAAAGTTGGTTTTGAAATATTTTTAAAACTTGAGCATCCTTACTAACGGATGTTAATACAAATTGACTTATTAGCGTAGAAAGGGGAAGATAATTATAGGCTCATCTAGGTTTTTTTCTCCAGGTGTTTCCTCTAAGACACACATTTCGAGTATTATTTATCAGTCAGAGAAGAGGAACCAAATGGCTAACTTTTTGATAGTATGTATGGCATTTGTTATTGACAATATATATCAGGACAGATTACGAAATAAAATGTTGCCCTCTTCAAAGTTTGCAGATGTAAACAAATTCTCTTTTATAAATGGCAGCTCTTGATATATGTCCACCAACTTGTTCCTTTTTTCTCCAGTGGTCTATATTTATTCAGTGTAGGCAAGGAAAGCTGTCGTCTTCTTCCCACCAAGGTCATCAGCCAAATCCCTCATTAACTTGGGTGAAAATAGGATCAGACCTATAAAGATTATCTGGGATTGGCTGTTTAACCTGGTTATTGGGAATCCTACTGAGAAAGTACTGTAGCTGTGATCTTAGAAATTCACTATGTGTTGACCAAATATTTTTTGTAGGCTTTAAAAAAATATCCAGGTTGGATTGCTGACTGTACCACCCATAAGATATAGCTTGTTTTTTCTGTTAAATACTGTTTTGCATCTCGGCTTTATCTGTAAACAACTTGATGCTATCAGGTAATGTATTGATTTTAAAAATTTGCAAAATATGAGAGAATTTGCCCTGACTATTCCATTTTCCCCTGGACATTACAGATTCCAAGGAATGGTTTACATTTTATAATCTATAAGTGTGGATATCAGATTATACACGCGCGCGCTCACACACACACACACAAAAGTCATGTACAAAAGGCACAACACATTTAAACTCTGTATGTTCCTTTAGAAAGGCACAAGATAGATTCTGTAAAAGAATTCAGCTCAGCACCAAAGGTGAGGCCTAGAATGATATCCAGTGTTAATTTGATGGTGTCCTGCAGAGTCAGAAAAACATACAAATTTGTTTTATACTTATGGATGCAGTAAGAATTACATACTGTAATATATTGTAGTTTTAAGGTGCTAGAGCACTGGGTGCAATCATATACATGTCTACTGAGAAGTAAATTTCATTGCATTTAATGGAGCTTACTCCCAGCTAAATAGAGTGGCCACTTGTTGCCAAAAAGGAAACAGAAAGGCACAGCTTTTCATACCTATGGGCACAAATGTAGGAATACTCATCACATGAGCTGTGTGCCTGCTCATTCTGCTGTTCAAGTATTAGCATGCTGATGTTTTGCCCCTATTCTCCCTTCTTAAGAGTTCTCTGTCTTTATACTGGATTTGGACTGGACAGCTTTTTAAAAAGGAAGCCCCAGATTGAAGACTGTTCTCTGTTAGAGAAGGACTGTCCACTTATTTATACATTACTTCTCTGTTGAACAACAAAATTTAGGACTGGGAGTTCTTTAAAAAGATGCAACTTCTGCTCTCCTATGTGAAGCTAACATACTTCCTCTTCATGAGCAGAAGAAACCTTGCTTGAATTAATTTTCTGAACCTACAGATACCCAAGCACTACTCTTCTTAGAGAAGTGTACATGAAAGTTCTCAGGGAGAATAACAGTACTTACTTGTAGGCCAAATACAGTAGTGAGGTCAAAAGAATGTCCAAATGTCTAAAACTGTTTTTGCAAGCTGAAGGTGAAAGAAATGGCTGAAATCCCTTCATCGCAAAGTCTCAAAGTAGTGTATGAACAAACACTTGACAGATTTCACTTGGAAATAATGTTACAAAAGTGAATTTCATAGCAACACCTTTCCCTGGAAGAACCAGGGAGGTACTGATTGGTTTCAATGCTAATGTAATATAAAATAAAAATGATACTTTCCTTCTCATATCCTCTTGGCTTACTGTTTGCTCAACTATGGTGGTATGATTTGACTGTTGGAATAGGACACTGGGTTCAAATCCCTACTCAGCCATGAGAACTGGATGTCCTTGGGCAAGTCATGCTCTCAGCCTGGGAGGAAGGCAATGTTAAATCTCTTCTGAATAGATTTGCCAAGAAAACCCTATGCTAGAGTTGCAATACATCAGAGGTGATTTGAAAGCATGTAAAACTCATATAAATCTACTACACACATGTGTATACACACAAGACCTAAATCCAAATTCTTGTCCCAACTAGAGCAATGCAATTTTTAAAAGCAGTGTGATTTATATAAGTGATGACACTGCAGTCAAAAATTGAATCTGGTCTCAAAGCAACTGGATTTAGGCCAGACAAAATCTTACATACAGATACATATACATGTAACATTTATGCTTTTACCTTAGCTTTTGCCAAATGGAATTAAGGCATATAAAACAGTACATGTTTCATTTTTTTTAAAAAAAACATGTAATAAAAATACAACCATCATATGAAAGGAAAAACTAGACAGTGAAACCAGCAGTTAAATTAAAATCAGTAAATGAACCCTCCTAAAGTATAGATGACAGCCATTAAAGGCTTTTGGAAAAGCAAGTCAGGCTCTACCTTGGAGAAGAAATTTCAGAATTTAGGTATCACCACAAAAAAGGCCTGTACCCCAGACATTGCCTGCTTGTTTCCCAAATGGCTGTACACCTCAACTAATTAGAGTGCAAATTTTTGTGGGAGAAGCATCCTTTTAAATATCCAGGCTAGGAAAGTTAGACCTATAGAGACTGAGACTAAAGGAGGCAAATGTGTCTTCATTTGATGTGTGTGTATTGCATATAAAAAGGAGCCAGAACAGATTAGAGCCCCTTTTTGCAGGATATATAATATTGCTGGTACATAATGTAAGAGGCAGCCTTCATACTGGCATGCATTTTGGTCTTGCTGTTGTCACTGCACAGTTGTTTGCTGCTGTATTCTGTAGCAGTACAAAGAGTCTTCAGCACTGGGAATTGCTGTCACAAAAAACAAAACAAAACAAAAAAAACACCCAGCAAATTAAGTTTTAGTGTATTTTACTTTTTAAAAGTATTTTCAGCACTGTAGAACATAACATATAATAATGAGAATAAGACTGTCCATGACTGCATATGTGACATTCTGCTCATAAATATGTTTCTTTTTTCAATCCTATTTCATGTACAGCTTCTGTATATGTTTTTGCACCTTGATTTTTTTCCCCTCCCAAGTCAAGAAGTTTTGAAAAAGGGAGGAGGAGTTGGTGAATGAGACATGGATGGAACACAGTAGGGTGTATGCTGTTTAAATGCCTGAAAGTTGTGCATTACTGGTTATATGTGGGAACCATTCCTGTTGGGCTGAGCAAGCTTCTGACAGATTACGTGCAAGTACATCTGTATGTGCTTCATTATTTGATTGCCTTAGGAGACTGCTGTTTAAGTTGGCAAATCGACTTATTAAAAGCAAAGCTTGTCTCCTGGCAAGATTACAGCATGCCGAGGGGAAAAAGCCCAAATGCTGAGGTATAATGTGTTTATAGTGTAAGGAAACTATAAAGTTACCAGGGAAAAGTAGGATTAAATGTGGTTCCAATTTATTGTACTGGGCTCAAGATGACAGCCCTTCAGGATTCAGAAGTAAATGCTGAAATCTTTATATTTCTGCATCAAATATGTTGAGTAAATCTGGAATTTTGTACTCTTCTAATTCGTAAAAAGTTTGGAGGATTTTCCTCCAGTATTTCCTGTATGTTTGAGCAGTTCCTAAAGTAAGAGTGCAGATGGTAACAGAATAGGAAGATTTGTTTAGTCTCACTGACCAGGCTTGCTGCAGGCAATTGAGGGAAACTTAACACAAAATTTAAAACTATGGGTTGTATTGTGTGCTTGGAAGCAACTCTGTTTGGTTTGTGTGTATTGGATAAATGAAAAAAAACACAACAAACAAGGGAACAATGGACAAGCATTAATACTGGGCCTTACACAGATTGAAAACTATCTTCACTGTTAGGTCCATTTCTCTTTGGAAGTATCCACAACTAAGACCTTGTGGCTGCTTCTTAGTAGCGGAACTGTAAAGTATACAGTGCATAAGAAAACCAAGTCTGTGGCTTCAGATGAGAAATCCCAACTGCTAGAGTTGCAGTCAGCATGTTTCATTTATATTGTTTGTACTTGTGATGAACCACCGGTGTGCATTGGAGAAAAACTGCTAAACCTTTCTCATGGATACAAACAATTATGCATTCCTTTTACATCAAAGAGAGACAGGGAGAGAGGATTTTACCAGGGTATCCATTATTAGAGTGACTGCCAGTGAGTATATATGTGTGTATAAAGATACAAATGAGCAGGGAAGAGAAAGGAATACTGCAGTCTCATAAATGTTGTAGCAGGACAAAGGGACCTTTGCGCCCCCCTGCATGGTATGAACCTGATTCCCTGGCTGGGAACACCAACCACAGACAGTGAGAAGTGGTGGCACTTATAAATGGCAAAGCAGTCAGGTACTTGCCTCCGATATCACACTGAGAGTGGAAGCAGCAGCAAGTGGTGCACAATGGGCAGAGGCAGAAAGGGTTAAGTGAGAATAGGATAGGTAAAGGGGAGAGAGATGCAAAGGGATGAGAGTAAAGGGAGAATGAAATAGTTATAGGGGAGAGCACAGGAAGAGGTGCAAGAAGGAGCATTGGAACCAGACAAAGAGAGGGAGGACTCAGGTGCTTGACTGAGGCTGCAGAAGGACAGCACAGACAGAAGAGGCCTGGGAAGAAACAGGGAAGACAAAGGGGGAGTAGGAACAAGTACAGGGCAGGCAGGCAGGCAGGCAGGCAAAGGGAAGAAATTTGAGGAGCAGAAGCGTTGGATTCAGATGAGTGGGTCATGAAGAGCCAATGCCTTAGTAACAGCATCACAGTGGCTCAAACATCTGCTGACATATCATTGCCCCATTGGGGCCCACTTCTAGACTGCCCAACCCCAGGTGACAGTTGCATGCCACTGTTCAAGGAGGAAGATACCTTTTAGCTCCAGAGGGAGAACCCAGAAGTCCAGAACATGGGTGGAATGACTGAGAAGGCTATGCATCCTAATTGTTTGCTATAGACAAGGCATAGGCGGACAAAGAGATTCTCTGTTCAGCAAAAACAAATAGAAGGAGCTTGGGGGCTGAGATGTAGAAAATACTCATTAATTGAAACAGTTCTGCATAGTTCTAGGAGTGACAAGTACTTACCGTACCTATTTAGCTTACTAATTGGAGTTACATTGTGACCAATGTTTATAGTTTGTGCAAAATAAAGAGCCAGCATGGTAGTGGTATTGTGTATCTTCAAGTCATTCCTAGCTTATGGCAAACCTGTCACAGGGTTTCCTTGGCAGAATTTGTTTGGGGGAGGGGGTTGTTCTTGCCTTTCTCTGTGGCTAATAGAGTGTGACATGCCCAGGGTCACCCAGTAGGTTCCCATGGCTAAGTTGGCATTTGAACCCTAGACTGCCAGCATCCTAGTCCAGCATTCAATCCCCTGCACTTTGCTGACTCTCAAACATCCTGGTGTATGGGTTGAGTCTTGGACTAGAACTCCAAGGGACCAAGGTTCAAATCCCCATTCTCTCATGGCAACCCACTGAGTGAACTTAGCAAGTCTGCTCTTTCAACTTCCTTTGAGTAAATCTCACCAGAAAAACCCAGTGATAGGGTCACCATGAGTAAGAGTTAACTTGTAGGCACACAACGACGACATGAGTCAATGAGGAAATAAAACTAAATAAATGTAGAAGACATTTCTCTGATGGATCTTCAATTTGAGGATACAGCTCTCCAGGAACAGAGGACCTGGGGGGCCAGCCCCAAGGACCACAGGCCTGCAATATTTCTCAGAAACTGAGGAAGTTCTGTATTTATTTCTTTGACAGAAAAAGCGAGAATCCTCTTGGAAATGTTTGGCTGTTCAATAGTCTTATAACTGCTGTCTGTGTAAACTAAGATCCTTCTGGGTAGTTCCTGTTCTTTTGTGTCAAAGTGATGACGAGAGAGTTTAAGGCAGTGGCCACATTTGTTAAGCTTCAAGCAACTTTATATATTTGTGTACATTACCTTAAGAATGTAGGGAAAGGCTAATTAGGGTACAGCTTGTTCTGACTTCGTGCGCAAACTCAGTATGATAAAAATCATGTGCAGAGTGTACTTTCAGGTTCAGCAGGTGGTATTACCTTCAGTTACCTTGGGAGTAAGTGCACAGGATAATGATGGAAACTAAAAATTTCCAGACATAGCTTGGAAACAGCAGCTGTTTGCTGATGAAAAATTCCTCAGTCAGTCAGTTAAATGAGGACAACTTTTGTTTTGGAGGAGTTTCCTACTTCTTGGGCAGAAATTTAAAGTACTGATTTGTGAATGTCTACTTGGAGTGTTCCTATAGTATTAACTATGTAGGATGATGAGCTATAGTTAATAATATAGGAAAAATAGGTACAATAAGTAATTTAGGTATTTAGAATTCTTTGTTAGAGAGCTGTGGTGCACTTCCCAGTGTATAAACCTGTGTTTTGTGTAGAATGAAACCATAACAGTTAAAGTGATATTAAACTGCTATAACTGTGCCTTGTAGATACGCCTTTAGTCTGTACCATTAATCTACCTTAAAAGGACAGAGAGGCATTTCAGGGGTGAGGTGTATAAATAAATGTATATGGAGCCCTGCACTTTAAACCTTCTTTAAGTAAATTATTTAAACCTGTCTCTCCTTTAGTGATTTAAATTGATCAGATCTAAATAAATCCATACCAATTTGTTATAATTGGACAGGAAATAGTTCACTTTAGAAAGAGTATTATAACACTCTTTTTAAATATGAACTATTTTAGTCTAGTTATAGTTTAAAAAAAGGTAGTTCATGAATTTGCAGTGGAACTTTGACATCTTGGAGGCTAAAATGGTTTTATAAATGGTAGTTTGTTGCTACTTCATAATAGGGTTGTAAAGGTTATTCACAAATTTTCTTGTCCTAAAAACCCAGTTAAGAACTGCCACATTTTTCACATTCTTGTGAAATTTTACTTACACAAAACGTTTTTTCCCCACAAATTCCACATTTTTGCACAGAAAACAGCACAGAAGACATTGTGATGTGTTTTGTTGCACAAATGAGTTTTTCACAAAAATGTCCCAAAATGTGAAAAAATTGATAAATGTGTAAAAGCTCTTATAACCTTGCCTAGAATAAAGGAAACTTTTAAATATTTCATGTATGAGAATGTACTATGCATAATATGAGATCTTGTACTTAGTTCACTCACTCATGTGCATGGGGACATATATTCTTAATTTGTCCAACCTGCAGATTACGTGAAGATCTGTGGGTTTCTTATCCTTTGGTGGAAAGGAAGAAGAGATACATAATGGTCATTTCAGGTTTGCCCAATAAAGCACTAAAACATACTTGTGAAATTTTCCTTCCAAGGTACAGATTCTTTGCTTGATTCCTTCACTCCTCAAATTTTTAGCATTGCAGTAACTTAATAGTTCGGTTGAGCATCTAGAAATACAGCTTAGGCATCTAAAGAAAAGGGACAGGTAGAGTTACCAAGGGAATGCAAACACTGCAAATGTAAGAGTTCTAGTGTCTCCCTCCACAGTAATAGAAATTTGGAAAGTGAAGGAAAAAATAATTTGTGGGCAGAATTCTTATTTGTGCGGTGCAGTGCCCTCATCCCCTCCCTATAGCTACACCCATGAGACTTGCCCTGCTCCGTTGTCTGTCCCTGTACTAATTTCTGCATCATATAATCAGATGAATCAATTTTCTTCTAAACCTCTCCTTCAGGTTTAGAAGATATCATGATGATACTGTTTTTATGGCATTATGAAGATTTTACTTTTCACTAAGTTATATGGTTAGCCAAAATGCTCTTCATTTCTGCACAAAATAGGGCATACATGGGTGTGTGTGTGTGTGTCAGAGATGGTCCTGCCATGGAAATGTTATGCATTAAAAAAATGGTATAAGGATCTTGAAATATATGCATAAAATCATTCCTAAAATGAAAGAATAAATAGATACTTTAAAAGGTTTTTGATGCACCATATTGCACATCGCACAATGGCCTAGCACTTTTCTAAAGGCAGGAGCTGTTCTTAAGTATTAATGGAAAATACAGACACCCTGTGGTGGAGGGCAGCTTCAAAGCAATCAGCACATTTATGAAACACTAAACTCTTACATTACAGTTTTTTATATTAGGTCAGCACTTTTACTTTAATGGTGTGCAATCAGAGCCTTTCAAAGACAATTGCTAATGAGTTTGCTTTTTTTTTAAAAAAAACACATTTTGCTTTTTTTATTGTAGTTACTGTATTGTTAAGAATTAGAAAAAAATCTTTGTTTTGTGCTTAATGGCAGAGATTGGCTGATACTGCCTGGAATTTAGTCACCCCCACCCCCTTTTTGGCATTATACAAAATGTTATAGAATGCCTAACTTGTATGCCTCATTGATATTAAATATTACAAATCCAATTAAATATCTAATCCAGACAGGAGCAACCCAAGAAGGTGACTTCAGGTCACCATCCACTGGCTGTCAATCTGAGTTACCTGAGAAGATGATTGTGAGATGATGGGACAGAACTATGTAGGGTGAGTTCCAAGGGGGTGCAAAGAAATTTCTCTTCACAAACACTTACATCAAGTAAAACTAGTTGTTTAAGGTACCTCCATCGTTTGTTGGTTCTGTTGCAATAGACTGTTAATGACTGTCCTCTTCGAAATTGCAAAAGAGATGGGATATGTATCAGTTGTAGTTGAACGATCAAGGAAGCCATCCTAATTTGCTTGTACTCCTTCCTCCTTCACTCCCTCTCTCCCTTTCTGTAGTTCTTTTTCAATCTGGAGCATAACTCAATATTTTCAGGAGTGTACGATAATACACAATAATATTTTTGATGGTACCTTTGTTGCGGGGCATTCAGGCACAAAATATACAGTTCCTAATTAGACAGATAAACCTGCTAATGTGGTTTGAAGATGCCTTTTTGTTAAAAAATCTTTTACAGTCCTATAGTTGTATGCATGTTTTACAAAATATGCGAAAAACAGTAACAAAATATTTCCCTGCCTTACAGAGCTACCTTTACTCATTTTGTACCATCACGATTTGTTTTACACTGAACATAGTCTTTACAAAAATTTGTTAAGACAAGTGTCATTACTTTTATAAAAGAAGATGTGTTTGAAAAGTGGCCTATAGGGGGAGTAGAATATAACAGAAATTTTAACTGCAGGGATTTTTTTTAAGGTTCTAGTTGGAGCCAACAGAAAACATCTGTTGTCTTATTTATAGCTCTCCAATTTCCAAGAAGTATATTCTATAGCAGATGAGAAAGTGGATGACAGCTCATAATTCATAAAGTTACCAAAGCTTAATCTGATAGAACATCATGTACAAAACTCCTCCCTGCCACAATATCACTTCCTTAATGCAAGATAGCAATGACTTTGCTGTGCATTAAACAGAGTTGACATAAAATTTACAGCACTTGTTAAAATAATTAAACATTAGTAAGGAAGCATGGTATATCTTTTTTCTTTTCTTTTCTTTTTTTTAGGGATTGTCTCAGAATCAGCATCTCATTGCTGGAGAGATGCAGTTTGTTATCACATTTCCTGAAAATGTTTTGCTCTCTCCCCTTAACCATTTGGATTTATGATAATGGCACTCCTTGCATTGTCATGTTGATTTTTTAAAAGTGACTTTTGTTTGCATTCTGCCAAGATAGTGATTTGACAATGAGAGAAAAGTTGTGTCTAGAAATACTACTTATTTACCAATAGTTTACCACAACTGACCAAAGTTTTCACCTCTCTTCAGAAACCTGTTGGATATGAAAGAAGTTTGGTGTAAATCCTGAGAGCAGTGCAGCTCTCTACACAGAAAGTTTTAATTTACCCTTCTTTCCATTTGGAGTTGGAGTGGAGGTATCCATGCATGCAAATTCATACACAAGTATAGACTATGGAGAAGAGAAACAATGTTCTACTCATTCATTTATTGTAATATGGTGAAATCGGCAGTCATGTATCTAGTTAAATTTATTTTTGTGATGATATCTTCCTGCAATATGAATGTTTAAAATCAAATTTCTTCTTCTTTCTGTTAATATATAGCTATTAGCTTTTATAGCTGTTAGTATATAGTATATGTAGTTAGTATATAGTTATAGGATATAGCTTCTTTCTGTTAGTATAATTCACAGATATCCACTACAGCCTCAAAACATGAATGTCCAAATGCAGTTGCGTTCTTGTTCTCCAAACATTGGCTGCGTTAGTTTAATCATACCAAATGCAATTTGGGCTTTAGACACTGGTAACCATTTTTGGAAAAGTAAAAAGTTACCTTTGAGTTGTTTTTATAAAAAGAAATTCCAGTTAAAAATATAGTCAGTATTATCTCCCCTTTAAGCTCTGCTGACAGTGTCCTGCATAATCTGCAATTATTCCTCTGTTCCCTTTGTTTATGCTAATCAGTGCAAGCAGTTCAGCGAAACATGAACTTTACTAGTCAAAGGCAGGTCATACCTTGTCTCATTTCATGATGTTCTGCCTCTTTTTATTTTTCTTTCTAATATAATCTGTGTTTTAAGGAGTTGGATATAATGAACCTATGATAAATAATATGGAGTGGTAGAAGATACCAGAGAGAGCTTGGTAACAGTGCATTCTTCTACATGTTAAGTCCTGCTGCTCAGTGGGGCTTATTCGCATGCAGTTGGGGTATAGAGATACAACCCAGATCCATGCTTTGTCCTCTCCAGGTATACTTGGGACAGTATTATTTTTATAAAAGTATGATAACAAAGTAAGGTAAATAAAAATGCATCATTTTTGAAATATATTATTGAAATGTATACATTCTCTTGGTCTTTGAGAAAAGACAAAAAAGTAATTGGTTGAAATGGAATTAAAAAGCTTGCTTTTTTCTCCCTGAATAGGTTAACAAATATTATGGGTCCTTTCAGCTTTTTAAATAATTAATGTGATAATTTCTCTAGTAATATCTCTGACATAAGGTGGATATTAATAATATTGTATGATACCGATTGGCTGTACTGATAGAAAGCCTATTTGCTGGTTTTCCTTGTTTTTCCCATTTAATCCTGTTATTTATTTATCCAAGTTAGAATTTTTTTCTTCCTAAGCACTGAATTATGCAGCGAAATCCTGTGCAGATTTAGTTGGAAGTCCGACAGAGTTCAAGGAAACATACATCTAATAAAGTATGCGTAGAATTTTAGACTTACCATCCTTGACAACAATCAAAACTCTGGACAAAGAGGTTGCTGAATTGTTGCTCTCAGCATTTCTCAGCATTGCAAGGTTCTGGCAAGGATTGATGGGATTTGCAATCCAGCAACTTCTGAAGGGCTGCTTTTTGCTTTCCCCTAATCAAGTATTTCCACCCTTAAACATGCTCAAACAGTTATTAGTAATAGAATACATTTCTGCTATAAACATTTTGGGTGCAACCCTAGAAAAGCCCAAGTCCCATTGGAAACATTGACCATAATCTGGTGAGTACTGTAAGATACCCAGGCGATGTCCATTGATATCCTGCAAACATCGTCTTTTTCCTTCTCCTTTCACACACCCAGATGGTGAAACGCTTTTGCAACTCTTCTGTTGGATCAAAAAAAGTTGCTATGCAGAGGCACTGTGGTGTGACAGTCCTGCTGGCCTGGAAAGGTTACAACTAGTGGCCTTTGAGGCATGGAACTTAACACAGTCCCAGTTTCTAATATAAATTCACACATCTGAGTGAATTCTCATGTACCTATCCAAAAGTGATTTGTGACAAAATTTTTACATTAACTTGCAAGAGCAGATACAAGATAATTGCTTCCTAGCTGCCCATGCTTTAAAACACTTGCACTTGAATGATTAAAAGCTTGTCAAAAGCTTGTGTCTGGGGTTGTCTTTGACAGTAATATTAGACCATAGTCTTCTGTATACCTTTCTAGTAAATGAGTGCCTTTTTTCCATAGGGTGTCTTATTACATTTTAAAGGGCAGGTTAGGTTATAATTTCTGTTCTATCCACTTTCATGCTTCCTCTAGCATTAATGAAAGGTTTGGCTCAGAAACTTGGAGAGCCAATCTTCCAGCTTTAACTTTCCATAGGCCTTTGCCAGGTAATAACTCTGAAAATCTCTTTTTACTGAGAACTCCTCCAAAAGGTGCAGCTGTGCACCGGTTTCGTCTTGCAGTTTGTAGCTATGTTGGCAGCTCTTAGATGCAAGGTATGTTGTCTGCTCCCACACGTTGCTGTTGCTAAAAGCTGTTCAGGCCTGTCTCTATTAGTGAGAGAGGAGAGCTTTTGGATTGGATGGAATCCCAACTTCTTTTTCATCTGATTGGGTATCACTCTGGCAAGGTAAAAATAGAACCAGTGGAAAATCCAGCACTTCTGACATGTCATCAGAAGCGTCCTTTAAGCTGAGATAAATGCTTAATGACTAGTGAGGAAGACTCTAATGCATCTCCAGTGACTTGGGAATTTTGGAGAATTGGGTTTAAAATAAAACCCAAACCATATAATTGGTCTTATATGTGAAGTAAAATGATTAGTTTAAGTGAAAAACTGATTCTGGATTGTAGCAAAGGAATCTGCAAAGTTGCCCAGATTCTTAAGAATGGACTTGGGTCTCCAAACCTCTGTGCCGTTTTACAGCACAGTTCAAAGCAGAAGATAGTTTTAAAGTCAGGTACTGGTTGTCAAGCTTTATTTTTCTCTCTCTGTGTTACTAAAAATTGCATGTTGGAAGTGGGGCTCATTTCTCACTGTAATCCTTTTAATGTGTGTGCAGTTCTCTGCTCTGTTGCATCTAATCCATATTCAAAGCTTGCTTTGGCTTTGGTTATTGGAATACTGACTTTTATTCCATGTTGCTCTGGCTTGTTTTTTAAAATTAAAGCATCATGAACAGACCTGGATTCTTTCTTAGTAAATCTTGTAAAATGGCATTTAGTTCTAAGAATGTTGTAAAGTGTTTACTTTGGCAGACAAATGTTTCTTTGAGGTCTTTCGTCCCCATCTTCTTTAAATTATTGTGATTTTTAGTCTTGTGCCAAAGGTGGAAAGTTTACTGCTGAAAGTACCAGTTGTGGTATAATCATACCTGAACCTTTATTCAGAGTCTTTGCAGAAGATAGCTGCTGCAAGACATCAGTTTTCAAAAATTCAGTGAATATTTTTGTTTTTTCTTAATGCAGCTCAGTTAATTGAATAGGTGAAACTTTTACATAATCAGAATCTTTGTTTAGCAGATTAACCATGTACATAGGACAGCAAGCTAGACATTATGTTTTATGTAAAAAAAACTCAGTAGATTACAAGTGCATTTCTGTGAAACTGTGAAATACAGATGAGAGAAATCTCTCCTTTAAAATTCTTTACAATACAATGCTGTTGTATATATTTATGGAAATGGAAAGGGTTTTTTTTTTTAAAGTACCATGTTGCTCTGTCCCCAAACTAAGTAGCTGAAAGTAAATCCATGTGTGGTTGCCTATACCATTGGCATACAGAATAAGTGACAGTAGGGAAACAGTCATCTTGTTATCCTGTTGAGTTGCTTGGCTAGTAGAGGTAGTTCTGTCTTGGAACAAATCTTGCTTTAATTCGATAGAATCAAGTTATCTTTTATTTTGAATGGTACTTCTTAAAAAATGTTCACGTGCAGAAGGTAGATAACTTGAGAGAATTTGATATTGCACTTCCTGGGAAATAAAAGATGTCTAGAGGGAAATGTCACTATGTTTGCTTTAATTTGAAAAGAGACAGGAGTTGGATTTCGTATACTGTACTTTATCACTAGCTGTAGTTCAACATTTCTGTAAAACATCTGGAACAAGATGACAGAGCTGAGTTGAAAGGAACAGAGTATCTTCCATTTGTTTTCCTCCCAGAAAACACTAGAGGGAGTAAGAGATACGAGGTAGTAAATAGGTGGAATTTTTTTTGTTCCATTTTTTCCTACTTCAGAGCATCTCAGTTGTTTAGTATGCCAGTATTCTATGTATGAAAAATACATCTTCAGTCATGTATGTATAATTTTGAAGGATCCTGCTGGTTAGACATAGGTTGATTCAATGTTGATTCATATAATTTGGAATAAATACATTTTGTAAGTAAAACAAGATATGAACTCTTCTTAAATGGTTGGTTTCCAACAAGAAACAAAGCTGCTTCTTTGGTACAAAGTGATTCTTTGCAGGCAAATGATATATTTAGAACAACTGCCTCTAGCCACACTATGTTAAAATAAAGGAGAACACCTTTTTTACTGAGTTTCTTGTATGTGTAAATGCAGTTCCAGTTAATGCTGCAGAGAATGCTGTTTCAGTTTAGTTCTGTGAATTTAGATTCTTGCTCTGTGGCAAATTCAAAGAACTATTCTAAGAATAGTTTGTGCTAAATAAAGGGAAAACTTCAGTTTGTTTTTAAAATATAGCATATTAATGGCTCTTGTAAAAATTGTTTGCTTTCTTAGTTATTGAATAAGCTGCTCTCCAGTGAAACTCTACGGCTCCCTCAGCTGGTGCTAGACATTAACCCAGATAGCTGTAGGTCTTTAGTTTTAGGTCCCTTTCACATTGCATACTTGTAGTAGTTTAATACTCTTTTGCCATGATTGCATCATATAGAATCCTGGGTTTTATAATTTGTTGAGGCAGTAGCCAGAGCGGCATAGTGATCTGAGCATTAGATTTTGATCCTGGAGACCAGAGTTCAACTCCTGGCTTGGCCATAGGAACCCACTGGGTGACCTTGAGTGCGTCACATACACCTAGCCCCAGAAAACCCTGTGATAGGTTTGCCTTAAGGACACCATAAGTCAGGAACAACTTGAAGGCACACAATAACAACACAAGGCGCTAGAGCTGTCTGGCAGAGAATTCAAATACCTCATGAAACTACCAGTCCTAGGATTCTGTAGGATGCAACCATAGCCGTTAAAATGGTATCAAAGTTCTATAAATGGTGGAAGTCTCTATTTTGTGAGAGAAATGTGTACAAAATCTATAGCTCATCTTTGCACTTGGACTCAACAGTCCTCTCTCATTAATAACATTGATGAGAGGAGTACAATAATCCTGCAGAAACCATGGCAAGAAACCTGATTAGGATACACTTGAAAAGCTATGCAAGTTTGCTGTTAAGCTCAAGCTGTATACCAGTCTCCCAGCACTGGGCACTTTTTGAGAATCTGCACATAGTAGCTCTCCTGACAGCCCCATCATAGAGTGGTGCAGGTCTTGGTACTCAAGATAGTGCAAAAATCCAGGACTGTCTTTCCCCCAACAGAAACATTGCTTGACCGGGATGCACACATAACTGGCACTTGCTCTCTTGATCTGAATTAGCTTCCCAAGCAGCTATCTCAGACTTGCAGAGATAGCATTTACTATTAGGTTGCCTTTTCTGCAAAAATTTGGTGTTGGCATGCTGAATTTAAAGTATCCTTTTGATACAGTCACTTTTCCTCTCTTCTGTAATACTTAAGCAAGGCTCTCACACACAGACTTATGGCCTTTGTTCTATTCACATTACTCACAGGCAAATATATGTTATCATAATGCAGCTTTGGTTATTGCTATGAAAATTATAAAATATAGCAATCAGTAGTTAGCTGAGAAGTTCACATTGTAGTGATAATTACTTAAAAATACCAAGCGTGAAAAGATGATAGAAGTGCATAGTTCTGAAGTTGCATGAAAAATTTAAAAAATCTGCAAGGTATAATGAAAGAAGAGTATCTACTGAGAATATGCTAAATGTGTCCTGGATTTTTTTCATTTGGTTTGCATATAAAACCTTGATATTTTAAACTGACTTTTTTTTTCTGAACAAGATTATATAGGATTTTACTATGTGGTTAAGGACTGACAAATAAACTGTTTGCATAGACTTTGTTAGCTGATAAAAAAGAATTTGTTCAGTGTTTAAAATTTAACCAGCTCCATTACATCTCATGGTCTTCATAAACTGTAATGTTAATATCTATCTATCTGTTTACTTATTTATTTTTCTTCACAGGTTTTACACTTCCAGATCTTTCAGAACAGTTTTCACCACCTGATAATGCCCCTCCCCTCCTTGTCAAGTTAGTGGAAGCCATTGAAAGAAAAGGTATGCAGATTATGTATAGGAATAAAATATTAATATTAATCACACAGGTGGCATTTCTTAAGAATCATATTTTGCATTGTAAACAGCATGTATGAATGTCAGAATCTGCAACAGGTAGTGCTTGGTCTTACTTACCATATATGTTTGACTGTCAGTTGATCTCATGGATTAGTTGAGGGCAGGTTTTGGGCCTCAAATTAGGGAATTTGCTGTGATCCATGGATAAGTCAAGGAGCATGTAACAAAGCCCAGTTTAAACAGAGATTACACTATCAGTTGATCTTGTGGATAAGTTAAGGGCAGGTTTTGGGCCCCAAATTAGGAAATTTGCTGTGACCCAGAAATAGAGGGTAAAACTTGGGGGCATATACAAAGCCCAGTTGAAATAGAGAGGGCCATAAGAAAAGGGAGCTGGGATTGAAGTTGCCTGTTAGCCACTGGATAGATTGTGTACAATTGTACAGTAGACTGAAGAAGCAGGCGCACAGATCTCCTGGTCACAGTATTCCCTGTTTATCATCTTCATATGTATTGCAGTCAGTCCTTCATGTTTGCAGCTTTCACTCTCAGAGATTTGATTATTTGTGAATTTCTCTAACCTCTATCCCCGCCCCCCGGTGCTTCTTTTCTGGAGGATTCTTCCCTCTTAGTAGCTCTGATCATCCTCACAGCCCTTAAAAAACTCACCTTTGCTCCTCCTCCTCCACCTGCTGCCTAGCCAGCTGAGAATAGCTTGCAGTCTGATTTCCCAGGACCACAGACCCTCTCCCACTGCCCCCTCCCATCTTAGGAAGGAGATGGGTGAGAGAGAGGGAATTACAGGGCCACCATGCCAGCTCACTCCCTTTCCCTCTCCTTTCCCTGACCTGGTTTGAACTCTGGATGCCCCTTGTCCCTACCATGCCTGGGGCCTCTTTCCACAGGCATAACACACATTTTGATATATGCAATTTTTCCATTTTTTGTGAGGGTCTTGTGCCTCTAACCCTCACAAATGTGGGCTGACTGTATATTTCAACTTAAATTATAATAAATATTTCCAAATTTGCAGTTCCTAGAATTTTCTGTGCGTTCCACTTTTCTCCAGTAGGAGGGCCAAGGGAAGGACACAGAGTTTGGAAAAGCTCCTTTTTTGGACTACCAGAATTCAGTAGCCAGTATAACCAGTCTGTGATGCAACATATTAGCTGAAAGTGGTATCACATTCCCTTGTGAAGGAGTGGGTTGTCATAAATTCCTCCCAATTTGAGGTGCACCCAGATCAGGCAAATGGAAAGAGAAAGCCAAGGCTGCCAAAAAGGCTGTAAAAGGACCAAAAGAAGAGAATCTCCAAATTCTATAAGTTATTGTTGCAAAGAGAAACGGAATCAGAAACTGTTAAAGATAATATGGTTAGATGGGCACAGAATATTGGACATTCAATTGAGTTGGATACATGGGTGAGGACATGGAAAGCAGACATAAAATTTACACCAAGTTTAAATTTAAGAGAAAACTTTTATAAAATGCTACATAGATGGTATATGACACCTGAAAGGTTGTGGAAAATAATTAAAAATGAAAATGAAAGATGTTGGAAATGTGATGAGAAGGTAGGGTCGTTCTTTCATATGTGGTGGACCTGTAAGATAGGAAGGAAATTTTGGAAGGAAATACATGATGAAATTCAAAGAATTTACAATTTAAATTTTGAAATGAAGCCAGAGTTTTATTTGTTAATATGTTGGGGCAACAAAGAGAGATAAGATGTTACCAGAAGACATTGTTATATTTGCTAACTGCTGCAAGATTGACATATGCACAATATTGGAAAGAAAGGAACCATGTTGATACAAAGAATGGAAATTAAAAGTTCTGGATATGATAGAGATAGAAAAGCCAACATTTTCACTGAAAAATAAATCTGTCCAGAACTTTGAAAGGGAATGGAGCGAAGTCTTAAAGATATAGTAATAAGAAAAGGAAAAGAATAAAGCAAGATTGTATGTAATATAAGGCAGCAATGTAACAAAGCAGCAATGTAACAATGTAAGATGCAACAATGTAAGATTATCCTTTAAACAGAAACTATGTATGAATGAAATGTAAATAAGCAGACTCAACTGGAAAAAAAAGAAAAAAGTTTGGAAGTGGGGAAGGCTTTTTTTTCTATTTTCACTTTAAACCTTAATAAAAATATTTTTTTAAAAACAATAAGGCTGTAAAGCCTGACTCTGCACACCTCAAACTGAGAAGAGTTTGGGATGATCTGTTCCCTCAATCCCCTCCCCAAGCAGCAACACATGGATAAGTCAAGCCAGATTTTTAAGCTTGATTTTTTTTGACTAAAATTTTCAAATTATAGTCAAGCATATATGGTAGTTATTCTTTTTATGTATATATATATATATATATTGCACAGCAGTTTCTCGATTTGCCCCAAAGTCCACAAATGTTCTTTTGAAAAAACTGAACATTTTCAATCTGTGTTGTTCAAACCGACCTTACTAGTATGGATAAGCCAGATTCATGCTTGGAGGATGTTGCTGGTTTAAACCTTTGAAGACTTACAAGGCCAGGAACTACACTGAAAGATCACTCATTCCCATATGTCTCTACCCAGAACTTCTTCAGAAGCCCTGCTGAGTACCCATGCTAAATCCGGTGGAGACGGTGTCCACTGGAGAGAAGGTCTTTGCAGTAGTGGCACCCCAGTTATGGAACAGACCCCAGAGAAGTTTGACTTGCAGTCCTTTTGATGCCATATAAACACATTTCTGTTCACACAAGCCTGTAAAATAATTTATGTAGTTGAGCTGCTCATTTCAGACTGTGTTTCAATTCTGAAGTTAGTATTATTTTTGTTGCATTGGCTTTGATCTATGCTTTATCTTGTATATAAATTATTTTTAAATTGTTTTTTAATGTCCCTAGCTACACATTAGGCTCTTTCATAGTAGTTAAAATGGCCAAACCTTTTCTGTACATTTCAAGTAAAATTTCAAAGAATAACAGGTAATATCTGTTAATCTTTGCATAATAGTTCAGAACAAAGCAAGGAACATCATTGGCCCCAGAGCAAGGAACGTAACTGCCTACCATCCAATACAGAGTAAGACAGTCAGGCAAGCACACAATGTGTGCTTGATTTATTTTGAAACACCATTTTGTTACCCTCCCTTTTACTGATGGAAAACACTGTTCTTGCAGTGTGGTTTGTCATTAATCCAAAATGGGACTGACTGATCATTGGTGGAGTTGGAGAATCATTGGTTGCAGGCTTTCAAGTGTTCTTCCTGTCACAACCAGTCTCTCTTAAAGGGAAAACGGCAGGGTAAAATTTCCCAATTAAACAAAATCAAGCCTACTTGATAATATTAATATTAGCATGTACATAGCATATATAAAATCCTGTTGCATGAGTGATAGAACCGGAGAGAAATCAAACTGTCCAATAAACTATTCAGTGAGTTAAATAAAAAAAAAATCAATATCACGTTCCAACAGATCAGTGAAGCTTGTAGACTGATGAAAGAAAGTAGCCAACAGTCCAATAGATAAAGGAGTATCTGTTAGCTGAATTATGAACCAAGTAAAATATTTGAAATGGTTCCATAAAACCCAGTGGTAGCAGTTTTGTTCTGCTTATTATTCTGCTCTGTTCATAATTCAGCTGAGCTCCTATTGCTGTGTCATCTCTTGCATTGTGGCGTATATTTTTACTTGTGCATGATAATATAATTGTGATACATAACTTAGATATTAATATTCTTATACTTTTATACCTGTTCTGTTGATACTATCATAGATGTTGCACTTCTGAGTACATTACTTCAAGTTTTTTTAGGTGGGTTTGGCTTTTTTCCCATTTAATATTTGGTCCTTGTTTTTCCCCTGTCATTTTCAAGGTCCCTTCCTTCTGTTGGTTCTCTAAAATAACAACATCAACACTTCCTGTGAAAAAAGCAGCATCTGTACCTAAATGGCTGTCTCAAAAATATATAGATGGCAGTTTTATGAACTTGGCAAAGTCTTGCCTTAATACAACATTCCCTGACTTTCTCCTCCCTTTACATTCATCTCCAATTTCAAATTGGTTTTCTGTATGTCCAGGTATACTTTACAGAAGCAAGCTGGATAAAATGTTAATAGATAGTCTGAGATTTCAGATTCATTTGTTACTGAAGTGACAAGATAACATTGGGTGCTGTTTGTCAAGGAAAACCTGGAAATCAAACATAGACCTGAATCCCACATTGTGTCATTGGACTGTCTTCTTCTCCCCTTTTCTCAGGTAGACCTCTGTGCTATCTGACAGGCTCAGTGAGCATAGAATTATAGAGTTGGAAGAGACCCCAGGGGCCATCAAGTCCAACCCCCTGCTATGCAAGAACACACATCAAAGCATTCCCAACAGATAGCCATCCAACCTCTGCTTAAAACCCCCCAAAGAAGGAGACTCTACCACACTCCAAGGCAGCATATTCCACTGCCAGACAGCTCTGACCGTCAGGAGGTTCTTCCTGAGGTTCAAGTGAAACCTCCTTTCCTGCAGCTTGAACCCATTGCTCCTTGTTCTAGTTTCTGGAGTAGCAGAGAACAATCCCACTCCCTCCTCAACATGACATCCTTTCAAATATTTAAACATGGCCATCATATCCTCTCTTAACTTTCTCTTCTGCAGACTAAACATACCCAGCTCCCTAAACCGTTCTTCATAGGGCATGACTTCCAGACCCTTTACCATTTTGGTCGCCCTCTTCTGGACACACTCCAGCTTGTTGATATCCCCTCCTCTGGACATGTTCCAGTTTGTCAATATGCCTAGGACTGAAGGGAAAGGGGAAGTTTATCTCCCTGTTCCACTGAGAGGCAAATCCCTTGTGAGTCCAGGCAATTTGTAATTGAATCTTCTTTTTTATTGTTGTTCATTACTTTTTTAAAACAAAGAAACAAAAATAAGCATCAGGATACTGAAACAGAATCAAAGCAGTAGGGAGTTACCGAAGATACTGGCCTAACTTCAATTGATAGTCCTAAGTAGAGTAGCATTATTAAATCACTGATTTTTCTTACATTTTATTGTTCAACCCATGAATCACTGGATCTGCTCTGACTGGGATAGCATTTGGATTGAGGCTGTTGTTCCTATTCAAAGTAAGGTTAATATGAGCTTAGTGGAGGTATTTCAGTGGATTAATATTGAAGACAGAAAAAAAGTTATTCCTCTCTCAGCTCTGCTGCCCTGAACCAGTCTCCACACCAGCTGCTTTTAAGTGTGTATGCTATTTAAGTCAGGAAATATGATCATACATCTCTAGTTCATGTTTGGTTTGGCCTGAATATATACTATTCAAAGTCAAAATTTTGGAAAGCATAAACTAGATTTCTGGTATTGCTCAGCTGATAGTATACAGATTGATACAACCAGCATAATTGCTATGGGGTACATTTGTTTGTCTGAGATTGAAGGTATAATCATGTACTAATTCCTATGACACAGCCACTATGACACAAATGAAATGTGGGTGAAGTTTAAAATGCAGAAACAATAAGTGATGTTTGGGTTCATAAAACCATTCTGTTCTTTTTTTAAAGGTCTGGAATGTTCAACTTTATACAGGTCACAAGGATCAAGCAGCATTAGTGAATTAAGGCAAATTGCTGAGTGTGGTAGGTGCAATAATTTTTCTTTTCAGTGGACAGCAGATTGGGTTGTGAGTTGATAGATATCACTCTAATTTAAGTTAATGTATTTATTATACGACTTATTCTCTTGAAATTTTATACGTAAAATATATTATTTTTAACTTGCAAACCATTAACACAGAATAATGTTTAATATGCTATGTATGTATTAGCATTCTAATACAACTACAGTGTCAAGCATTTCTTCAGATCCTGACCAGTGGATAATTGTACAAATTCGGTTAAATCTAATACACTGTGAAGAAACAACAGTACTTTAATTTTCAGAATGAAACTGAAATTTCATGGATGGCATTTGTAACTGTTCTTTTCAGCTAAAAAAGAGGAGTGTTGAAAACAGTACAGCAGGGTTCTCTTCTTAAAGAAAGTCTTTAAGCTGAGCAGAGCAATCCAACCCTCTCATTATGCAAGATCAAGAAGGATATTGCTAGTATACTAGTGGAACAGCTTCTGTAACCACTGCAGTATACAGTATACATATATACAGAGGATAACAGTGAAGATATAAAGATTGTGATAGGAACACCTACTAGCAGAGACCTGTCTAATACTGCACTTACAATGTGCATGTGCGTAATCCTAGTGACAGAGGTTGCAGTAACCATACTACAGCCAGTCTTCAGGCGTTCTCACAGGCAAAGATTTGGCTCCTGTTGTGCTCATCACATCCACCATTTCAGAGCATCACACACAAAATGAAGAAATGAGATAGCATATAGCACAGTGTCCAGATTCATGGCAGAGAGCAAGATTTCCTCCATGGACGAAAGGTGACAGGAGGGAATATTATCTAAAGGAAGAGCTAGAATGAGAAGTTCACATCCAACTTGTGTGGTCTGAGAACCATGCCCTCTCGCCGTTCACGAAACTTGACTGAGCGAATGAGTAGAATTCTGTGGCCTTAAAGTCTCTGGCCTTGAAATCTTTGGCCTTGTAGTATCTGGTCAGACTTCTTGCCTGTCTGTTCAGAGTCTCATTATGGGACCGTCTGACCAGATACTACCAGGGTGTAGCAATGGGATCCCTATCTCCCCCTACCCAACAAATAAAAGCAATTCACTTGGCAGAACCAGAGCTTTTGTTGAGCAGCATCTGGTGAGAAATAAGTCGTGAAAGGGCAAGACAGCTGTGTGGTTGCCAAACAGTTATCTTAGTAGGGCTTCTGTGTCTTGACTCAACAAATAGCAGAGCACCAGGTACAGTATCCTCTATGACTGCTGCTCATCTATTGCATAACTATGTGTCCTGGAGTTTGTCACACTACCAGAGTCCTCATGGTGTTAAGTAGGTTAACACATTACAGCTTATAACTGCTTGGGAGCATTCTGTTACTGCTGCTCATTGTGGGTTGAGTCTCCTTCATAAATAGCACACAATAGGGATGAATTTCATACCTTTGAGGAAGCCATCTGGAGAAAGCAATTGGAGACACAGATGAATGGACAGTAGCCAGCAGATTAGTCAGTAGCCTTCATATTCCTGAACTAGTTTGCTTACTCAACAACAACAACAAATAATTAGCTGTTTCACTTCACAGCTGGATTTCAGTAATCAAACCCTTAAAATTTTAGGCCTTACAGACTGTGCTGTTAGAGAAATAATAATAAAAATTAGTTATTAGCTCTTAGAACATGCTATTCTGATAGCTGTAATTACAGAACAATTATAGTAACACCCCATAAGGAATTGTAATATATATATATATGTATGTATATGTATATGTGTGTGTGTGTGTGTGTGTGTGTGTGTGTATTTGTGCTGGTATTTTCTATTCAAATGTTGTAAAGCTGTCCTAGAAAAATATTTTAAAGATAGAATATAATTTCTTGAATAAAATAAGGAATTGCAAACATATACATGCGAGTGTATACACATTTTGATAGATACTTGGATTTTCAGAAATATGCAGCAATAATATGCTACATTTTTTCAGAGTGGCCTTGACTGTATTTTTTTTACTGCACTACTGTTTACACAAAATATTAGTATGTAAAACATATCTCAGTTGAAAATACCTTCAGTTCTTAGAAGACCTCTAGTAGTTTACTTCTATTACCATGTGAAGTAGAGGGAAGCATGTATACCCTTCTGAGCCAGCATGCTTTAGTGTTTTGAGTGTTGGACTAGGTATCTGGGAGACCAGGGTTTGAATCCTCACTTAGCCATAGAAAACTCACAAGGTCATCCTCTCTCAGCCTAAGAGGAGGTCAATGGCAAAACTCCTCTGAAGAAATCTTGCCAAAAAAATCCTAGGAGACTGTTGCCATAAGTTGGAATTGGCTTGAAAGCATGTAACAACAAATGTATATCAAAGTAATACTTAAAAGTATGTGAGGCTGGTCATTATGAAATATTGTGTGATGCCTTATATACATTTTGTAGTAATTCAGCAGCCACATGAAGAACTGGCATGTTTTATCTAAACCTCCAAGTGTTATAATTAGGCAGAATCCAACATTACTGATACTGTCTCATACAGTAGGACTCTGACTATCCTCTTTCCTCATGCATTCCCCCACATCTGTCTGAAAAGTCTCTTCCAAAAAGTAGCCAACTCCGCAAAGCAGTTTTTGAGAGTGGACGGGGGCAATGGGAGTCAGCCCACTCTGTTCCATAGATGAAAGCTATTTTCATCTATGATGAAATACATAAAACAGTAGCAAGTACTAATTGGATACAAATCTCTGTATACAAATTTGCCATTAGTGGGAGAATGGCTGACAGTTATCAGCCTTCCCAAGTTAATATATTGACAATATATTTAGTCTTTTTGATTTATGGTAATACAAATATTTGTCTTATGTGAAGACATCCTAAATATTTCAGACAGACGCAGATGATTTGCAGTCCCAAGGAGTGGGATGGTGGAGGGAGTAAGAAGCCTGAAATCTGGCAGCAGAAGACCTAGGCAAAAGAAGCTCCAACTGTCATCACTTAACAGCTTGTGTGAGGCCCAGCTGGTCTACCTGGCTCTCCCTCTCTGTCCTTGGATAGTATGAAAAGATCTAGAGTTCTGAGGTGAAAGGAGGATACCATGTATTATTTTATGTAAGCTGCCTTGGGGAGCCTTGTGGATCAAAAGGCAAGATAGAAGTCAATGACTAAACAAAAGTAAATATTTTGGTTTCTTATTTTTTAAAGAACCAAATTGAGGTGGAAATTTTCTACCTGTTTTGTGTGAAATAAGCATTTGAAGTGTCCAAAAGGCAGAGAATGATCAGTATTCTTTCTCTCTTTCTTTCAGATGTTTCTACAGTGGATTTTGATGCCATTGATCTGCAGATTTTATCAGATGCTTTGAAGAGGTACTTTCTCGACTTGCCAAATCCCGTCATTCCAGCATCTGTTTACAATGAAATGATTTCCATAGCACAAGGTATGAATGTAAAAGCTTGCTTCTGCACAAAATTGAGTTTCTTAGAATCCTTACTATTTATAATTCAGAGATTTTATTCTGTTTCTAGTACAGTTGGGATATGAAAGCCTTCATATACCGAAAGCACGAAGTCCACATATATCTCTTGTGGCTTGAACTTACACTCTTACTCCTGCCTTTTGGTTTAGCTTTTTATATTATGTAGTATAAATGCAGTGGGGATCATCTACAGCTAATCCTGGTTTCTTGGCACATGCACTATTATGGTGCACATGGCAGAAAGTGTGCGTTTTAGGTCAGTACTTCCCAAGCTATATGATATGAGGGACCAGCAGATTTTGTTTTCCTCAGTGTGCCAGGGACAAGTAGTGTATTTGCATCCAATAGATAAAGTTTTTTCTTTCTTTCCTGGAAAGTCGCCAGGTCCTGGCACCACTGCTTTAAGTAGCACTGTTTTAGGTAATGTACCACCCTAACATTTTGGGGTGTATATTTAAAATCTTTAAAACATAATGTACAAAACAGATCTTAGTGTTAAGAACTTGGTGTGTCTTGGCGAGTACAATATTTGTGCAAACACTGGTTAACATATCAAGGATTTGTCTATATGCAGAAAAAGGTAATTGTTAACTTTTTATCAGTGCTCACGAGGTAAATGTATTAAGACAGGCAAGATTCTGAAGTCTGTTGGCAATAATAGGATATGATGCAATAAATTCATACAGATAAGATTTGTCTCTCTTACTAGTGAATTTAGGCAGTGGGATTACATCTTTTTGGTGACAGTTTTCACATTAGGTTGCAAATGCTAGGGACAGGATATTATTGCTGTTAAACCCTTCAGAGTTAGAACAGCACCTCTTGAGGCTTATCTTTTACATCTCAGAATTACCCAATCATATGTGACACTAAACAGAAGACAGACCTCTATTCACACACGATGAACATTCTGTGGTTTTTACAAAGTGATACTTCTGTTTCACTTTGACTTCTGTATCGTTGATCCTCCCTTGCTCTTCGCGTTGTTTGTCACTGTTTCAAAGAAGAAAGAAAAGCTTGGGATTTACTAGAGAGGTTAATGTCTCTAATTAATACCTTTGGGGATAAGCATTTCTAAAACAATTGTTGGAAGATCCCATGTTCATTATGAGACATTTCTTTCTTTGCAGAAGTGCAGAACTCAGAGGAATATGCTCAAGTACTGAAGAGGCTCATCAGATCACCAAATATACCTCAACAGTATTGGCTGACACTCCATTATCTGCTAAAACATTTTTCCAGACTTTGTCAGAGTGCTGCCAAAAACCTTCTGAATGCAAGATCTCTAGCTGAAATTTTCAGCCTCCTCTTGTTCAGATGCCCAGTAGCAAGGTAAGTAATGCATACATGTATTTGATAACTATACAAAATATTTAATTGATTCAGAACATATTTTAATAAATGTCCAATATTTTTTTACAGTTCTGACAATACTGAACACCACATAAAAATCCTTGAAGTATTAATTGCAAGCGAATGGAATGAGAGACAACCTGCACCAGGTAAGAAAATCTATATTTTGAAAATACAAATTGCATTTTATACTTGATATTAATAATGTAGGAGAAAAAAACATTTGTACCTTTATTTTTCATGCCCCTTTCCCCCTTAGCACTTTCTTACTTACCCAGAGTTCCTTTCTGAAATAAGCAAACGATTTTTCCTTACCTGGTGGTTCACCATTTAGTTAACAATGGGTGCAGCTGAAAAACCAAGTCACCTGTAGAAACTTGATAGCAAGGTTTTTCAGGAGCCTTGTATGCTGTCCCCACTAGGGAAACTAGTAATAAAAACTGTCCACAAGTTACCTGTGGAGATTTAAGGACTGCATAGTAGTAAAGGAGTGTGCTGGCATGCAAAGACTGAATGTCCCTGCTTGTCTTGTTTTGTGATTAAAAAGCAATTCAGGAGCGAGGGAAGCTCCTGTGTAGACATTTCAGCATTAAGACAGAGTCAGGGACGGAGCCTTTATAATTTTTGAAAGCTTTAAATTAGATGCGTACTTTGTGATTTCCACATAAATATGTTGTATTTGGTACATTTTAAAGTCTGTAATTATCAAAGTGACAGTATGGTTTCAATGTGCTGTTTTTCCATTGTGTTTTAATTTTTATTGTCAGGTTTTTTGCTGATCTTGTATTGGTTTGGTGAGCCACTCTGCATCCCACATTGGGAGACAGGCAGTGTATAAATAGAATAAATAAATAAAATCCAGGTGGTGATCAGATATAGCTAGTTTCGCATAATAGCTAGTAGTGTAGGCAGGGTTCAGATTATACTTCACTTACAAGGTAATAATCTACAAACTACTTATATGTAATGTTATATACTGTTATTTGAGTGACAGCGCTTATATAGTTTAAATGTCACCACTTACCCTCAAGAGGGAAGGCATCAACAGGGTTGGGGAAACATGGGTGCCTGTAGAAACACAATACCTTTTAGGAAAAAAAATCTAGGGGTGTGGAGGGAGCAAAACAGACGAACGAACTCTGTTAGTGGACAACAGAAAATCAAGGGGAGGCAGAACATTGCAATTTTGAACAGGGACACCTGTGGCTTGTTGGAGGTGCTTTAAAAAAAAAACAACAACCCTAAGGTATCATCACCCAGCCCACTTACTTTGATGCTCAGGGGAAGTATTCTTAGTAGTATTATCTCTTGCAGAGGTCCTGCTTGTGCCTGCTAAGAATGAAATCTTCAGCATTGCAGCTTTGACCTTGTGAAATCCCCCCTCCCAATTAATATTTATTTATTACATTTTGTCCCACCTTCCTTCCAAAAATGATATTGAATACCATGTCCATAAAGCACAGTTAAAGACAGATCAGTAAAAAGGGGCACGTGCTAGCAGTTCTGGCTTTTAGGTATTTGGGTATATCTGTTAACTTAGGCTTTCTTCAAGGTGTGATAGAGCAACATATGTTTATTTTATTAAGTTTACACTTGCTTTTGTTTTGCTTTTAAAATCTTGATTGTATTTTATTGCTATGAACTTTATTTGTAGACCATTGTTGTATTTTGGTGTGCACTGGTATAGACATGCGTACATAAATAAATAAATAAATAAATAAATAAATAAAGCAAGCAAGCATAGGTCAATTAGGGAATATATAGTACTTCAGCAAAAACTTTGCTTAAGAAGGCAGTGATATTCTTCGAAACAAAACAAATGTGGCATGGAGATAAGATCTTGCTACATTCAACTCTTGTGAATGAACTACAAAAAAGTTATAGCTGGCCATGTCAATATTTGATTTTTTTTTTATTTTTTTTTTTGGAGATTTTTCTATGTATCAGCTTTGTGGGTTTGGATTCCCAAGAAAGAAAATGTTGTCATATATGTAGATATAGATATGGGACTTCAAGATTTGATTGAGTTTTAGAGAACAATAGCATTTTAAGAATTGCCTGTTGTAAATGCATTCCACCACTATCATACACCACCAATATTAGGGATGATAATAGTGACATAGGTTACAGATTACCATGATAATGTACGAAGGAAGGCTTGCAGTGTTAATCAGTTAATTAGCCAGATGAAAAATCCTTTTTGATTGACCAGAAGGTTGTCTTGTGCTAGCCTGGCAAACCATATAATTTTAATATAAGCACAGGAAGCCCCCACCTTTTGACAACCCATTATGTAACAACTTGCCTTTCTGACACTTCCAAATAAAGGACAAGTTGTTTTAATTCAGTGTGGGTCCCGCTCTTTCATCAGGTTTTTTTGCCTACAGAGGCTTGCTTGGACCCACTCTTATGCACTCGCTGCTTGCAAAGCAAGCTGGAGAGGGCTTTAAACCAGCTGAGAAACATTGCAAGCTGCATATGGGATTGGTCCCAAGTAAGCCTCTGCAAGTCTTTCATGCTCCGTACAGTACAGTATATAGGTTCTGTTTTTCAGCCATTCCATTTTCTGACAGTATTCCAGTTTTCAACCTGTCTGATATGTGGAGTAAGCCCATATGTGGGGAGAATTGCTGATACTAAGTGCCGTCCTAGAAAAGGAATGTTTGCTTTGCCCATACAAAGATTGTTTCTGTTAAAATGGTGCCTGATGTGATTGTCTGTGTGCTTAGTATAAGAAATATTTATTTCCCTTAAAATTGTATATTCTTCATGTAAGTTAATCAGGTGGCATCTGTAATGTGAAGTTATTTGAATATATGAATTATACTATATAAGTTTTCAGGAACCAAAGCTGAAGGGCCAGCATGAAGAAAGAGGACTTTAGCCAGTAATTCTGGGACACATTCAGAGCTCTCTGATATTGAGAGGCTTTCTTTTTATTTTCTATGAGTAGTAGAATGTCCCGTTGTCTGTAGTGTGGGTTGAAGACCATGGAATATTCAACTCACACAAATGAGCTACAGAAAAAGTTACATTTGGCTGTGTTACTTTTGTGCTGTGTGATGTGCACACTGATGTGCTTGTAAAATACCGGTATGCTTTGCAGAATTCTTCTGTACAGTGTGTATGTTTGCAGTCTGCTGGAGAGACATGCGGAATACAGGAATGTAGAAAGTTGCCCAAGAGTGTCAGACCATTGATCAATCTCGCACAATATTGTGCTAAATTGAATTTCAGATTGAAGTCTTTCAAGTCCCATCTGAAGAGACTTGGGGTTGGACCTGGGACCTTCTGCATGCAACATGTGGTTGTTCCCCCACTGAGCTGTAGCTGTTCTCATGACCTAACACTGGCAAGGGCCAGAATTGTTGTGGGAGATCGATGAACACAAAAGAGAGTAGTTTTGTCAAAGCTCTGAATATCTCATCACTCTTCTTCTGATCTTTGAGTTTTGCCAGCTCTTCTTGAGAGTTGAAGGGGCACATCTATTTGTCCTGTCACGGTTTTTTTGCACTGCTGAAATGGCTAGCCCTTATAAAATCTGTGCAAAAGTGCAAGACATCATATTTTTATTACATATCAAGTTTGGAGCAAGAACACATGAGTAAGGCCATTTCTACACTAAACTGTTATAGTGCTATTATTCCACTATCAACATCCTGTAGAATCCTGTGGTTTACAGTTTAGGGAGGGGCGTTTAGAATTCTCATCCAGAGAGCTCTTTGGCCTCAGTAAACTACAAACCCCAGAATTCCACAGGATGTTGAAAGTGGAACAATAGCACTATAACAGTCTAGTGGGGAAATGGTCCATCTTTCATGTTATACATAAATTCTCTGTTTGCCCTTCAAGCTCCTTTTCCTGTTTAAAGGAAATGGAAGTGCAGTTTACCAAATTCTAAGGTGCGTTTACCTTGAAGTAGCCCCACTGAATACAATGGGATTTCACAGAAATCATTGTAATACCAGGATCTCTAGCAGGACTGAAAGACTACTAACCAGCTATTAAATATATGCAGCTGTGATTTATGCTTTCTGCATATGAAATGAATGAAATTGAGCAGTAAACATAACAAGGTGCTATTTGGATATCTACTTGACAGTTTTTTTAAAAAAAATAGAGAATTATAAGTATGTTGTCACCTTGTATAGAATTCTGAGCCGTGCTTGTATAGATTCCAGTAGAACCATGCATCACAAGTCACCTATGCTCAGAAAAGATCAATGAGTCTGAATGGATTTGGCACTGACATCATAGGTTTTATATCTCTTCCCTCACTTAAGCCAGTCTGCATTCTAGTGTTTGTCCAACAGAGGGCTCTCCTTCTAAACAAATAAAGTTACATGTAATTTTTAGAAAGTAGAGTACTTTTCCCATCTGATCTTGGAAGCTAAGCAGGATCAGCACTGGTTAGTACTTGGAAAAGACATCAGCAACAAATATCAGGTGCTGCAGGCCATATTGCAGAGGAAGGAATTGGCAGAACCCAAAGAAATTCATGGAGTTGCCATAGGTCATCAGGTGACTTGAAGGCACACACACACACAAGCACACAGAGTACCTTATCAGATTGTCACTACTTTTTATTTCTGAAACAGATTTCTGTTACACCTTAGTGTACACTACATATATAATCACATAGACGAGCACTACAGTTGGATGTAGAGTTGTTCATTTTCTAGCTGGCATCTATGCATTATTATATCAAAACCAAATGGTGCAAGACGTAGTTTTCATAAGGGAGAAACAAGTAAGTTCTAGCCGTAAGGCACAACCTTTCTCTGGATCTATTGCTTCCTATGCTCAGAATACACATGAGTGTCTTTTTTTAGTGGTTTTGCTTTAGAGGTGCAAAGTTGGATGTGTCTGCATGTCCCTTATAGTGGAAGGTCTAGATTGGGATCATGATAAATACATAATAAATATCAGATGCAGCTATTAAGTGTGAGCAGTGAGTCCTGCTAAAATCACTGCATTCCAAAACAGATAGTAGATGAGAAAGAACTATTCTATGAATTGGTAAAGGCTTAGCAAAAGCTATATATAATTAATAGCACATTCTGTAGCAAAATATGAAGAATGCATTGCATGCAAATTATCATGGCATTAAATTGCATTCAATTAGGAAATATAAATATGCCCCTGCACAATTTTTCTGTTCCCCATTAAAATAATGGAAAGCTGTGTGGTCACTTGACTACTTTTTTTAATCAAAAGCAAAGAGATGTGAAATGCATGAGACAATAACATATGCTGAAAACACTGTTTCTGTTCAGATGCAGAATTTCTGAACTTATAGGAACCACTTCCTACTTTCCCCTCTTCCAGTTCCTGCCCTTTACGCATTCTGGAAGTAGACAGCCCTACCTCTTGTTCACCTTCTTCCCCTGTCTTATCTTCAGCACTAACTCACACCATGCAACCATATCAGCATTGGGGTGAAACTGTCCTGGGGTGGGGGGAAGTCATCTGCCCAGTATGCTTCCTGCAGTTTGAACCCAGGTGCCAGATGAAGCACCCTCCCAAAACCTGCAGCCACCATGAGTACCTATGTTAGATTCTAAAGTCACAATTGAAAACCAAGAGGGATGCATCCTAAAGAGCAAACATTGTATGCTCCTATTTTGTATTACATTATTCAGCTGGTGTAGGGAGTTTTGTAGTGGCCCCCCTCCCACAAGTATTTTGTCAGAACTTAAAAGATTATCTCTTTCCTCCTTTGTCCTTTCACTGATACCTTGCAGGTTTGTTCTTCTCACTTCTTCATTTATGTAGAATTGCTTCTATTCTAAATAACTAAATAAAAAGTAAGTAGAACAATGTTCTCATTTACCTTTCACCTCATCAGCACACCTGCCTTATCAAAGGCAGGAAAATTGGTTTGATCCAGTTACTTTTATTTCAGAATCCTTCTGTTTTACAATGCTGACAATTATGTTAACCAAATAATGTAGCCTTAAGCATATGTACTAGAAAGTATGCTCCACTGGAGACAGTGGGACTTGTTTCAGAGTAAGCCTGTGTGGAATTGTGCTGTGTGTTACTTGAAAGCTCTTAAGCAGTCAGTGTACTAAGCTGAAGTAAGCGAGTGTTTAGGGAGGAGTTGGACTTCAAGTTGATTTTAATTTGACTCAGCAGTGCAGGACTTCATTTTATGGGTCTGCAAACAACACCTGTCGTTGTGGCCCTGGTGAGAGTGTGTGGAAGGTGGTGCAGTGAATGCTAACAAGCTTTTGCACCCGCTCGTGGGCTCTTGGAAGCACAGAACTTTACAAGGAAGGCTTTCATTCTAACGCCTCCCCCAAACTAGCTCAGCCACTTCCTCTGTTTGGCTGCTTATAATGCTTTTCTTGACAGTCATCTACTTCAAGACTGCACGCAGCCACCAGTCGTAGGGACTATTTTAAGGCTGCTTACAATGGTCTTCTCATTTACTTGGCTAAAAGGAGACCAGTTAGTCTCACTTTGGGCACTTGTTAGCTGGTGACAACTCTGACTTTGACTCTGGCTCCCCTCCCCCATCTGAAATCTCTTGCTCAGCAAATATTTGAACCTGGCCAAGTTAATCATGAAACTGAGATCTTTATCTCGGAGGGACGTGCGAGCTACAGAGGACTTTTAAAAAAAACTGTTAAAATCAGTGATGAAACAGAAATGAAGGGATAAACCCAGTCAGCACAGAAGCTGGTTCTTTCCAAAGGTAAAAGGACTTGGAGGTTTTCTGATTCTGCAGCTTTTTCTTCTGGATTTAAGGAACTACACAGATAGTCGACACCAGTGGAGATACTTCTTCTTGGTTATTTCAGGAAAGCCTCTGGCGTTAAAGATAGTTTGTTCTAGCTTTTTATTTTTGTTTTCGCTTTACCTTCTGTGGAGCTGGACAGAGATCACCTATAATCTGGAATTTTCAGATTGTCAGATACAAGTACAGAAAGGGGTGAATGTGTGTCATGCATGCTATACAAAGTAAGTGGCTTTTGGTTTGACTAGAAAGGGAGATGCAAACTTTTTCAGTCCTTAAGGGAAAGTCGTGTGTGCTGGGAATGTATCTACATTAACTTGTCTGAGTTTATATATGTGTTAGTAAAATGTATATGCTTTAAATAAAGCTTTCATGGTTGGATGAAAGTTCATAACAATCAGTGTGTGTGCTGGGACAGTGGAAAATCACCTGTTTGTCAGTGTCTTGCCCCTTCTAGTTCACCACATGGTCTCACAGCAAGCTAGACTAGTTTGGGCTAAGCAGTAACCTGATCATACAAGTGTGTATGTCCTGAATTTAGCCAGTAGTAAAGCTGTGGTGAGAGAGTGCTTTTATTCCCCCCACTGATCCACACTTTTCCGTTGGACGCTATTTGAGGAAAATGCAAATGAAAACTGCAGTAACTCCTTCACTCAACTACAGCAGCTCGTTATGTATGCTTTGTGTTTTTCATAAACTAATTTAAGCAATGTACCTTGGCAACAGAGCTGTTTGGATAGCAGGTGGGCTAAACCCACAAGTTCAGCGTTTGGACTTGTGTCTGAGTCTGCTGCAGTGTCCTGTTACGCGAGGCAAATGGAAGGAATCTCCGGGGCATGTCTACCTAAATGGATATGGGTGGGAGGCTACTTGAAGATGGCTTTAAGTATGGCTGTTGTAGAGTAATGAGCCATGTGCCTGTTTTGCCACTGTTGATGCTGTAACTATGTCCTTGCATGCTCATACTTGCCTGGAAGAATTGAAATGGTCAAGAGGTTATTCATATGTGTAGTGCTTAGAGAATGTAATTTTTTTTGTGGCTTTCTGAAATATATATTCAACAGCAGCTTTACTATGATTATTTGGTGGTAACAGTGGAACGAATGTGTTAAATATTTTCTGTTCCTTGTTTTCCTTTTATAACTGTGTAAAATGCACAAAATCCATCAGCATGTTGAGTTCGATAGTTTTTCTGGGAAGGTGGAGCAAGAAATAATTTTTTTAAAAAAAGCTTTTCTGGCTTGGTTTTAGTGGGAAAGGTCTTGGAGCATAAGATGTAATACCAAAACTGATATGAAGAAGACTGACCCAGAATTCTTGCTCTTTAGGAATTTCCAAAAGGGCAAGCCCCCTGATGAGAGCATGTCAAGAGAAGCTGTGTGAACTAGGTCTCCTGAAATATGCCTTTCCACTTTGTCAAGGATGGAATAATTGAGAGGTTGACTTTAATTGAAAGGAAGTTGTTTGGTTTTCTCTGGCTATAGTGTAAAACTTTTGTTGTTGTAGTTTACCTTGGGAAAGTCTGATCACTGAGTTAAGCTATATTTCAAACTGATAGACTTTATGTATAATTAGACTGTTGTGTTAGTAAGGCTTAGTGAAAAAGGCATTTCATGGGGGCATTTTCTTACCCCAAGGTGCTGTGAATTCTTTAAACATTTTCAATACAAAATTGTGCAAGACAGGTATTTATAATATCTTAGATTTCTCAAAATTGTCCTTTTGCTTAAAAAGTAGATTCCAAATGTGCATAAAAGAATGCACAGTAACCCATTCTAAAGAGGAGAACACTGCAACTGCAAAGTAATTGAGCTCTCTGTACACCAAAAAATCTACTGTATTGAAAGAAAATGCTTCCTGCTGCAGCGTATCAGCCTTTTGTCAACCTGCCAGCAGTGGAATGTACCAAGCAGCAGACTGAAAAGATTAAAGGGGAGGGAGAAAATCAGCGTAAACTGAGAACATGTTCGGTGTTCTTTATAAATAAGATCAGGTGCTGATCATAATTGTCTGTTCTTTTTGAGATGACAATTGTTGTAAGATTAACAATGAATAACAAAAATGATGAAACAGGAGTGGTCCAGTGACATTATTTTTGACATGATTGGCTGGGGATTATGATGTAATAGGTTACAGTGCAGCCCCTTATAGGTTTTAAAATGAATTCCAAGACACCATTACAAAGAGATCTTGAATGTTTCCTTATAACTGAGCTTTCTCACTGAAACTCATACAATGTACAACACTGTCTGGAACATGGAAGAGCTGGACATAGACTATCCTAGGACAGATATAAATTGTGGCACGGACTTGATGTTTTACATAGAGATGGACCCACCAGGTAATGCTGCAGCGCTATTGTTGAAGACTAGCATATTCTGGATGTTACAGCAGCTGTTGTTAGAGCAGAATCAGATGCTTAGTGTTAATTTACTTTATTACTGAATTAAATAGTGTTTAGCACAGGAAAAATAGAATCAGGAAAGGAGTTTTCTACAAAATCATTTTCTTCTTCTTCAATGAATTGTCATGTGATTTCTGTTTTAGTTTCTTCTCTCACCTGTAGGTCTGCTTGTTACAGTAAGACTACTCCTGTTTTCTGTGTCAAAGGGAAAACATAAACATTTTTTCTTTAAAACAATGGTGGCATTTTAAATTACTGGAATGTTGTTATAATTGTTATATCTGACCATTTTGATGTGAAGTCATTTAGGAAGATCATTAGACTGCAAGAAACCTGAAAAATGCAACATTTATTTTGATTTACTTTTTAAAATATGTGCTATGTATACATAAGTAGGATTGAACTCAACAATTGAACTAAAAAAAGCTGTATTTTTACTTTTTTTAAGCATCTTGATTCCAGTGCTGTCCTGCTTTAGCTAGTAAGCTAGGAATGCTGCAGTATCTTCTTTGGCATCCACTGGTGTATGGATGCAGCTTTGACATTGAACAGAATGGATGTAGTCTTTTAATCAGTTTTGCCATTTGGAACAGTTTTATCCTATGGAATACTAAGATTAACACCAGGGATATTTGGGTCACAGATGGGTTGCCTGAAGTGATTTTTGGCAGATTATTATGCAAAATGCAAAGGATCAGAGAAACCTAGTTCTTTCCCAAAAATATGTACAATGCCATGGATCTGATTATTTTGGTTATTACCCACAGCAGTGTTGGAGCTAGGAATCAAAATAATTCTTTATGGATGATTAATTGTGGTGGAAGTGGAGAGAGGCTATGGCAAAACTTCATTTTATAAAATGCTATAAATAATTTAATAGAAAAGATGGGAAGTGACATGAGGAAAAACTTCAGTTTCTGTCTTTCAAAGTCCAAATTGCAGCTTGTCCTAGATGGAAAAGAGGAGGAGCTGTTCTCCTTGGCTGGGAGCATAAGACCTTTAAGTAATCGAGGTTGCAGTCCTATTCAAACTTATCCAGTGAAAGCCACATCAAAAACAGTAGGACTTGCTTATTAATACGTATGTTAGAGTCCAATCTACTTGCAAAGAAGTGGATAATGTTTTACTGGTTAATTGGAGGAAATGGGGAGAGACAGGATTAAAAATGCTGCTGTTGAAAAACAAAATAAAAATGTCCAACAATATATGGCTTCTGAATAAATATTATAATTATTTCAGGAATTGCATTGCCTGTTATGTACATCAGAACTAAGATCTTCTTTCCTTTCACTTGCAGCACTGCCTCCTAAGCCTCCAAAGCCTAATTCTATAACAAATAACGGTATGAATAACAACATGTCTCTGCAAGATGCTGAATGGTACTGGGGAGATATCTCAAGGTAAGGGCAAGAGGACACTTTTTATTTTAGTAAATACATATACTTGTTTTTAGCAGGTAGTCTATTTAAAGGGAACTATTGTGATGCTTTTAAATCTGGTAGCATTGTCTTAGGTGTTCATTTGTAAAGCATTAAAAATATACAGCAAAAAGCTAGTAATGCAGCATAGAACACAGGTACTCTAAATGTTTTACTGACAATTTACTGGGGCAAAAATTATTTTTAGAAACATGTCAAGTGTACGAGTATTTTTTAAAAATCCAACAGTTACTGTTCATACAGAAGACTAAGATGTGACATCATTTTCATCTTTATATTTAGGGGAGAAAGGAAGATGACATCATTTTTTCCCATGGTATAAATGTCTTTGAACAAGTGGAGGAAGTGCTATCCATTATAATGACTGTGCTGAGCAGAGCAAATAAGTAGAAGAATTCTTCTATGGATTCTAATTGTTTGCTGTCTGTGAAATTATAAAATAAGATGGGGAAAAAAGTATGTCCCTAGTAAAAGCCTAGTATTTTTAAAGCACGTTTCTGATAAAAGTCTAGCATATATTTTTTTTTATTCTTAACCTTTTATATGTTTTAGCTGTGTGTGGTTTTACTTGTATTTATTTTTATTCTGGAAGCCACTGTGAGTCCACACTTGGGAGAAAAGCAGCTTACATATAAATAAAGGGATTGACTGGTTGCAGTGATTTTTTTTCGAAATAAGAAACTGAGGTAGATGTTCCCTTTGGTTACCTCACAGGGAAGAAGTTAATGAGAAGCTTCGTGACACTGCAGATGGTACATTCCTGGTACGAGATGCATCCACCAAAATGCATGGGGATTACACACTTACGCTAAGGTGAAGACAACTGAATTGGATTATTCATTGAAGCACCTTTAAATATGGATGTATTTAAGAAAGGTTGTCAGCACGAATATGTTTAACTCTTTTTTCCCCTAAATTTTACTTACAGGAAAGGAGGAAATAATAAATTAATTAAAATATTTCACCGAGATGGGAAATACGGCTTTTCGGATCCATTAACGTTCAATTCTGTGGTTGAGCTAATAAATCACTACCGGAATGAGTCCTTAGCCCAATATAATCCAAAACTGGATGTTAAATTGCTTTACCCAGTATCCAAATATCAACAGGTAAAACATTGTTCCTGATCTCCCCCACTCAGGGAGTTGCTTGAATTACAGAAATATTGTAAGATCAGCTTCTGATGTAATTGTCTTAAACTTATCTGTGAGGGCCTTTAAAAGGACTTAAAAATTACTAGAATCCTGTTCAGTAGTTACGAGATGATAAGCTTGACTTAAGATCTCATAACTGCTGGGAGGGGGGCTATTATGTTTACACTTCTTAACAACCGGACATGACCCCAAGACCCTACCTTTTTGGCCTGGTAGCAAGGTGCCTGGTAGCAAGCCCAGCTAAGGTGTTGCTTCCAAGATGTTGCAGATCTAGGCACTGGGAGATGACGCCTTCAGTGCTCTTGTAGCAGGGTGTTTTGCTAGAAGTAGTTGTGGCAAGGACCCCTAGTGGATCACTCTAGCTTTCTGTTCTAGGTGTGTGCAGCATCCAGGAGAGTGCTGCAGATGTCATTTCCCAGTTCCCTTATATGCAGCACTTCAGAAGTCCTCTGGTTGGGGCACTGCCAGGCTGAATAGGTAGGTTTTTTTTGGAGGGGGGGTGTTATCAGACATAATTATGGCAATCCTGGTGATGCATGATCTCAGCCATTGTTTCTCTTAAAGTTATATTTAAGTGCTATAATTAATTATCATTAGAATATATCTTGGACTTCATCAGATGCAAATGGAGGGTCTTTTCTACATCAGGAGGCTCATGGCACAACGTGTCTCTTCATATAAAATGGGCACAGGATTCTGCATGCTGTTTTTTTCTATAACAACCGTTCCTCTCCTGCAGATTGCATTAACATCCAAATAACCTCTTGTTGATAATTATGGCTGGTTTGCTTATATAGTAATTTTACGATAGGTGTGTGAATATATAGTAGCAAAAAACCAGGGGGATGGAATTATGACTCTTTGTATTATGACCTTTTTTGATTAGGCAGGAACCTATCATTGCATCTGATGAACAGATAAGCTTATTCCACAATAAAATGTATGCTTTATACATCTGCTTTTGGTGGCCATATTATCTGTAATGTACTTTATTATGTGTGGAATCCATTCCTCATGCTGGAGGGAAATTTAATGTGTGGATGTCAGTTCTTTACAAATGATAACATTTGCTTGATGTTTATGTCACACAAAAAAATGCATGCTGTAAGATGCTCTTTCTTCACTGGGTCTGTTTGCATGTTCGCCTCCTTCCAGGATCAAGTAGTGAAAGAAGATAGCATTGAAGCTGTTGGAAAGAAATTACATGAATATAATATCCAGTTCCAAGAAAAGAACAGAGAGTATGACAGACTCTATGAAGACTACACAAGAACATCTCAGGTGAGCTTTAATGTGAACTATATACCCAACCTGTAAAGTAATCTGCTACATCAGGGCATATTCTGATTGTGTTTAAACTTTGACATTTCAGAAATTTTAATCCAGACTGTTCGTGTTCTAAAAAGGAAAAAAATATGTTTCCAATAGATGGACAAGTTTGGGATTGTTGTTCCATTCCTAAATCATCTGTGTAACCCAGTGATTTGGGAACAGCTTTTGCAGGTTCTCCGTATGCTAATTCCAATTTGCTTGGCAAGCATTCTGATTTCAAATCACTTCCAGGTGCTCTAATAGGATATTAATTACTGTCAAAATAAAGAAAATATGCTGATTACAGCAAGAAAATTAATGTTACTCACACTACACTGAATTAGCAGGGACTAAATATACCAGCAGGGTGGAACTGCTTTGTAGCTAATGAGAGGAAACTTTTACTTGTAGATGGTTTGAAAAAATTATCTAGAAGAAACTAAAACATTTCAGCTGATGAATTAGTTTATGGCTCCTTAAAAAAATCCTCCTTTTATGTTGTAGTAAAATTGTAAAATCATAGAGTTGAAAGTGACCCTCATGGGCCATCAGGTCCAACCTCCTGCTTGGTGCAGCATCTCCAACTAAAGCATATCTGAAGTAATTTCAGGGTTAACAGCTTTGTTTGCGCACAACCAACTGCGCTGTAATCTTACAACACACGGTTTCTACTTAAATGCTTTATTGTAAGGATGACCATCCTGTATTTTTTTCCAGTAAGTAAAATAATAAAAAGGGGGAGTGTTTTTTATAAAGATATTGTAATCATCTTTGTCTCATTAGACAAAATTACGTAGTTTGCAGTTGTCTGAATTCTGTAATTTTAGTAGTTAACTGCAAAGTTCTCTAACAGTAACTAGACTGTTTTAATAACAAATGACTTTATGGTAAAGTAGCTAAAGTGCATGGGGAGCTAGCCAAATTAAGACTTTTCTTAGATGAACCTAATATTAGAAAGAAGTGTTCATACTGTTAAAAGTGGAGTAAATGTTGACTACATATTATATGTATGTAATCTTTACAGTGTGTTATCTTTCTTGTAAATTTGCATATATGCAGTAAATGGTAGAAAAGCTGTGATCTAAAGAACTTCATCAAGCATAGCCAAGAGTAAGGCAAGCCCACATAAGATTTTTCCCCTGTTTTTCTTTTCTGTGTCATATGGTAGAATATTTCTCAGTGACCCTAGAATTTCAGGAGCAGTTTGTTACAGGGTAGTAGTTGCATGTGAAAGATCCCAAGCTGAGTCTCCACCACCTCCAGTTAGGACAGGGAAAGAGTACTGTTTCACACACTACAGAATTTTCTTCCAATTAGTGAAGATAATGCTAAGTATCAGTCTAATGAATGATCTGATTGGATAGAAGGCCCTGTGTTCCTTGGTCAAAGGTGATATTTATGCATCAGAAGGAATAATTGAGGACAATGTGATTGCATTCTTTAAATATCTAAAAGGCTGTCACAGAGAAGGGTGCAGGGTTGTTCTCTGCTGCCCCAAAAGGCAGGATCAGGGCTAATGGTTTTAAGTTACAGAAGGTTAGGTTTCTGTTGAATATTAGAAGGAACTTCTTGACCATAAGAGCTGATCAACAGTGGAACCAATTACCTACATAGGTGATGGGACTTCCCTCTCTGGACATCTGCAAAAAGAGGCAGGCCAGCTACCTGCCAGGGATCATCTAGCTGGATATCTTGCATTGAGAAGGGGTTGAACTCAATGGCCTATGGAGCCCCTTCTAACTGTGTGATTCTATGCAGGCAACCCCTTGTGCTGATTTACTGGTATTATAAAATGACTTAGTATAAATGTGCTTCAGATACAGAATAGCTGATCACTTCCAGAATTTTACATACGTTGCAACTCTTCTTTTGTTTAGGAAATTCAAATGAAAAGAACTGCTATTGAAGCATTTAATGAAACCATAAAAATATTTGAGGAGCAGTGCCAAACACAGGAAAGATACAGCAAAGAATATATTGAAAAATTCAAACGGGAAGGAAATGAGAAAGAAATACAAAGGTTGGTAGTAACTGTATTCTCGGTTATATAAAAGCAGCATCCAAATTACAAATCTGAGTGGTGTTTGAGAATCTGACCAGATTCTAACATATAATTTTTCTCCAGGATTATGCACAACTATGAAAAGCTGAAATCTCGAATCAGTGAAATTGTGGACAGTCGGCATAGACTAGAAGAGGATTTAAAGAAACAAGCTGCTGAGTACAGGGAAATTGATAAACGCATGAACAGCATTAAGCCAGACCTTATACAGCTTAGAAAGACTAGAGATCAGTACCTGATGTAAGTAGCTATGGTTGCCATACTTAAACGCAGTCCTTCTACAGAGTCCAGTTTGTATGACTATTAACATAACTAAACCATGTCTTCAAAAATGCTTTCCAGGTGGCTGACTCAGAAAGGTGTTCGACAAAAGAAGCTGAATGAATGGCTTGGCAATGAAAATACGGAAGAGTAAGTATCCAAAGTGCTTGTGAGCTTTACATCAGTTAAATTCTAGTTGTGCACATTTTCAATGACAGCATGTAAATGTTCTCAAATTCTACTGCAAGATGACTTATGGTGCCTTGTTCTACAAGGACACCTCACCTGGGCATCAGGGGTATTTTTTTTCTGACAGCAGGAGCCTAAGAAATGGGTCCTCAGTCATTTCAGATAATGAATAAATAGATTTTAAAAGTGGAGGCCAACATTTCCAGTTCTCTCACTTCCTTAACCTTACATGTGACATCCTTATAGGCTTATATATGCTACGATCTTACTACACCCCAAATGGCCTCATATTGAAGTGTTCAGTGTTGTCACCAGTGTAGCACCATTATTACTAGCAATACCAGAAGTTTTGGGTGGCATATTGTTTTGCTTTAACTTGTTTGTTGTAACAATGGGAAGCTGACAATAATCTTGATCTCATTGAATTTCCATTTGCTAAAGATTGGCACAGAAGATAAAACAAGTTTAAAATTTTGGTTGTGCTTTCCTAAATTTGGAAGATATGAGGGAATGATGATCAGGAAATTAATTGTTTCTCAATCCTTAAATCTTTGTTTGAAAATGTTAAATGAGCTGTCTTTTTAAGTCATTAATGAAATAAATTTGCATGTTTTAAACAGCCAATACTCTATGGTGGAAGATGATGAGGATTTACCTCATCATGATGAACGAACATGGAATGTTGGAAATATCAACAGAAGCCAAGCTGAAAATTTACTGCGTGGAAAACGAGATGGAACCTTCCTTGTTCGGGAAAGCAGTAAACAGGGTTGCTATGCCTGCTCTGTTGTGTATGTATCTAATTGTTTTTGCCTACCTCAAAAGCAATGTACAGAGCGATAAGTTAGTCTTCTCTTTTCCATCCTGTCTCATTGCCACATCTTTCTATAATAAAATTTTTAAAAAATAAATTAAAGATATTGTTCGTAACTAGCCTTTTCCAGCTTGGTGCCCTGTAGATATGTTGAGTTTGAGAGTTCTCATCACCCCCAGCCAGCATACCCAAGTCTGAGGAAGATGGGCATTATCATTTTACACATATGGAGGGCACAAAGTTATATAACTATTTCTTTTTTTTTTACCTTATTGGTTGCTAATTTTTTGATAGTATTTCTTACCAACCTATTGTCCACCTGCCTGATCTAAAATATCTATATGCTTATCTATTATGCTGAAGGAGGAGATCCCCCAAGTGCATATGTGTAATGTTCCCCTCGCTAATAAGGCATGTATAATTCATTTTTTTTCAAACTGGTCACTGAACTTCTCTGCAGTACTGGCAGGTATTCAGCAACATGTTAGCCCAGCTTAATTTCCTGGGCACTGATATACTCCCTTCATATTTAAGTTATTAACTGGATGACTCAAAGGCACAGAATGCTTTTTAAGTTCAATAACACTGCATTCCTCTAAGCTCAGATGGGTTGTATCCAGTTAGTGTCTCTCTGCCTATAGAAGTCTTTTTGATCCAGTAAAGACAACAAAATGAGAAAGCAGTCATTTATAGCAATTCCCTCTCTGATTCCCTGCACCCAATAAACATTTCCCCCAAGGGTTTTGGGAGGTCCTTCTGATTATCATAGCAGGTTGCACAGGAGCTGCAGGCCATGTAGTATCCCCCTTGCCTAAAAAAACAAAAAACACCTCTTTCTGTGTTCCAATGCATGAAAATGGGAATAGGGAAAGTATGCTCTAAGACCCCTTTTTTATCTCTCCCACATCTCCTCTGATACCCTCAAAGCCCCCCACTTTCAATTTTTATTTTAAATGAGCTATGTGAAAAAATTACTCCAGAGGATCATTTATTATTCTTGAAAGCCTGCAGGAGAGGTGAAATGCTCAATTAGTCCCCCTGCTCCAACCAAACTTCCAGCCCCTCCCCCTCAAAAAAAAAGTCCAGAAATTGAAATAAAAAATGACTCCCAAAATGTCACGTCTGAATTCAATATACAGCTGATTTGTGGGCAGTTCTAAGGGGAGCACTGTGGTCCATGAATAGGGGGGACGTGGGGTGAAATTTGGTCCACACTCCCATCAGAGTTGCCCACCCGAGGTACTAGATGAGACATCATTATAATGGTGAAGGGGCATCAGCAGAATGCTAGCCTCCCAGGTAAATATGTACAGGAGTGAAATCTTAAGATCTGTAAGAAGTATTCTGAGAGATATGGTGTTACAGAAAAGAATTTTATCTACTGTGATGGAGAATACAGATTATTGAAATATTGTCAGTTCAATACAAATAGAATAATTCAAGTTGTTTTAGGTTATACAGAATTCATAAATCAAAGTATATTTTCCCATCTTATTTAAAAGACAAATAAAAACTCTTCTTTGGCAACTTAGAACCAACCTTCATTTTTTCTCCTCTTAGGGTGGATGGTGAAGTGAAGCACTGTGTTATCAACAAAACACCTACTGGTTATGGATTCGCAGAGCCATATAACTTGTACAATTCACTGAAAGAACTGGTGCTACATTATCAACACACATCGCTAGTGCAGCACAATGACTCACTCAATGTCACACTAGCCTATCCAGTATATGCACAGCAGAGGCGATGAAGATGTTAATACTCTGGGGTTTGTCTCTTTTTACTCAATGCCCATAAAGATAACTCAACAGTCCTGAGGCCTCTGGATAGCGAATGCTCTTGAGTTGGAGCTAAGGTGTCAAAGCCATCTATCTTCGGATGGGACTGAAGCTTCCTTCACAAACACGGTGGAAGAGATAGCTGTATTGAGAGCTGTGAACACACATTTCTAATCTAAAGTGCTTTTTTTGGGGGGGAAAAACCAAGCAAAGGAAAAAAGAAGAGAGAAGTGCTACACCTGTCTCGCTGCAGGGACATAGAGGCCTTTAACCATGGTGCTTGTTGACCATTTCCTTGAAGCTTTAAGAGCTCAAATATTGGAACTCTGAATACCCCGAAGTGCAGCAGGGGCTGTATAAATGGCAACATAATTTCTCAGTTGTGATACAGCTGTGTGCAGTGGGTACAAGATGCCTGGAGCTGTGGATTGCTGATTTTGTGAAGAATATGTAGCAGAATGGCACTTTCGTTTTTAAAGGACACTTTAAAAGACTGTTTGTCAGAGAAAGATATGGTAACAGAAGTGCCAGGAAGTGTTTTTGTTTAGACTTTGAAAATCTTGTTTTAAGAAAATATTTAAGACTGAAGAAAACTGGACTATTACAGCCTACAGTATATAATATGTACATAGTTCTGGATGACTAACTATCATAGATGGATACTATGTCAATACCAAACTCATTCTGTTCATTATTTGTTTTTGGTGGTTTTTGTTTTTTGTTGTTGTTTTTTTTTTAAAGCTGAATCCTTACACTGCTATGCAATGCTTCATTTTCTATAGGTTGTTTTTGGTTCAAGTGTAATTAGAGGATAAGCTTTTTTCTATTTTCTCCCTTTTGTCATCTCAGAATGTTCCCTTAACTCCTATTTTTGTGTTAATTTTCATTTTGTTCATTCTCTCCCTCCTCTCCTGCTTTTTATTTTAAAAATAAATGTACAGTACGTCAGTAAAAGTTGGCTTCAGAATTAAAACTATGAGCTATTTTAACAGGGTCTGTCCCCCTTTTTATAGAGTATTGGGCTGCTAGCTCAAGTTTAAAATTGAAAATTTCCTTTTTAACTATAGATTTTGTTGGGCAGTGCCTGATAAGCTTCAAAGCTGCTTTATTCAATAAAAATATATGAACATTGCAAAGTATCACTGAGTCCAACAATATTGTTTGAAAAATATCTTCAGATGATGGAATCCCGCTACATATCCATTTTCATATTTCTGTCCTGGGCAAGTTTGTATTTGGAATAGGACATTTACTTTGAAGTAAACAGATGGGAAACAGAGACTGATAGTGACAGTTAAATTAATCCTTCAGTTTTCACCAGCCATTCTAGACCTGGCATCAAGTTACTTTTCACATCATACAGAGTAATAGTTTTTGTTGTTTGCCTTTTTATATGTTCATTTGGCTTCTATATTTCATATTATATAACAGAACAAGAATAATTTTAGGAAGCCCTATTTCTGTGACACTTATTTCCCACAGTTAATCATTCATTAATTTTATATTTCTGTGAAATAAAATAAGCAAAGATTCTAATATGAAAAGACAAACAAATCAGGTAACAATGGAGTAAAAATAATGACAGAAACATAAAACCTCAGTGTTAATAATATTTTACCAAATTCTACACCTCTTGTACAACAACGTAAAAAATCATGGTTCTGTTTTTTGTTTTACAATTAGTTAAGGAATGCTTGGAGACTTTTTTTTTTTTTAAGTAAATGAGCAAAAAGATAGATCTTGTGGAGCTCTTTATGGTTTTGACCTATTAGGCAATCTGTGCTTCTTAGAACGAAGCACTAAGGACTACTTGTAGATATATTTTTTATCATTTGCTAACATTATAGATATATTAGTTTTTTCCCCTTTTTTTTAAGTTTACCAGTATCTTTTATATCTGATGCTGTGTGAGGAGTTTGTTTATAACATGTTGACTTTTGCTTTCCTAGGGAATGTGGTTTATTTCAGCATACTTTAGAGTTCAGTTCAAACTCCTCTGAAAGTTAATGGGGATTTTGTCAGCCTTCAGAGAAGCTTTGAAAAGAGTTAGGGCTGTAACTACAAGCTGGAAGCTCTTATTCTCTTGCACTGGATTAGTCTCACTAGAGTCAGTGGAACTAGGTCTATTCAGGAGGAAGTAAACTAAGTAAAAGTTGCATTTCATCTCATGAAGCAAAGATCAATGTAAAACGTACACCAGTTTTAATCAATTCATTGATTCTTCCCCACTAGACCTCAAGAGTAGAAAAACATGCATAATGCTTTGCTTGTTGTTCATGAGGGGCAACTTTTAACTGGTCATTAAATAGCAAGGAATTTGCAATTGTAACATGACCAAAATGCACTTTGATAGAGCAACATGAATGTGCATCAGTGGTTTCTCACACTTGGCTTATTATCAACAGACAGCAGACACTCAGTTCTGAACAATCTGTTTGGAGGGAAGAGAAAATTGAATCTGAGTATCTTGTTGAAGAGGTAAATCTTGGGCTTAGCGCTTCTGTCCCCTTCAGCCCCCAGAAACAGTTGATCAGCACTTTGATTTGACAGTGTTGACCATGCGTTCGGTGTTGTGTACTGTTGCCAGTCTTGTGTTGGGAACTGCCTATGCAGCCTTTAGAGCTGAACAGTGGGTGAGCCTTGAGAACTATGTACACAGTACCCTTTGTAGCAAAAAGTTCTCAATCCAGCAGCAGATACACATGCAAAAGCCTGCTTCTGTGCATGCATCTTCCTCTCTGGTTGAGGATACAGAGAGGCAAAACCAAAACTCTTGAACTACAAACACAACTTAACAGGGCTTCTGGAATATGAACTGCCATGTTTATATCATGAAAGCAACTACTACAGACAAAACAAGTTATGGATTCCTTAACTTGAGGCTTAGATTTGTGGTCTCTGATGTACTTCTATATGTGTATGTGTGATTGACAGAGAGAGAGTGTGAATGGCCATACTCTAAATGCAGTTTTCAGCGAGTAAACATGCAGTGAATTTTTTCTCCAGATTTCCCATTTGTCCAAACAGGCTGGATGTGGGCTGGGTGTGTTCCTAATTGTATTTTAGTGTATGGATTTTGTTGTCACTTGTGTTGCTAGCTGCCCGAGGGCTCTCTAAACCATTCAGCTGGAGATGCATTTAAAAACAAACAGAATCATATTCTAATAATTGGAAGTTTGTGTAAATAGGAGTGCTCTTTGCATGGAGATAACTTCAATTCAGATATGTAGGATTTGCTTTTATAAATTACATTTGAATATGGAGGAAGTCTGTTCTACATGCAGTCTCTATACTAAACTAAACATACTGTAACATCTCTTAGCTTGTATCAAAAAGGAACACACACACTTCCCCCCGCCCCCAGATTAAATCTTCACTCTTAAAGAGTGAATGGCATTGATATATCTGACTTCAAATTCAAGTAACTGAAAGGCATAGGGAGCTTGGAAAAGGTCATGTTTCTAGAATTTGTTTTGATGTGTAAAGCCAAATTTTATGTTTCAGTGTCAGCTGTTATGTAGAAAAAGTGGCTTTGTCTTGTAATTTAACAATGAGCTATGAAGCTTTTGGGGGAAAGTATCATTCTGATATTTCTTCATTGGGGAGAAACATTAGTTCAATTTAACACAGTGCTTTTGCTATGCATGGTATTTGTTTGGAGAAGTGATTCCCAAGGTGACTTTTGCTCAGAATCACTTTCAGAATGGGCAGTTCCAAGCACAATGCCTCCCATGGGACATAGTTCAAAAGGCAATATTTCTTTCTTTTTGGAGAAAATAAATTTAGTAAGATCTGGTTGAAATGGGCAGATAAGAAATTAAGAAAAACTTAAGATTGCTTTTGTCCCTATGAGATTGCATTAGCTGCCCAAGATGCTGCTATTTTATTCTAAGCCCCCCCCCTAAAAATACTTAAGCTCTGTTCTGTTTAAATGTGTTTTTAAAACATTAAAATTTCTTTGTTTTATTTTTTTAGGGAGGCAGTGGCTAAATGGATTGGTTGTACATTGCCTTTAAAAGGCAATATTAACAAATGCGCCTCCTTAAAAATGTTGGCTTTTTGATGGAGCTGTTGTCCTGTTTTTAAGTTGCTTTGAAAAAAACTGTACTAGGTCTTCAACCAGAATAAAGGTGGTTTTGAAACTACATCTGATGTGTGGACTCTTCAATGAGGGCACTGGTATATAAACTGGCACTTTTTTGTATGGGAATCAAAAGTAAGTAAAGATTGGTAGCACAGGATTTCACATATGCACAAAAAGTCAAGTATGAACATTAAGGACAACTCCAAACATCTTTATTGTTAACATGGAAATATGTCATCCTTGCCATTCCAACAGTAGTGTCAGCAAAATAAATAAATAACTGTACCCATGAGTGGTACAAGCTCCAGACATCTCTACATCTCTGTCCTCTCAGTGTGAGCATGGAAGGATTTGCCAGTCCTTCTGCCTTAGGTTGTTCTGACCATTTGGCTCACCACAGTAGTATGAATAACTGTTATATGATATGGTACACATTTCGTCTAGAGATTATTCCCGGATCATGTCTCCTGCAGACTGCATTCTCTTTAAAAATAAGGTGTGCAGGGAGTACATCTCTTTTTTTTAAAAAAAAACATTGCTGTTTCCCCACATTCCTGCCGAGATATGATGAAGAGTGTGCAAAACAGCAGAGGCAACATGTACCCTCCTCCCATAAGTGTTGAATAAGTCACCAATAGATTTGTGTGACTCTGCTGCTATTCAAGTCATTTATTACTACTGTGTTGAAAAATTAGCAGGGAACCACAGTTCACTGGCATAGCACATGCTTTGCACACGGAAGATCCTAGGTTCTGATACCCACCCATTAAAAAATCAGGTAGCATTTAATGGGAAAAGTCACTTCTTTGGACCAAAGACAGTGGGCAATTAGTGTGAAATGTGGTGCAAGGCAGCTTCCTATACACTGAATATATAAATTACATTGAAGTGCTTAACTCTGGTATTTGTAAACTCCAAACATCTGAACAGTAAAATATAGAAAGGTTGGAAATGCTTGAGAAGTTGATAACCTCCTTGGTGGACAGCAGAAAGCCTCTCAGATTTCAGCAACACTGTTAGAAAAGAGCACATTTATGGTGATGGGTAGTTCATTCCTATTAAGAAAGTAGGACTGGTGGGTCTCTTGGAGAGCAACTAAGCAACATTACTTCTGGGAAATGCTCTGCAGGCAGAACTCAGGGATGTGCATTCTGTACGTGCATAGTTTGTTTAGTATAAAATACAAGAAAATTGCATCTGCAAAAGGTGTGATAACGGGGGAAACCTGTTTGGAATAAAAGAACTGACATTTAGAAACATATCCATATTTAGTAAAGCTATTAAATGTTATTAAAATACCCATGTTTATTAAAGTTATTTCAAATTGCTGTATACACTTAACTATAAGTTGACCTCATGGAGGGCAGGTTTGGGCCCAAAGTTAGGGAATTTGCTATGACTCATAGATGCTGAAGGCAAAATTTAGGGGCATGTAACAAGCCCAATTTAAATAGGTCCATAAGAAAAGAGAACACGGATTGAAGTTTCCCATTAGCAACTGGATAGCAACTACTATACAATTGTATCCAATTGTACAGTAGATTGAGGAGGCAGATCTGGTCAAAATATTCCCTGTTTATCATCTTCCTATGTACTGTATTTCAACTTAAATTATAATCTAGTAACCCCTCCACATTCGTGAGGGCTAGGAGCACAGAACCCTCGTGAAAGTGGAAAAACCATGAATAAGTTCCCCCCACAATCCCCCCCATTCCCCTCTGGAGCTTCCCACCTCCCATTCCTTTGCCTCTGGCCCCAGCATGGGGCGAGTGGGGGGAGAGAAAAAACTCAACCTAAAAGGCTTGCTGGTACTTTCCCTGCAGAGCAGCCACCTGACCAATCAGCAGCCAATGCACAACATAATGTGCAGCCCCATGGCAGAGAGGCCAGGCCTTTAGCAATGGAAGGGAGCTTTACTTACTCAAAAGGGGAAAAAGTGCAAGCCTGGGGTGAGGAATTCAAGCAATGGGAGGAGAAAAATGAGGGGGGGTATGCAAGGACGTGCCTCACAAATAATCAAATTTGCAAAGGTCAAACCTGCAAATGTGGAGGAAGAACTATAATTATTTCTAAATTTACAGCATTGTTCCTAGAATTTTCCATGCTTCCCACTTTTATCCAACAGGAGGGTCAAAGGAGGAGACAGAGTTTTGGAAAAGTTCATTTTTTGGACTACAACTCCCAGAATCCAATCGCCAGTATGACAAGCCTGACATGCAACATACTAGCTGAAAGTGATATCACATTCATTTGTAAGGGAATGGATTGTTGCAAACTCCTCTCAGCTTAAGGCACACAGAGTCCAGCTGCACAACTCAAGGGAAAACGAAGAAGCAAACTGAGGCTACCAAAAGGACCCTAGAGCCTGCCTCCGCATACCTCAAGTTGGGAGGAGTTTGCAATAATCTGTTCCATAAACCCCACCACCACCAAACAACGCAAGCTGCTCAGAGTTCTGGATGGTTTTTCAGAGACCTCTAGGGAGCCTGTGCTGCTCGGAGTGGGGTAAGGGAGTGGATTGTTGCAAACTTCTCCTGACTTGAGCTGCACATGGGCAGGCCAGCCAGCTCAGGGAAGAAGGAAGGAGGAAGCTGAGGCTGTTTAAAAGGCCTCTGCACATCTCAAGCCAGAAGAAGTTTGTGATCATTTCACTCTCTTGTTCCCCTGTCACCTCCACCAGAAGTACCACCTCCCCAGGAGTCAGGATGGTTTTTCAGGGACCTCCTGAAATTCCTTTTTGACAAGTTCAACTTCCATGGAGCAACACTGGCCCCTGGATATGGCAACCCAGGTTTTTAAGCTTGATTTTTTTCTAAATTTTTTCAACTTCTAGTCTAGTATATACAGTACTAAATGTTCCCTGGGCCAGGTGTAGCATATAATCAGACAATGCTGCAGCTGATTTCAAAAACATCATTAAAGCTAGAGAGAAAGCTAAAGCCATGCCAAACAGCTGGTTGTGGTTGTGTGCCTTCAAGTTGTTTCTGACATAGTGACACTAAAGCCATTTCCACACTAGTCTGTTATAGTGCTATCATTCCACTTTCAACATCATATGGAATCCTGGGGTTTGCAGTTTCGGGAGGGGTTGGCTGGCCCCTCCCAAAACTGCAAACCCCAGGATTCCATACGATGTTGAAAGTGGAATAATAGCACTATAACTGTCTAGTGTGGAAATGGCCTAAGATGAAGCTATCACTGGGTTTTTTTGCCAGGATTTATTCAGGGAGGGCTTGCCATTGCCTTTCTCTGAGGTGAACTGCCCCATGGTCACCCAGCAGGTTTCCATGGGCAGGGTTTGGAGCCTGGTTTCCTGAAGCCCAACACTATATCATGTCCATGCATGACAAGCCTAAAACAGGCCATAGTGTAAACACTTTCTTAAAAAGAAGAAGAGGAAAAGGAAGAGGAAGGAGGAGGGGGAAGAAGACTTCACCTAGTACCAAAGAATGCATCAAATGTTAAGGAAAGCATCAGGCAAACTTCTCTGGGAAGGCATTTCATAAATGAGGAGTCACTGTTAAAAAGACCTCTTTATTTTATGGTCTCCCACCACATTTTACTTACAGTGGTCCAAGAAGAAGATGTGATGATGATTTCAGGGTGTGAATAGGTACACATGAAGCAGGTGACCATCCACCTATTCAAAGTTAGGTAAGTGTTTAAATTTCTGGGAAAGAACATTTCGAGGAAAGAATAAAGAAATTGGCTCCCATCCAAGTTTAAGGAGGTGCCAAGAAAAGACCTGCTATTATAATCTGAAAGCCCTGGATTTTTAACCAAATGTCTTGGTTCCATCATGTCCAAATCCTAGGCCAATGGCAACTCCAGCTAAGCATGAGGGGAGCTGCTGCTAATGAGCCACGTTGTGGTTTGCTTCTCCATGTCCATTCCTCATCTCCCAGTTGGATTTTAGCTGGATTATTTGAAGAAACAGAAAAGTATGGGCTGATACTTCCACTGTCTTATTTGTTTGTTTTGTTTGTTTCTTCCACACTCTGTGTCTTCTCTTTCTGCCCTCTTCTCCTGTTTCAGCAGTAATGTGGTGATGACATTGATAATTGGCATTATCCTGGTTTAAGCAGAGGTAACAATACAGATAATAGCATTCACTAAGGGAAGGGATGAGCATGACAGCAGTATTTATTATTTTATAAAATATCCATCATAGCTTTTCTATCCAGAACTTATCACTCTCTGTAGACTAGTTTGTTAATTTGATGAGCCTTCAATCCAGGGGAAGCTTAAGCTGCTTGTGTCTCTCTATGGCTTTTCTTTTATTGCCATGTGACTTAGTGCCATCTATTTGGCATGCATAGGATTACTTATGGGGCTAATCTCCCTCCCTCTGAGTTTCATCTCTGCATTAGATTCTCCTTCCATCCAGTGTGCTTACTTTGTAATAAAAGACCTGAGCCCTTCGCATATGTGGGACATTTTATTTCTTTTTAAGCACGTGCTGTACTTAAGACATAAATTTTGAGTAGGGGAGACTCCTTTGGGATGCCATTTTGGCTGGACTAAGGCATCACTGTTGCCCTGTATGTTGGGGGTCCCAGGAGGGGCGCCCAAATAACCAAATAAAAATAAAAGTTGGGGGAATTTAGCTCAAGCACTCTCTTGGCTAAACCAGAGGCAGGGTAACTTTGGCAAGGATCTTTTAACCCAATGTCTATGGCTTCAGGTCAGAGAACAGGCAGGCAAGTTTTAAAAGTAACAAAAATAACAGTTTTATTGAGAGATAAACAGCAAACAGGACAACACACATACTAGCTAACTTGGAAACAGAAATAGAGAGCTTGGGGATGGGTAATACGACACCTGGTCTCGTAGTCCTGGAGAGAAAGATGGGGTTCCAAGAAGGGAGGCAGACTCAGTTGTGGAGAACTGAGGGGACAGCTCGCCAAACACAGCAGCAGCAAGGCTGGATGGAATTCAGGAACGATCCAAGGAAGTCCCAAAAGTGGGGACCTTTTATAGGGTGGATTTTACCTACAGGCTATGTCATGTTCGGTGAGAACAAAGGAAATTTGGAGTTGGACAAAGGAGTTGGAAAAGGTCAAGTTTTGCATGATGGGTTTAGCTTTTGAAACAATAGCGTGGCCAGTTCATTAATGGCCCGACATAAAGAAATGGCTCGGCTCTTGGCTGAGTGGCTTTGTGTGTGCACGCCGAGCAAAGCTGGTTTGCAGGGAGGGTTTTCCCTAAAGCAACGGAGAGCCTTAAATTGCCTGTCTGAATGGGGTTTTGGAATGTACAACCATTAACGGCCGCGCCCTTACGTGCTTGTCCAGGGGACCTCTGCAAACATGTGGAGTAGGGTGGCAGAGAAAGGTCAATCCAAGGCCAAATTATTTGATATCAAAAGGATATCTAGTGCTCTGACCAGACATATCATAACCGTGATAACATCACCACCCATCCATGGGTTATCATAGTCCTTCAATCCCTCTTTATAATTGCACAATATTCAGAGCTTAGAAGTAACTATGTGCAGAAAGTTGTTTTTAGGGACAATAAAATTCCATTTTAAAAGAAACATAACAAGTGTGAATGATAGCTCATTTTTTCTTGGAAGGTGTAATGGGTAAGTTTTAGTTACTTTTAATGGGAATTTTGATTGGAATTTCCCAAGCTTTATGCTATTTGTGTATCAGTTGTAACTTCTAAAAAAAGGAATAAAAAGATAATGAGCAACCAGTTATTCCTTAAAATCTTAACAAGTAACAACAATGAATAATTTTTCAAAATGCTGTGCATTACTGATTAAACTACCTTTCCACACTCTGGCAATTCTCCTGGAAGGCTGCTCACAACAGCAAGTGTTGGAGCTAGATCATGAAGAGCAAGGCTCAACTCTTCATGGCTTGGGAGGCTAGCCAGTATTTCACAAGTGACATGATTCCCAGATGTAGAGCAAGCTCAGAATTGTGTTTGTCAGTGGGTCAAAGCAAGAGGATTTACTAACTGCTATTGTAGTTGTGGGGAAAACAGCCCATGAGGTCTGGGGAAGGCTAAGCTGGGCATCACCACCACCACTAACCAGCAGAGGCTCTGCTTCTCCTACAGCTAGAACTCTGGGGTTGGTGGGCCAATGCAGGGAATTCTTCCTCAAAGTTTCACTGGAGTAAGGAGTGGCAAGAAGCATTATTAGACTGCTCAGATCTTATGAGGTGAGATGCCAGGAAGCTAAACCAATGTTGGAGATGATCAAGTAACTTTGAACCCAGGTTTCAGGCTTGCCCTGGAATTTGTTATTCCAAATCAGACTACTTCCCCCATAGATTCTTCCTCTATGCAGTTTTATATCTGTGAGGAGCTTAGACTTATAATTGCACAGAAAGCTACAGAGGGCATTAGGAGGGCTGTGGAGAGCTATGACTGGAACAAAGCTATTAAGAATGAAAACAGCTGTTGATACCCTGGGAAAGGATAATGCAGGCAGGAAAAATCTGAACTTTCCAAAGCTCTTCGAAGTCTAATAACATTTGGATCCTGGGATTACTTGAACCATCCAGGGAAGATCCTTAGAATGTGTTAATTGTTTATCATTGTGCTGTGCTAGGCAACCTCTGAAGCTGAAAATCCAAGTGGTTCCTAAAAGCCTCAAAGGCCAAGGTATTTCAGAGGCTTGAAGAGAATGGATGAGGTTTGTTTTCCCCTCTCCTTTTCCTCCTCTTTTTCTTCCAAGAACTGCAACCAGATTACTGGGTATAATGTACAAAATCATAAACTGAGGCAAGTCTGCCATAAATGTATCTCTTATTGCTTGGGTTGTGAAAGCATTTATAGCCATTTTGGAGACAATTTTTCTCCACTGCCATCCCCCTGCATGTGCACACACACCTATACAAACATATATACACACCTACATATATGTACTTATCCTGATATAGGCCATGAAGCTATGAGTGTCTCCTGTCTAACCCCCAACCCACTTTTCTTAGGCCCTGCTCCTCAGACTTATCTCTTTCTGTGTTGCTGGAGAGCAGGAGGGAGCAGCGGGCAAGCATTTAGCTATTTTCCTATAGCTGGGCACACAGCAACAAACATCAAAAGATCACTGCACGTAATCTCATTGCTCTGTGTCCAGCTATGGAAAAATAGCTGGACATTTGTCCAATTATAAATGAAAAGTCTACGGCAACGCTAAGCTAGCGGCAACCCTAAACGTGGCTGAATGTCCAAGGATTCAAAAACTGACTTTAAGAGTTAAGCGCTCAAATCCTTCTGCCTGGATAGGTAAGAACCAGTTTTGCTTTCTCTCACATTCATTAAAAACAAAACAACACAACACACACGTTCTTTCTGTCATAGTTATAAAGAAATTTACAAATTTAGAAAAATTCCTCTCACAAATGAACCAAACATAATTCTCCCTCATCCCTTGCTATATTCATGCTTTAGTTTGCATTTTAACATAGGCATGTGTCACTTTCTGAATGAGAAATCCATTTTTTTTCAGCTGTCTGAACACAGATTTGATAGTGGTAAATTAGACTTAAGAGGAAGGAAATGGTATATACAACATATTGAAATTTATTTAAAATGAGGAGGACAACTACCTAGTGTCCAGGGGCCAATTTACCCTCTTAGGCCCCCCCGTGAGCCACATACCCCCAGCTAGAATTGCCAAACTGGAAACAGCTCTTATGGTCTTGATAGTTGTATAGAAAAGGGAAAATCAGTAGGTGTTGTTTGTGACCTCATTGGGTGACAAGCAACCCCTGTTGAATTTCCCTCTTCTACATGAATATTAATAGTACAGGTGCCCTCTCCAGTTTTTGGTATGGTAACCCTAGCCGAAGAGCCATCATGCTATAGTGGTTTGAGCATTGGACTACAACCCTAGAGACCAGAGTTTGATTTCTTGCCATGAAACCCACTGGGTGATCTTGGGTGCATCACACAATCAGCCCCAGAGAACCCCATGATAAGTTTGCCTTAGAGTCACCACAGGTTGGAAGCAATTTGACAGCACACAACCCTAGCCCAAGTGCATTGGTATACCTCTCAAGATGGAAAATCAAAGTGACACAGTATCACTTCCTATTGCTATTCCAAGGAGAATTCTGACCAAAACCTCAGTATTTGTAGTTAGGAGATAGGAGGTACAGTGCAGTGTGTTTGTTGTGTGTTCTCTCACATTTGGGACACATTCTGTGCAATTTGGGAGCAAAAACTGCTTGAAAATTGTGTCCTAGTTTAAAAAAAAATGGGGAAGCAAGGAGACCTTGGGGGACTTGTTGAGGCAACAAAATTGAGGTCCAGGGCCTGCCTGCAGTCCGTGAGCTGCACTTTCCTCAGTCCTGATTTAAAATGAAGAATGCTAAAGTGCTTTAAAACATTAAATTCAGCACATTATTTAACACGGCAGCCTCTACATTTTAAGCAACCTAGTTGAATATGTTGATGGAGAAGAACAAATCCCTGATAAAATGGTGGATGATAAAAGTCCAATGCTTTTTAAATGGACAGTTACCTTCAGGGCACAGTTGTTCTCTATGCTCCAGACTTGCTAAATGGAGTCAGAGCTGGGAAACTATATTTTTTTAGAGTTACAGCTCCTGGAATCCTTTGGCCATCATGACCTCTGGCTGTTCCAAGCTTTCATCCAGATAATAGTGCATCAAGTTACAAGGAGCTGAGTGCAAGTTTCTGAGATATCCATCATGTTTTGGGCAAACTACTAATTGGTTCTCCTGTGTGGGCATGCACACATACACAGAGACCTGCCTCATACTGTGTAACTGGGGTTGGACTGGATGGCCCCTGTGGTCTCTTCCAACTCTACATTTCTATGATTCTATGATGCTTCTGGAGTCCTCTGAATGCTAGTCTCTCTCAGACTCCCTCCCCAAACTGGTGGCTAACAGCAAAGTCAATAAAATCACAGATATAATTTTTTAATTAACATGCAGTGTTCTAGTGGAGGCCCACCACTTGATTATGTGTCTAAGCCATTATGATGGTGGTAGTGATGATACCCTCTGTTTATGCCCTACTTAAGGTGGCTGACACTCTATATTTTTTAAAAAAAAATAAAATCAGCAGTCACAAATATCTAAAATCTCATGTAATACGTACATAAAATTATAAACATCTAAAATCACAAAAAAAATGTCTGCTAACATATAGCCAACTCATTACATACAAAAGTATACAAGACATATTAAACAAATACTTATTCCCCAAAAGCTTGGGAAAATGGATGCTTCAGATTGGTGCCTGACAGTGTGGGGAAAAACCTGATTTCTGAAGGAACAGGTCCCAGCTTGGAGAAAAACTTGCCACATTTGGTGGCCTAATAGACCAATATCACTCTGTGGTTCCACCATGTTCTAATAAGGTTAAAGGGGAGGGGAAAACCTCTGAAAGTGTGTGAAGGGGGAAAAAACTCACTGTAAACTCATTTAATGAATAATTAAAAACCAAAAGAAAAAGCAATAATTGCAAAATCAGAAAATCTCACTAACTTGCCAGCGTTAAATAAAGAATTTGAAATAAAATGCACCACTGAGGGCATTGCAACCTCATGGGTCTTCTCCAGCAGTTACACACTCATACATTGATATACAGGGCTCTGCATGCCTAATGACTGTGAACTCCAATTTTTCTGACAGTGCAAATCACATCCTCCAACTCCCAATTCAGCTAAGAGAGTTCCGATTAATCTTCTGTTGTCACAGTTTTTCAGCTGCTTTAAAAATGTTCTGTTTTCTCGTTATTCCTCCCACTTCTCCCCTTTGTCCTTTACTCCCAAACTGAGTTCAAAGTGCAACAGTCATTTGCATTCACTTAATTCAGCAGGGGAGAAAAGAAGGGAGAAGGCAGAATCTTGCCCTTCCCAATAAGCTCAGGCAACAGCAAAATGCCCCAGCCTCTCCTAGCTTGTTCCTCATTAATATGTTTCTCCATTTACCTATACTCTGATGTTGCTTGGCCACATGTGCCCTGTTTTCATCTCTGAAATGCTGGAGAGTAATGCAAAATAGAATGGAGAGAGAGAAAGAGAGCATGCACTGTAAAACAAAAGTGTCAAAAGAGACAAAAGACAAATATAACAAACAAAATACATTGATGTCATGAAGTAAAACACTTACCTGTGTACACAATTAGTAAGTGTTATACGCAACAGTATGCTGAAATCCTGTGTCGAACACATAACCACAATTTCATGGTTATATGAAACGGAACCCCATAGTTCACCTTAAAAGTGAAACAGCCACAGCAAATTATGGAAGATTTTACTGCTGGAGAGTTGGGCACTGCAGGATGACAAAACCACTCGCTCACCCAAAAAAGTAAGCAATACTGTGAGAAGCAGACCTGTGGCAACTGTTCATTGCAGCATCATTCACTGATGGCATGGAGCTGCTTATGTCAACCCAGAGGATGCTGCTAACCAGCAGCATAGACCTCTGTCATTCAAAATGGCTGACTGGCTTTTAAGGTGGGTTTAGGGGTCCTTTGTGGTAATGGCAAGAATGCGACAATCACAAATGAGAATATGAAGCAGTTGCAATGTCCTCAGTCTAACTTAAGACAGTGTAACTGACTAACAGGATGACAGCCATCATATTTTATACCCAAATATTTAGTTTTTATTCCCAAACATCAGGCATACAGAAAAAATGATGCAGCACCAAATGGCATACCAAGCTCTATGAAATCCTCATGAAGAACTCAGCCTGGTTGAATAATCCAAAAATATGAACATAGAAGTAGGTATGTAGCTCATAAGAAATTCTAAAAAACATATTATTGTAAAGCCTTTATTTAACCTAACAAAGGCGTAAATAAAAAAAAACGCTGCACGTTCCAATAGCAGGAATTCAGCTTTTCAAACACAAATTTCTGTTCTGTTTTTATTCCCCTTACCATCTTGTGTTATTTTCTGTGGCATTGTTCTGTGTAAGTTTGTTCTTAGTTTGTATGTTTCCACACTAAGACACAGGGCTCCTGCAGGTTAGTCTAAAGAAGCATGAATTCTCTTAACATAGTTCCACAGGTTTTACAGGATTTTGCACATTGTTGTTGCTTTTGCATCCACTTGTTGGTGCAGCACTAGGACTATTCCAGAGTTGCTGTTAAAAAAAAAAAAATCTGGGGCAGGGTGTGCTGCAGTGGTCCTCTGATTTGAAGTGCAAATTATTTCTCCTTTGAATTTAATTTTTTTCTTTTAGTTAAAAGTTACAATGCAATGTGCCATCTCACTGATACACTATAACACTGTAATTCCTTCTTTTAAAAATTAAAACAGAAAGGAGGAAAAGAGAAAGGAACATATTGTTCTAATGCACCTCAAAATGAAAAAGGAACCCACTCAAGGTTGAGAATAAAATACCGGTGCCAGGAATTCCAGGAAAATAGTCAGGGCAATAGAAACATTATTTGAATATTTACAACAACAACAGAGAGAGAGAGAGAGAGAGAGAGAGACAGAGAGACAGAGAGAGAGAGAGAGCAACAAGTGCCACAATGTCCCAACATGTTTGCCCTGTATGTTTGTGCCATATAAAGGAATTTTTGACTCTTACTGAGCACCTCCAGATGGGAGAAAAATCTCTGTAAGTCCTCAATTTTGTTCCTGTATCAACTGATTTTATTTTGAGATCTGTATGACATTTTCCAAATTGTGAAGTATTTCCCTGGAGCACCCAGTATTACCAAAGACTTTTCATGCCCACTCCCCAATTTGGTTTAAATTATCCCAGTACTTTCCAAAATGAAATGTATCTGTATATGCCTGTGAGTTTTTACTGTTTTAGAACTATGGCCACTACCAAGTAAACATGGTTATGGTTTCCAGGAAGCTGATTCAAAAGAGATTAAGTGAGGGAAAGAGGAATGCCCACACTTAAACAAAATGATCATAATGCTTAGCTAGTCCAATATCGCTAAAACATCTTAGCATTATACTCCTCAACAAAAATGGGCTTTGTGGAAATGGGTGAAAATCGGTTTCTGAAATGTTGCATGCATGATGCAACTGGATGTGACATGTGATCGGAGGGAAGGTGAAGGGGGAGGAGGGAAAGGAGAGAGGGAAAGAAACCTACAACTGTTCAAGAAAAAGACTGGATGCAAGCCCATTAATACAGAGGTACAAAAGGAATTGGAATGTCTCAACACTTGTGGTGAAACAGAGAGGCTGGATACCATGTTATGGGTTAAATTTATTGGCCACAGCTTTAATCCAAAATGTAGCAATGTGCAATTAGCTACGGCTATATTTGTGTGTATATTCATCCCCGAGTATTCATGCAGGTAAAATAAGATTGAGGGGACACTGGGCCCAATAGTTCCCAACCCAGCAAATGCCCGGGCAGGGCATCTGGCCATGTATGTGAGTTAAACATCTGGGAGAGCTTGCTGTATTGTTCTACCTGTGGGTCATGGCCATTTGGTCCATTGGAGGAGTGGTCATCTGCATTTGTCCAGACTGCAGGCTCGCTCCACCTCCCCATCTATTTTGCCACTCCAAGGGTTTCCTTCCCCCCATTTTAATACATGCCCAATGTCCTCTTTCACTTCCATATCTGTCACTTGTGACAAATAGCTTAAGGCAAACCTAACATAGTCTACAAAGGTAAAGACAATAGTAAGGGAAAGCAAGTACATCCTCAGTTAAGGAAAGATGCCCACAGTTAAGGAGGAAAAAGCTGCAGGGAAAGTGAAAAAACCATTTCTTCCAGGCTCCTGAAAGCAACCAGTTGCAGCCTGAGACATTGCTAAGGAGCGTGTTATAATTTACTGTGGGAGGGTGGATCAGTTGTGTAGCTTGCACAACCATACATAGAAACTAGAAATACGATGGCATGGACAATCCTAACTTTAGTGTTCAATGAGATATCTTTACACGTCAGCATCTTGTCTTGTTCCTTTATAGCTGCCTTTTTAAGTCCCATTCTGATTTCTTGATTACAGTCTCCGTTCTGATTAATGACTGAGTCAAGGTATGGAAAATCTTGAACTATTTTGGTGTCTTCATCATCTGCTTTAAAGTTATGTAAACCATCTGTGGTCATTATTTTTGTTTTCTAAACGTTCAGCTATAAACCTGCCTTTGCACTTTCTTCCTTGACTTTCCTCAGTAATCCTTTGATGTCTTTGCTATTTTCTGCTGGTAGTATGGTGTCATCTGCATATCTTGAACTGCTGATCATGGTTCCTCCAATTTTCACACCTCCTAATTCTACTTTATGTAGTATCCTGCACACAAGTTAAACAAACAGGGTTATAAAATGCAATATTGCTTGACCTCTTTGCCAACTGGAAACCATTCTATTTCTCTGTATTCTGTCCTGACAGTAGCTTCTTGCCCCGAGTACAGGTAATGTATCAGGACAATCAAATGATGCGTCACACCCAATTCTTTAAGAGCGAGCCATAGGTTTTTTTTATGTTCCACACAATCAAAGGCTTTCTTGTAATCTATAAAGCATAGACTGATTTTCTTCTGAAATTCTTTGGTGTGCTCCATTAGCCAACATATGTTTGCAATATGATCCCTCGTGCCTCTTCCTTTCCTGAACCCAGTTTGGACATCTGGCATTTCTCACTTCATATGTAGTAGAAGTCTTTATTGTAGAATTTTGAGCATCACTATGTTTGAATGGGAAATTAATGCAATAGTCTGGTGGCGACTGCAATCCCTGTCATCCCCTTTCTAGGAGATTGGAATATATATTAAACTTTTCCCAATCTGTGAGCCATTGTTTTGCTTTCCATATGTGTTGACAGATTTTAGTTGGAACTGGAGTAGATTCTACCTCTGTAGCTTGAAGAAGCTCTATTAGTATGTCATCTGTTCCTGGTAATTTATTTTTCCCAAGTGGCCTAAGTGCATCTTCCACTTCACTTTCTACAATTGTAGGTTCATCCTCAAATGGTTCTTCCCTGAATGAATCTGTCATCCTTTTATCTCATGTATATAGCTCTTCAGTCCCTTGTTTCCATTACTTTTTATCTCTACTCGTTCATGTAATGTGCTCCCCTGGCAATTATAGAGTATAACCACTCTTGGTTTAAATTTTCCTTTGATTTCTTGGATCTTGTGGAACAGGTGTCCAGTCTTTCCTTTTCTTGTTGTCATCTCTGCATTGACTATTATAGTAGTTCTCCATGTGCCTGCGCACAGTTGCTTTCAGGATTCTAACCCTATTTTTGTCACCTGTACTTCTGCTTCTCATCTGTCCTTAACTACTTGAAGAGTTTCATCTGTCATCCATTAAGACTTCTTTCTTTTTCACTGCAGAAAGTGACTTTTGGCATTCCTGCCTGACAATTCCTTGGCTTCGGACCAGAGTTCTTCAGACACCCAGTCAGTTAGGCTTAATAGTGCAAATCTATTTTTTACATTAATTTTAATTAGGCATGGATGTTCTTCAGAATGTGTTTTGGCATGATGGTTGGTTTCATGTTCTTCTTTAGCTTTACTCTAATTTTTGATACCAGCAGTTCATGGTTTGTGCCACAATCTGGTCCTGGTCTTATTTTTGCAGAGAGAATGGATCTTCTCCATCTTCTGCTTCCCATTATGTCATCTGTTTGATTTCTTTATTGGTGATCAGGTAATGTGCATGTCTACAGTCACCTCTTTGGTTGCTTGATGAATGTGTTTGTGATGGATAAACTGTTGGCATCACAAAATTCAGTCAGTTTCATTTCTTGATCTAGGCCAAATTTTCCTACAGTCTTTGATTCTGCTATGTCTCCTACTTTTACATTCCAATCACCTATGAGTAACACAAATCCTGTTTTGATGTATGATCAATTTCCTTCTGGACTCCAGCACAGAATCTTTCAATTTCTTCTTCTCCCTCTGTAGTTGGAGCATAAACTTGTATTATGGTTATATTGATGTGTTTTCCTGAAGTCTTACTGATATTATTCTCTCCTCAAAATGTCCAATTCCTGGCTACTCACTCCCTCACTCCCAAGTATTGCAACATTTGTATGTTCCATTTCTTGTTTTACTATGCCTGGTTTCTCCTGATTCACGTTTCCCATATTCCATGTTCTTATAATATGGGTTGTACAGCTTCAGACTTTCCTTTCATCTCTTAAAATGCCAACTGCTGAATGTTCCTTCAGCTTGGGTCTGGTTGCATCATTAGTCATGGCACTTCTTGTAGTTATCCTCTGCTGTACCCCAGTTGTTTGTTGAGTGTCATCCAACCTGGGTCTTTCATTTTTTGGTATTATCTCTTGTTTCCTTTTGGATTGTCTCATCATGTCTCTTCCTTGGTAAAAGACATTCAAAAGGAGCCTATCATGCCTTCTTCTGTGCATTACTAACAAGTGTTAGCTATGGGGCCACTGCTGTTGTTTCTGAGAAATCCTCTGTCAGTGTCACCAACCCACTACTGCTGCTGCCCAGTAGCTGTTTGGCACATTTATTTTGGCCCCCCAGCAAAAGCCTGCCTGACATGAGACCACACCAGCAGTACTGATGCCTTCAGGATATAGTCTTGTATCACAGGAGTATGCAATCCCATCACCACAGAAAAGTAGTGCCATTGGTGGAAAGGACTCTTTGCTAAAAAGCACTGGCCTTTTAAAGCTTGCTCAGTGCAAAATATGCCCCCTGTTAAATACCAATTGCACAAAGATCAGTACTGGATTTTGACCATTTTAAAAAGTCACCTGAAAAACCCTGCACCTCTTGAATGTTTTTGCAGATTAGGTTGTATGTGTGTTTTTTTTTTACTACTTCGAATTCTTGCAGAGCCACTGTGTACTGTGATCTGAGTGTTGGACGAGGACTCTGAAAGAACAGAATTCAGATCCCTGCTCAGCCATAGAAACCCACTTGATGAATCTGGGCAAGTCACACTCTTTCAGCCTTGGAGGAAGGCAAAGGCAAACTTCTTTTGAGTAAATATTGCCAAGAAAACCCTGGGTTAGAGTCACTGTAAGTCAGAATCAACTTGAAGGCACAGAACAAGAACAGCAATTTCTTGCAGAATAGGGTGAAAATCACTAAAATGTTGTTGTTGTTGTTGTTGTTGTTGTTGGAACTAAATAAGCCACCTTGGATCCTGCATAAGGAGAAAGGCAAGATTAATATAATATAATATAATATAATATAATATAATATAATATAATATAATACAAGCAAAGCTGTACATCCCTAGTGGGGAACAGAAATGAAGGCACATCCCCAAACTGTAAAAGTAACTAAAGTTATATTCCCACTGCCAAAAGAGTGAATTTACCCTCGTGAAGTTACAAGTGCAATGTAATGTGGATATACCTCAGTTATTGATAAAAGGAATAAATCACAATTTAACTAGTTATTTGTCATTCATTACTTTTGTGCTCCGTGTTACTGTTGTTTTCTAAAAGTATAGGATACACCAGCTTTGTATGTAGCTGAGTCATTTTTTTTTTTATATACTGCTACCGCTGTGAACTTAAAATCCCTTTTTCCTTACAAGCCTGCATGAATATGAGTTGTTATGTACAGGAAGGAACTCTTTTCTCCGCTTGCCAAAGCCAACATTCATATGAAGGTGCTGACGTCGATTTCGCTGTACTTTGCCCTTGTCTGGGTGGTGAAACGGTTGATTGTCATCCAATGTAATCAAATTTACACAGCATTGCACCAGAACTAGGAGCAAATTTAGACACTAGTGCTGCACAGAGTTTCTCCAGTTCAGCTTTGACTCTCCAAGGAATCTTTCTGGTGTGGGTTAGCCTTCGTGGGCAGCTGCTAAATGTCTATGGACATTTTCTCTAGATTGTTTCTCTTAACAAGTTGAAAGATTGCCTTATTTAGGTATGAATGAGTGCTAAATGAGGAATCAAGAAATACTGAATACATACCACAGCTGATCTACCTATACAGACATAGTGAATGTATATAAAACAGTCAGCCCTTCACACTTACGGGTTTAACTTTCACAGATTTGATTATTTGTGAGTTTCTCCAATCCCTGCTTCCCCTCCCCTTCTTAAGTGCTTCTTTTCCAGGGAACCTTCCCTCTTGGTGGCTCTGATCAGGCCACGCAGCCCTTTTAAAAACCCACCTCTGGTCGTCTTCCTCTTCCATTAGCCACTGCTTATCCAGCTAAAGACAGCTCACAGCCCAATTTCTCAGCACCACAAACTCTCTCTCAATACTCTACACATACCCAAGGAAGGCAAGAGAGGAATATAAGGCCATCGTGCTGACCTACCCCCTTTCCCTCTCCTTTCCTTGAGATGGGGCATTTCCACACTAGGCTGTTATAGCGCTATGATTCCACTTTCAACATCCTTTGGAATCCTGGGGTTTGCAGTTTCGGGAGGGGCCACCCCTCCTGAAACTACAAACCCCAGGATTCCATAGGATGTTGAAAGTGGAATCATAGTGCTATAACAGCCTCGTGCGGAAATGGCTATGGTTTGGACCCTGGGTGCCTGCTCTTTCCACTGTGCCGCAGCTCCCTTCCCCCCCCACACACACACTCTTTGATATTTGCAGTTTTTCCACTTTTGTGGGGATCTTGTGCCCCTAACTTTAGCAAATGTGGATGGTCAACTGCATTGTCTATGTGGAACTTGGAATGAAAGCATTAAGAGCATCATTGCCTGTACTGTACCACATTACTTCTTGGTATAGTGAAGGCATACCATTCCCTTCAACTGTCCCAGTTTTGTAGGTGCAGTCCTAATTAATCCTCTGCTTTCCCACTTTTACAGCTGCTTTTAAAATGTCCCAGTTTCTGTCTCCTCTTCCCACTTTCCCCCTAACCCAGCTTACTCCCATTGGTGCAAACTGAGTTGAAAGTGCAAAACAAGTTTTCACTCAATTCACTCAGCAAAGGGAATGGAGAGAAGGAGGCAAAATCCTGCCCTTCTCTGTCAACCCAGGTAAAAGCAAAATGCTGCAGCCTCTCCTCACTTGTGTGCTCTTCTTCTTAATAATTTTTGGCATCTTATCCATACTCTGATGTCACTTGGCTACATGTGTCCCAGTTTTCATATATGAAATGTTGGAGGGTAGGGCAAAACAATGTTGCTTTTGAAAAGTGATGTTTACTGATAATTTTACTTTTTTCCCCCCATACAACAGTTACTTGTCACCTTTTCTCGTGATTTTTGGATGAGAACAAGGCTTTGAGGGCATTTGGAGTGGATTCTTCTCCCATTTTAAACCCTTTTCTTACTTTGTTAGATGGGCTTTTTTCCAGGAGGAGGAGGAGAGGCAACAACAACAAGTAACAAAAAAAGCAATTGATTTTGTAACAAGCAATTCTCTTAATTATTTTTAAAATGTAATGGCAGTGTCATTTTGGGGGCTTCACAACAAGTTGTACAACAAACTACTTTTTGAAAGTGATTTCTCAGGTTCTGTGTCAGCGCAAATGGACAAAGCTATGTTCTTTTAGAGTGTCCGTGACCTTTTGCAGCAAAGGTAATGCACGCAAGCTTAATTTCTCGCAGTTCTCAGCTTTTACAGAGAGATGTTAAGAGGCTCAGTTTTGAACAAGATTAAACATGTTCACAGCTGAAATCTAAATGGGTTCAGCATAAGTGCTGAAATGGTGTGCTTAAACACTGATCCCTAATGCAGTCTATGTGCGGCCCATGGCAAATGTTCACCCCAGCTGCTGTCCTTCCCATTAGCAGAAACGAGGGAGAAGAATTAAGGAATCACCCTCACTAAACAATCTGAAGCCAAGACTTCAGTAGCTGTCAGTTTGTAGGCGGAAGACTATAATAGATTGGATACAGCCAAGAATGCTAACCTTAGGTCAGCTCCTTCAAATATAATTGTAAGTCTGGGTGCTCCTTTTCACATGCTTGATTATATTTAGAGGCTCACTGCAATCACAGTTTCAGGCTTTTTTTTCTTAGCATTTTAAAGGGAAAAAAATAGACTGAGTCTCATCATTTTATTGTCAGTCTTGCCATTTGGCTTGAGAAAGCTAGCATCACATGCCAGTGATAAAGTAATATGCTGTTCTTTTTGAGCACCTTTTGGAGTGTTCCAACCCACCCTACCATGGCAAGGGGAATGTATACCTCAGAAGAAATAATAGCAGGTGTTAACCTTCTGCTAAGGTGGCATTGATGGACATCTTATTTTCTCTTCATCAGGAATGACATAGAACAGGAGCATCTCCTCTTTGTTACTGTTTCTAAAGCTGAGGACAGGGCCTGATTTTGGAAGTGGGGGAGAAAATGGGCAAGTGGATGAGGGGTACTGAGTAGTAACCAGGCCCTCCATCGATGGATTATTTCCCTGCTGCTCTTCCCCAAATACTCCACTATGACATTTTATTGGAACATATTTTATGTTTCAAACCTTTTTATTAACCGATATAACAATATAACCACAATTAATCTTTTCATTCATTATAAATCTATTTAAATATAATAAAAACAAAACCATATACATCGCTTCATGTAAAAGAAACCATTTATCCAAATTCGACTTTCCTCTATTCCTCATCCATATCTAACGTTTATCCCTCTACTAATATTAGACCATGATATTTTTCTTAATTTACTTATCATACAGCATTTCATGTCATTACCCGATTATATAATTACTCAGTTATTTCTTCCTATATTGTTCTTCCTTTATTCACTTCCTCAAGTCATATTGGTTATTCCTAGATAGTATTGACCAACAATACTCTATACAACCCATTTCCCTCATGAATCTCTACTTTCTTTTATTCAATTGATTCTTTATTTGGTTTTATTTTACCCCAGATTACTTTCTCTCAGAATCTTCTACTTTGATAATTATCTTACTTCTTTAACTTTCTTTCGTCTGCAGTTGTTCTTATGTAGATTGTATGTGTTTTATTTTCTCTTTCCCTTTACCCATTATAGATATTCCCACCTTTTGCCTTTTATTCTATTTTTTATTGGAACATAGTTTAAAAGTACAAAAAAAATTGGGGGGAAAACCCTCTACACAATGAAGGTAAATCCCATCCAAACAGCAGAGATATTATTAAAAGACATAACAAATTTATTTTCCTGAGGTAAGGAATTCCTCCCTTTTATACTTTTCTCCCTCCTGTGTTCAGTTCAGTCAAACTCGACTGAGAAGAAAAGTGACTAGGATGGATGGGTGCAATAAGGTAAATCACGAAGGAATAAATACTTCCTACATTTGGATCCTGTCTGTTCTTCAGAATCGACTTGACCTTCAACGCGCACCCTAAAGCAGAGCTCAGTTAGCAGGAGCCCTTTCACACTACAGAGTTACACCTGTATAGTTTCACTCTGGTTGCCATGGCAACATCCTATGGAATCCTGGGGTCTGTTGTTTCCTGAGGCACTATTGCTCTCTGGCTGTGAATTCTAAATGTCCCTCCTTAAACTTCAGATCCCAGAATTCCATAGGATTGAACTACAGCAGTTAAAGTAGATTCATAGTGTTATCATTTTATAACGTGGAAGGCAGTGGTGTAGGGACGGGAGGCGAAGGATGCAGTGCACCCTGGGTGGCACTTTTTTGGGGGCACCACTGCTTCTTGCCTGCCGCTCCGCACACCATCACCCCTCCTCCATGCACTGTGGCCCCTTCCCCACCTCTCTGCCCCCACCAGCCCTACCCTTCTCCTACTTGCACCAAGCTACGCCACTGGTGAAGGGCTCGGATGTTTTGAACTTCACTGCCCAGAAACCTCAGCCAATGTGGTCAGTGGTAAGGAAGTTGTAATCCGTAAAATCTAGAGGAACACAAGTTCCTCGGCCCTGTCTTTGAGGCAAGTGAAACAAAAACACAGTTGAAACAACTATGGTTCATTTGCTACCCTCATATTAAGTCTAATTAGAACTTGAACTAGAACACTACCTTATTGGATTATACCTCCCATAATCCCATAGTTCACTAGGCAACTAACCATGCCGTCTGTAGGATTCTGGGAGCTGTAGTCCCAAAATATAGTTTTTTTCAAGCTGTATTCTAGTCCTTAAGTCATATGGGGTCGCCATTTCCACACTAGACTGTTATAGTGGATTCCATAGGATGTTGGAAGTGGAATAATAGCACTGTAACAGTCTAGTGCGGAAATGGCCCCTGATGCAGGCCTGCATTAAGAACCATGGCAGGAAACTGTAAAAACACTGCTAGCACTCTCGTGTTACCATCATCAAGGAACATAGAGCTCCTGATCTATGTAATTTGGATCTGAACCCAAATCAGTAATTTGGATCTGAATCTGATTCAAGACAGGCACAATCTGTCTCAATCTAGATTATGAATTGAGATACACAAGTGATGTGTGTTGAAAAACAACAATGATTATAACTTACTTGTTTTTCACACATTCACATAGCATCTGGAGACACAGTGAACTCTGGAGAGGGAAGAGCACATTTCTGTATGTGTGTGTGTGTTTGTGTGTGTGTGTAATATTGTTTTATTATTTATTACATATTTATGCCACTTTTCTCCTGGAGTGGGATCCAAGGCAGCTCACAAAATAAATCAATTAACCCCACGCTCAAAAAAACAAAACAGAATTTTGAAAACAATTAAAATCATTGCATTTGAAACAATATAAAATTATTGTTTTAATATAAAATATAAAATACATATAAAGATAGAAAATCATACAAAAGTTTTAAAAAATAAATAAAACACAGCCCCTAATAAAAAGCCTCGCTGTGAGATATTACATAATAAAAGCCTGATTAAACAAAAAGGTCTTTGCCTTGTGGCAAAAGGAGAGCAGAGAGGGGACCAATCTAGTGTCCCATGGAAGCTGTGTAAGCAGTCACTGAGTCTCTCATCAAGCAAACATTAAAGGAACAGTATTAATTGGGCTCAACTTTTTGTGTAATTATTTAGAAGCAGGACTTAAGACAAGGATGGACAACCGCCGGGGGTTGAGGAGAGAGGTGTGTTGTCTTTCTGCCCCCCTCACCCCACCAATTTTAAACAAATGTTTTAAACTCAGATATTACTCATACTTTCTAGCAGACTTAGAGGGCAATTTTATCTGGGACCCCTGACTAGTACACCAGGAGAGGCTTTTTTAAAAATCATCATCATCATCATCATCATCATCATCATCATCATCAAGCAAACTGGAAGTCAGAATGCATCTCCTGTAGAAATTTTTGCAGTGGAGAATTGTGGGGTTCTCGGGCTCTCCCAACCACCCTTGGGGACCATATGCTATTGTGTCCAGTGGGACTTATTCTCTAGTGAGAGCCAGCGTGATGTAGTCATTTCAGCATTGGATTCAGTGGTGTAGGGATGGGGGGGTGAGGGGAGGTGCACCCTGGGCGGCACTTTTTTGTGGGTGCTGCTGCTCCTTGCCTCCCCGGCATGCCATTGCCCCTCCTCTGCTCACACCAAGCTACGCCACTGATTGGACTACGACCCTGAAGACCAGGATTCAATTCCCCGCTCAGCCATAGAAGCCCACTGGGTGACTTTGAGCACATTATACATTCTCAGACCCAGAAAACCTCATGACAGGTTCACTTTAGGGTCACCATAAGTCAGAAATGACTTGAAAGCAAACTGGAACAAGAAGAAGGAGGAGGGGAGGAGGGGGAGGAGTAGTGTGCATAGGACTGCAGCCTTAGTCAGCTAAGTAGGAAGGAGATATCTCCCTTTTAAATAAACTTTGGGCTAGGGCCCGATAGGAAAATGCTGCTGGTTTTACGAGATCTCCAGAACCTTTTATGAGTGGATACATGTGTTGAAATCTTGATTTATGGTGGTGGAAGGAACATAACGGGCTCCTTTTCATCATATTTGGTCACATGTCCACTACTGTTTCCACTGACTGCAAGGCAGTGCTAGTAAAGCTCCCACATTGAGGCAGATGCCACAGAGATCAAAATCTCAGCTGTATATTGGCCACACTCCAATATGGCATTAAATGCAGCCAAGCCTTTTGTGACCCAAGGACTGAAGAGAAAACGGCTGTAGCTCATAGCAGCGGAGCCCTTGCTTTGCATGCAAAAAGTTTGAAATCCAGTCCTTTGACATCTCCAGTGAAGATGAGAAAGATTTCTCTCTGAAACCTTGGAGAGCAGGTGCTTGTCAATATAAACTATATTGAATGAGATGCAAAGCTTGCAAAAGTTACCTTGTCAGATTGCAGCTCCCTGAATCCCCCAGGGTGGGCTGTAGTCCAAAAACGTAATTTTCCCAACATCTGTTGAGATGAACCAATGATCTTAAATGGTATAAGGGAGCTTTCTATTTTCATACTTAGTGCTCTGTCACATCATCACCATTTTCATTTAAAAATCTTATTGTAAGCTTTTGAAAATTTCCACCTGGGAGAATTTACACACTGCCCTACTAAAATACAGCAGTGATGATGTGGAAGTAATACTATGCATCTCTGAGTTTCATTGGGATATGATGGGGTGAGAATCGCACAGCCTAGCAGATGCTCTTGTACTGCAAGTCCCAGTCAGCCCAGCCAGCCTAGCCCATGGTGAGAAATTCTGAAAGATGCAGTCCAAGAAAATATGGAGGACTGCATGATTGCCACCCTGAGATGTGGTCATCAGGTTAGTTGATAACTCTTTCTTGGATTCACATATCAACCTGCTGATCTGAGGTTTTTAAAATGGCTTCAAAGAATATTTGAGTCTTCCCTTTTAAAGGAACCTTTTTAAGGTAACATCTATCTTTGACTTCTGACCTTTGGCTATTTCTGCACTAGAGTGTTATAGTGCAATTCCACAGGATGTTGAAAGTGGTATAATAGCACTATAACAGTTTAGTGTGGAAATGGCCAAGGTCTCTCCTAGGCCAGGGATGGGAATTACACAGTGTTCCAGATTTGGTTGGGTGTCCCAAGAGCCCTAGCCAGCATAGTAAATGATGAGGAATTGAGGGAGTTGTAGACCAAGAGCGTCTGGACACACCACATGATTCTCAATATCTGAAAGAGCACATGAATCTAGACCAAGGATATCATTGGGGTGAAGGGAGAGAATAAGAGCCTGAATTGTGCTTCAGAGAACAGTACAATACAAAAGAATGCCACAGAGATTATGCTCTCTGCTTCCAGATTCTGTTAAGTATGCTCTTTGTTTGAATATTCTGCTGGCCTCTCCTTTGTCTTAATTTTTTAAAAAACAAAACTTTCTTCATTTTACTCTTAGTTTTCTTCTTAAACTATAATTTACCTTTTAATTTTGCTTTTTGGTTTCACGCTTGCTCTCAAGCTAATTAGTGCATTCTTTTCTCCCTTGCCACTTTCTTTCTTTTGTTCTCATCCACTTCTGTAAAAGTTTCCTCTCTCCCTCCTTGCCATTTCTCCCTTTATTTGATTTTGAGGTTGTGCCTAAGTGTAGCAGTGGGGGGTAGTGTGGGGTGAAATGAGGACATTGCCCCCCCCATAAGAATTCCGCATTTCCAAATGAAATTTTCCTTCACTCCCCAAATTCCTAGCATTTCAGTAACTTAAAACTTCAGTTGAGCATTGAGAAACACAGCTTAGGCATCCAAAAAAAAAAAAAAAAAAGGAACAGGCACAGTTACCAAGGGAATGCGAAAACAGCAAATATAAGAGGTCTAGCTATGAATGATTTTCCATGGTTCACTCACTGCAGTGCTAGAAAATTGAGGACTGAATGAAAATTTCGGGGGGAGACTGGTTTTAGGGCAGTACAAGGGTTTTATTTTGTCATCAGTGGCCTGTGCACAGAATATATGTTGTTTCTCACAATTTCTATTAAATGCTTAGCTTATTTTGTTGTTGTTGTTGTGTGCCTTCAGGTTGCTTGTGACTTATGGCAACCCTATGGTAACCCTATCACAGGTTTTCTGGGGCTGAGAGTGTGTGACACACACAAAGTCACACAGTGGATTTCCATGACCAAGTAGGGAATTGAACCCTTGTCTCCAGGGTCATAGTTGAACACTCAAATCACTACACCATGCTGGCTGTCTAGCTTACATTGTTGTTGATGTTGTTATTGTTGTTATGTGCCTGCCAGCCATTTCCAATTTGTGGTGACCAAGGCAAACCTCTCACAGGGTTTTCTGGGGTTGAGGGTCTGTGACGTGGTTTCCATGGCCAAGTGAGGAATCAGACCCTGGTTTCCAGAGTCATAGTCCAATGCTCAAACCACTACAGCATGCTGGCTCTCCCTAGCTTACTTAAGTACTTTATAAATCACCAAGAAGGAAGTGAATGGAATAATTTGTGACACGATTGGGTAATGTGCCATGAAACTAGCCACCTGCAAGTGCCCTTTTGTTTGTTTGCTTGTTACAGAAGTAGGGGTATACATTTTCCAAACAGCCTAATGGGAAATACAAGGCAACTATGTCTTAGGCCATTTCCGCACTAGCCTGTTATAGCACTATGATTCCACTTTCAACATCCTATGGAATCCTGGGGTTTGCAGTTTAGGGAGGGGCCAGCTGGCCCCTCCTGAAACTGCAAACCCCAGGATTCCATAGGATGTTGAAAATGGAATCATAGTGCTATAACAAGCTAGTGCAGAAATGGCCTTACTCTCCTGTGCTATATTACACCGAACACGGAGCCAGCTCAAGACTTTTTGCTGCTTAAGGCATCTTGCCTCACACTTAAGTAAAAGTGCATAAACCCCAAAGCTCTTGTGGTTGCTTGGACACTTGAGACAGAAAATCCCATAAGCATTTCTCTCCATTCCTGGTAGTAAAAATACCATAATAACAAAGTAAATGACTTTAAAAGAAAAGAAGTGTGAAAGGAGGAATTTAGCAGCATCTGTATTGCAGCACAAGCTTTTGTGTATTTCAGTCCATTTCTTCAAACACGTTGATGGAGTCAAATCAAGTAAATAAAGATTTGCTGCCCTTTTATGACAACCCAAATCTCCTCTTGGAGGCAGCTGCCTCACTCAGCCTAATGATGGGGCCAGCCCTAGTTCATCCACAGATCCAGTTTTGTGTGCTTACCTTCTTTCCCTCAATATAACAATTCTTTAGGTGATCCATCTCTAATATCATTAACTTATATAAAAACTAATCACACATCATTTACAGTTTAGTCACCTCCTTTTCCGGGCATCTCTTGTTTTTACAGGAACTGGATTTTTCATTCTTTCTTTTCTTTACTCAAACCATAAAAAACTGACATTAAAGGGTACATTTACAGCTTATCTCACCACCTATTGCTACACCGGTTCCCCATTAACAACTTTATTATTATGTGACGACAACTCAGGCTTTAGTTCAGAATGCAAATTAGTTAACTGAGAATGTCAAGCTTAGTATATAAAAATTATAAGATGTTTCCCCTATGGCTACAGTTCCTGGCTTGACCATGAAAGGACACCTTTGCTTCTGCTAAAGATTAAAGCAGGTAAGCAAAACAGAAAGACCTCCTGGAGAGTTGGCAGTGACGTGTATTCCAGGAATGGTGGATTTGCGGTCTCCAAGTTGCCAATACCAGTGTGACAGCTGCAGGAATATGAGACCAGGAACCTGAGGGATAGGGAATATCTGAGCCTCCAGATGTTGTTGCACTGCAACCCCCCCCCCAATCAGTCTTAGCAAGCATAGCAAATGTTAAGGGATGCTGAGAGTTACAGTCCAATGATATCTGGAGGGCTATGTGATCCTCATCCCTGCAATAGCTCCTTTTTCGGGTGCACTTGCTTTTCTGGGTTGATATTCTCATTAGGAGAGGTGTGCAGCAGCCCTGAATCTGTTCTGAGGTTGGTCTGAACTTTAAAGCTGCTATCCAAGATGCTAAACTTTCTACCCAGAATTGTTTCAGCACCTTGAATTGACCCTTTAAAATTCAGATTGAATCCTGAAGTGGATTTACCATTCCAATAACATTAGAGCCATGAGCTGCCACTGATGAGCCACTTTCTTTACATAGTACATTTAGGATACTATTATGTGTCAGCAATTTTTCAGATATATTTTTTGCATTTCTATGCTGAATGGAGTTAAGGAATGTTACATTTGAATTATTGTTAATTTTTGTCTCAAGCATTGAAATATCTTGGGCCACCTTTGATTATTGTATTAGTTATATGATCCCAGCATGTATGCCCCACGTTTCCTTCTAGTGAACTCAAGGTGGTATACATGGTTCTCCTCTTCTACACTTTATCATCTCTATTTCACCCCTATAAAGTTGATCAGGTTGAAAGAGAGAATTACTCAGCCCCACCTCACCCATGAATTTCAAGGCTCAGTGGGGATTTGAGGCCAGAACTTCAAAGTTCAAGACACCACCCAAAGTCCAAGACCCTATTGTTTGGTAGACTCAAACCTACCAAGCTATTGTTAGGTCTGGTTTTTAATTTTACACTACTTTACTCTTCATTAGGGAAGCAAACAACTAGGCTGTATTTTTTTTCTTTGACGGGGGAAGATTTGAGGTTCAGTGTAAGGAAAGACTGTGATCCTTAACTTAATGTTCTTTCCTTTTAAAAAAGGAAAATGTATTAGGTACTGACTCCAGAAGTCATGCTATTAAACACATAATGAGGTATAGTGCAAACAGTGCAGCAGCTAAGTCATGCCAATGACACCTAAATTATTCCAGCACAAAAGCCTTTGGAAACAATCCTACAGCAAACAGGAACAATAAACAGAGAGAACATTGTGATCTGAGTTTATATCAAAAAGAAAAAAAGAAAAGGGAGAGGGAAGAGGACACAAAGAAAGGACCATTTTTAGTTGTTGCTGTTGTGGTGGTGGTGGTGGTGATGTGCCTTCAAGTTGTTTCTGACTTATGGTGACTCTAAGGTGAACTTAACAAGTTTTTTTTTCTTGGCAAGATCTGTTCAGAGGGGGTTTGCCTTTGTCTTCCTCTGAGGCTGAGAGAGGGTGACTTGCCCAATGTCACCCAATGGGATTTGAACTCTGGTCTCCAGAGCTATAGTCTAATGCTCAAACCAGTACATCAGGTTGGCCCTCCAAGAATTCTAAACACCCTTCCCTAAACTGCAAAAGATTCTAATGCTTGCTATCGGGAAAAGCAGTAGAAAAGAAGCAGATCACACTAAAGGTGGAGTTCAATCAATGAAGTTAAGGATCTGAGTTTGCAAGACCTGAATAGGGCAGTTGATGATCAGAGCTCCAGGACATCTTTCATTCATAGGGTCACCATATGTCAAAGTCAACCAGATGGCAAATGATAACAAAACTACAGATTCCAGGGACCAACAGGGTTGAACCACAGCGATTAAATGGAATTATTGCATGATAAATGTGCAGTGCAAAAGGGCCCTAGACATCTACCTGGAAAACCAACATGCCAGGCACAGACCCAGAAAATGGGGCAAAGGGGACTTAAGTCCCCCTCCCAAAAGACAAGGCTAGTGGGTGTTTGAGGCCTGTTACGATTTGGCAACTCAGACCCTCAAGACTCCTATGTAGCTGAGCCTCCTCAAGAATTATCACAAGTGTACTAAATGATCAGGCACCAAGGCCCTTTCCACAGCCTACTTTTTTACGGAGATGTCCACTGGTGATCCCAGCATCGGCTCTCCCAGGAGCAACAGGAGCACTCATGTCCGCAGTGGCTGGCTCTGTAGTGAAGGAAGTGTAATAGCCACACTTCTTCCTTCCTTCCACAGCACAGCACAGCACTTCTGCAGGCCAGATACTTTCCCAGACTGCACTGGGGCAGAAAGTGTAGCCATTGTGCTTCTGTAGGCCAGACAAGTCTGGGATGGTGGAGTAATCATGGGTCATTGACGGGGAAAACCCATCAATGATTTAATCCCTAATTGCACCAGCAGGGGATGGGAGAAGGATGGGACTGTGACAACATCATGCAAAACTGTCATCACTGTCCTGTCCTTCTCCCATCTCTATGGTGAGTTGGGAGGGTGGTGCAGAAAGGGCCTAAGAAATAGACAGCAATTGTCATTGAGTCCTCCCAGGATAACAAAAGCTGCCTGCAATCTATCCTTTGAAACCTGCTTGTGAGAAAGCTACACTAAGCACATGGAGGACACTTCTAAGTACACATTGTGCTTATAATAGAAATCTTCAAATTTCATGTTTCAGTGATAATGGTTATGTAAAGTAATTCGCCTTCCCCCTGCAAGTGTCTTCAAGTAGGCAACATTAACAATCTGCCTGCCAATGTTAAGCCCCCTATGCAAACCTTAAAAACAGTTCTGTTTTTGATTCCAGGGGTGCCTGTCTCAGTTATGAGAGAGTGGCCAGTGGCCCTATTTTATGGAGACCATTACTTGATTTACAGAATTTTCGGTGAAAAATCTTCTATTTGAAGAAAGAACAGGTTCACCTTAGGACTGCAAAAAGTCAGAAACAACTTGAAGACACACAATAACAAGAATATGCAAACATATTTGCAAGAATTGGAAAATAGGTTTCTCAAGTGTTGAGAACCTCTGCTGAGGAAAACCCTAAAAACTGAGAATTTTTCACAGTTTGAGATGTATTGTGTAAAAAAATGTACATGGGGGGAGGTTGCACAGAAAATGTCAAACAATTTTCCTGTGTAGAGCACAGCAGGAATAAAATTTCTGCACAAAACCCAAGATTCCTTCAAATAAAAATACATTTGCTGTGGGGAAATGTTTTTTGTGTGTGCAAATTTTTATTTTAATGTGCAGGAAATTCTATTTTCTGTGCAAAAGCACACCATGTATGTGTTACTTTTTAATTATTTTTGTCCAAAGTAAGTCCCAAACTGTGAACATTCTTGAAAACTGTGCAGGCTTCAGCAATTTTGTCACAGCTAAGAGGAAAATGGTAAAATTATTTGTCCTTGCCTGTAAAACTGGAATTTATAAAGATTTGGATCCCTATTAAAGCAGGAATGAGGAGGATGTGGTTCCCCCCAGATGTTGTTGGACTTCCACAGTCACCAGTCCCAACCAATACAGCCAATTCATTCCAATTAGCACAATCTAGCCAGATCTCCAGCATCGTGTAGCAGTTTGAGCATTGGACTACGACCCTGGAGATGAGGGTTCAGTTCTCTGGTCTGCCATGAAAACCCACTGGGTGATCTTGGCAATCACACACTCTCTAACCCAGAAAACTCTGTAATAGGTTTGCCTTACAGTCTCCATAGGTCAGAAACAACCTGAAGGCATGCAACAACAATGCCACCATGATTGTTGTTGTTTTGTGCTTTGGGTTTTCTATTCCCTTCCCCTGAGGCTGTGACTTGCTCAAGGTGACCCACTGGGTTTCCATGGCCAAGCAGCGATTTGAACCTCGATGTTCCAGAGTTCTGGTTCATCACTCAGACCACTACACCACACTTGCTCCTCCACAAGCCAAGATAACCTAGCCAATATAGACAATTATAGGACACTCATCAGTCCTAGTCAATATAGCCCAATCAACATAACCAACTCCCAATGGATAATGTGAGTTGTAGCCCACCAACCTCCGGAAGCCTACATATTCCCCACTATCTCAGCTAGGAGGGTGGCAAAAGCAGCAAAATTTGAATTTATTTCAGGTAGTCAAAAATGTGGACTGGTTCTAATTTTAGGGCAAATACTGTAAGCCACAGTTTATCTGGTTATTTTCCCCAAAGTGCTTAAAAGGTGTTGAATGCTTAATACAGCAGGATACTGCTTCACCAATCCCTTGGTCAAAAGACATTTTTACAAAAAATCACTATGGCAATCATTCCCCAATAGCTGATAGAGAGAGAGAGAGAGAGAGAGAGAGAAGTATGCTGCAATTTATGCTTCCAAATACTACCTTTATCTTAAGGCTCTTAAGGAACATTTTCAGTAATAATGTCTGATTTAGATAGATTCCCAGGGTGCTGGATCATTGCTGATGACATTAATGGTTTAAGGCTCCCTGAATGTTGATTGATTGCCATAATCTGTGGAAACTATTTCAGGACATAGATTTATTATTATTAAGCGTATAAAATGGTGTCAGGGTCAAAGCAAGCTGATGATTTGTTTTGTGATGCAGACATTATACAGGAGAAGATGAAATCTTTTAATAAATGTGGAATGCGGGAGAGAATAATGTTTCATCTACTTTCATTGGAAAACCTGCAGCCAGCTAATACAGATTACAACAAGCACAGAGTGGATGTGCTCATGAAAAATTATTTCTGAATAAGGCTACAAAGGCCGGATAAGGCTTCTTCCGTCTCCTCTCCTCTCCTTATTTCTTTTTTTTGCCCAGAGGGCTGAATTCCAGTTTGTGAAGGTGTAGGGGGTAGAGTGAAGGAGGAAGGAGGAAGCAAAGTGAGCAGACCAATTACCAATCTGGAAACTTTACCACCCAAAATACAAACCACGATTCAATTCTACACATGCTTTTTATAGAAAATCCCTGGCAGATCTGGGGAATTTTACTTATTGTACCTTTTGTCAGATAAGAATCTCCAAGTTACAAGGAAAGCAGCTGGTTTCTCTATAGTCAGCATAGCCTGCCATAGTTTCTGACAAGAAAAGAATATTTTAATATTTTCTTATAGATTTATGTTAGGGTTTAATGTTTCTACATTGGTACTATGCACCTTATTTAAATTTTTTTAGCACCTTGTGTTTTATATGTGTTGATTGATGACTGAAATAAACGTCATTCATTCTTCTGATGGGATGACTCAGTTTCAAAACTGTTTTTGAGTCCCTTGCGTCTCCAAAAGAAATTCTCTCTCTCTCTTTTTTTTTTGGTAAAAAAGTTTTACAAAAAAAGGGTCCCAAATTTTCCCCTTCTCCATGTGATATTTCAGATTCAGAGTCTTTTACAACAGCAAGTCAGCTGGAAATTTTGGGACTCCTAAAAGTATTTCCCAAAAAAAATGCAAAAAGAATTTTGGAGGTCAGGCCAGAGTGGTCCACAGTATGTAGGGAGGTGGCTGATGGCCTTCACTTCTCATAGATCCTTGGCAGTTGCCTGCTACTCATGTACATTGATGTCCATGTACCTGAGTTCTGTATATGTAGTTCTGCACAATATAATTGTGTGCATGTGTGCTTACATGTGTGTACATATCTATTTACAACATAGTCACACAGTACACAGATACTGGCCCCCATCCCGTCAATTACCTATGTGCACATAAGTGAAACTTACACATGTGAAAGTCTCTTTTTGGACGAGACACAGTTCTCTTGGTTTCATGTTCTGCCCAAAAACCTACCACTGTCAAACTGAACAAAGATAAGTCTAGGAGAGAATCCTCTGGCAATCAACTTGTTGCTTCTCTCCAGGATGATGAGGAACCATTGCTGAGCACTCTTTCTGTTTGATCCATAAACCAGCTACATATCCACTTAACAGCAGTATCTTCTAGTCCACTTTTTGCCAATTTCTCTGAAAGGACATCATTGGGACCTTTTCAAAAGCCTTACTGAAATCAGGGCACACTGCATCCACAGCATTCCTGTGACCTATCAAGCTAGTAAGCCTATCAAAAAAGAGATAAGATTGCTCTAGCATGACATGTTTTTGAGAAATCTATGGTCACTGATGGTAATCAGAGCATTCTTTTCTACATGCTCATAGACTGACTGATTAATGATCTGTTCTAGAACGTTTTCTGGTATCAACATCAAACTGATGGGTTAATAGTTACCCGTGTCCTCCCCCCACCACCATTTTTTGAAGACGGGGGCATTCGCTCACTTCCAGAATGCATGGACCTCACCTATTTTCCAAGAATTTTCAAAGATTATAGACCATGGCTCTGAAATTACATCTGAAAGTTCCTTTAATATCCTTGGATGCAATTCATCTGGCATGGAGATTTGAATTCATTTAACGTAACTAGATATTCATGTACCACCTCTTTGCATGTTGTAGGTCGCAGCTCCCTCAGTGCATAATTGATTCTATTGCTACCAGCTTGAGCATTGATTTCCTTTTGGGAAAAGACAAAGGCAAAGTAGATATTGACCAGCGCTGCTTTCTCTCTGTTATCCATTAGTAATTTTTTACTGATAGACTAAAAAAACCAGAAAGTCCCTGGTTTTGTTTCTCTCCTTTCCATTTTTTTTAAAAATTGAGATCCACATGATGTTTTCCCCATCCAGAAGTATACCCACAGAACTCCCAGCTCCTACAAGAATTTTTCATTCCTGCTCCCCAGGTTAGTTTAAATTAACCCAGCATTTCCGGAAATGAAATGTACCTGTCCATGGCTGGCTGGCCGTTATCCCAGAACTAGTTAAGATGGCCATTGCCCAAGAAACATAGTGACTGTTCCAAGGACAGCAGAGATCAAGTGAGGGAAAGAGGAATGCTAGTAATAAATGAAATTATCCCCATGCTTAACTAGTATAATATTGCTAAAGGGCTTTTAACATTTTGACTATTACTCCTGAATAATAATATAAAAAGGAGTGGAAATTGGTGAATGTCAGTTTCTGAAATGTGGCTTGAATTTAGATTTGACACATGATCAATGGGAGGAGAAAGAGAAAGAATACAATGCAGGGGGGGGCGAAGAAAACCTGGGATTTGAAGAAAAAGTTTGGATGCAAAACCATGGATACACAAGTAAAACCCAAGCAACAGGAAATAGAAAGTCTCAATAATTCCAGGACTTTTTCTCCTTTCTGGATAAGCCCAGGGTTTATTTCCTTTCCTTCCCCCTCATAACACCACTTTTGGATAAAAGTGCAAAGCCTTACAGTGATTATTTAGAACCTCTTAATAGTTCTACAGTAGAATGTCTTCTGTGTTATTTTAAATACTGTATACCATTCAGACAAGTCAGTATTTATAAAAAAAACTGTAATATTTATTAAGATTACATACGGAACAAAGTGTTGGAGTTCATATGCAGGCCAAAATTAATACAGTTCTTCAGAGTACTTTTAGACACTTTCCTTATATCTTTAAATTCTTATATAAGCACAATTATCATAAACAGCCCTTTGGCTGTACTCTCACCAAAGGCTCAACCCCCCAATCAAGGTCACACTTTCTGATCAGATTCTATAATGGCTTAATTACCCTTCTGCTTCTCTCTAGGCTTCCCCTGAGAATTAAACCCTTTCCACACAGTCACTCTCCTTGGCTGACTGAGGGTTGTTACTCCACAGCTTTCTCTGGCTAAAAATCTCTTTGAAGGTCTGCCAATGAGAATCAGGGTTTACCTTTATATATTTTTATATATCTTTTCCTCTTAGCCACCAGCTCCTCCCACACACTACAGGACTGGGTTTCTCTCCTGAGGAGCTATTCTGGTAGCCTGGTAGCCTGTTTCTAGGCTGCTCTGGCACTCTAAATAGCCACACCCCCAGAACTCTGTCACATAGTCTGAAATATTTTGGCTGATGTTTTATGTGCTAGGAGACTAATGGAGCTAAGCATAGGCTTTCCAAGAAATTCCTGATGTGCCTTGCAGATAATTTCCTCTTTCAAGGGTGGATAAAGAAACAAGGAAATCAACAATCCTGGACTTGATCCTAACCAACAGGGAACAGTTTGTCATTGGAATTAAAGCAGTTGGTACTTTGTGGGGAGCAAGCATGTAATGCTAGAATCTCTGCTTGTGGAGAGTATAGTCAAACATAAACCTTGGATTTCGGGAAACTTGATTTTATCAAGCTCAGGGAAATACTGGGCAGAATCCCATGGCCAGAGATGCTAAAGCAAAAAAGACATCCAGCATGGGTGGGACATGATGAAAAGGGAGTTGTTAAATGCATAGTCACAAGCAATTCCATGAAAGAACAAAAATGAGAAAAAGCCAACGTGACTGAATGAATGAATGAATTTGAGGAGAAAGTGAAAAGAAAAAAAAACATGTATAAAAAAGTGAAGGAAGAACAAATCACCAAGAAAAAAATATAGATATGCAACCCAAGCTTGCAGGAATAATGCAAAGAAAGTTAAAGTTCCAACTTAGCTGAGACTGGCTAGGGAATCAGGAAGCAGCACGAAGGGGTTTTTCAAATATGTTCCAAGCAAAACAATGATCAAGGAAATGGTGGGCCCACTGCTCAGCAAGGAGGGTACAATGCTAACAGCTCACAGAATTGCTCTACACCTATTTTGCTTCAGGTTTTTTTTTCCTCCAAAAAGAGGACTGTGTGCATCTGTTACCCTGATTTCTGGGGTCCCTTAGGGGATGGTTTAATGTGCTCCATGTGAGAGGGAATGGGAACTAAAAAGAGCACAAACAATAGTAATGCAAGAGGCAGGGTAACCTAGCAGGGTCTTTTTACCCAGTTTTTACGGGGTCAGGCCAAGCCAAAAACCAGACAAAGGTGACAAATAAATGATTTTATTGAATGAAAATATAATGCATCAATGCAATCACTCATGCACTCACTTAAGACCTATCAAGAAGCAAAAGAGTGGAAAATGTATAGGGGAAGTAGTAAAAGAATTGTAGATGGGGTGATACTGCACCTTTTCCTGAAGTCCTTGGTCTGGGAAAACAGCAAACAAAGCAGAGCTCTGCAAAGAAAAGGCTGAGGGGATTACTCAACTAACTGAGAAACAGTCTTTTAGCATGACCGGGAGTTATCCAGAGGAACTCTCAAAAACTAGGACTACTTGTAGGGGAAAACATACCCTGAGGGTAAATCGTCTCCCGGGGAGAACAATAGGCACCACAAAGGAAAGGAAGCTCCAGAATGGCAACTCATTTTGCATGATGGGTTTAGGATGTGTTGCCAATGTTTCAGGATCTTCGGTTGCATTGGATTATAGTGTAAATTTATGTAGATGGTCCTTGCCCGGTATGATTTTTCTGATACCAGTGCTCAACTTGGGGAAAATAGACTAATCTCCTCAAGTTGGCTCCTCTGTGGCTGAGGGCCCTTTGTTTACTGTGGATGTGCACAGCTTGAAGTCTCCTTGGGCTACGTGACTGGTGATCTTACTGGCCTGACTTGGTTCTCGACCGTTTGACTGTTGCTGCCTACATGCTCATCTGAGCAACCTCTCTGGCATGTTGAATCACATTTAATATTAAAAATTGTAGACACAGACAGGGTGTACCAGTGGGGTAACACTTCCATACATCAACAGAGACCTTGGCAAGAAATCCAGATTGCAAATCAGAATTGATAAAAGGTACATCAGGAACAACCAGTTCACCTAAATGAGTTCAAATCTGCAGGGCCAGGTGAACTGCATCCCAGAATATTGGAGGAACTTGCTGAGGTACTTCCAGAACCACTTCCCAGAGGGTAGGACCAGGTCTAATAGTTTTAAGTTATGGAAGGGTAGATTTCTAGTGAACATTAGAAGGAACTTTTTGATAATAAGAAAGGCATTTTGATTTTAGAGTAATATATTATTTAATATAGCATTTATTCTTAATCATGCTGTGAGCATGCATGCACACATAGAGAATATTGTATTTATCTTCTTCTTTTTTCTTTTTTCAGGCTTTCCTAAATTATGTAGATAAATTCCATTGTCTGTTCATTTAAAATAGTAGTTTTCTGTGTTCTTTCTTATTAACTTTTGCCCTTTTGTTGCCTGCTCCCACCTTTTTGACCAAACTCTGACAACACCCAGCCATGTGTGCCTCAGGCCCTTTCTGCACCTTACCTTTTTGCGGAGGTGGGGGGCGGCAGTCACACAAGCAGCCTCTTGCGTGAGGCACTCACTTCACTTCTGCTTCCTCACTGCAGCTGGCTTGCCAGTCACGCGAACGCCGCGCGAATGCCCCACCCCTTCCTACCACAGCACAACTTGGGAATTGCAGGCTAGCACTGAGGCAGGAAGTGCGACCGGCCCGGCTCCTGACGCACCGCACACCAGGTAAGTGCGTGCGGGCCCTGGGAGCATTGCGCGACCGTGCACCATTTTCGGCTTTAAGCAAAAAATGAAAAGCTTTAGGTGCGTCATATGGACTGCTCCTCCCATTTACACAACGGCCTTAGTTTTCACTTGTGAAATGTTGGAGGGACTTTCGGAAGTTGTTCGTTCCTGTTATAAGAATATATTGTTGGGGATGCTGATATACAGAAAACATTTGAATAGCTTCAACAACCTATAAAGAAGCTAAAAATGTACATAAGGTAAAGATCAAAATAGCTGATAGTGGAATTATCATTGGACACTGTAATTTCAAGTGCTGAAATTGTCTCAGTTTCATGTGCCTTTGATGAATATACAATTATGTTGATATTCGAAAATTCCCCTTGATACTGGAGGAAGACAGATATAGGAGAGGAGAAACTGGAAGAGAATGTGGCCATTAACCAGGCAGACAAGGGTTCATATTTAAGGTACACAATGACACACAAAAATTCTCTTAGGAAACATCCAGTTGGTTTTTACAGCAGAATTCTTTGAGAAGGCAACATTCCACAATAAACGCAACAGTATGCTATTATGTAGAGCCATTCCAAATAAAGGAAAGTATGTTCAAATCCACTGAAATCAGTAAGGCTGAATTATATAGTTTTAAAAAGTGTGGTCACAGTCCAGGAAGACATTCTTGTATTTTCAAATAAAATGCACTGAGGCAGTTCTCTATATGTGAATGCTGTTTGCAAAGAATTAAGTTCTTTTCATGCACTGATTTCAACTGAATTTAAGTGTATTGGAATTTCCTATGGATTAAACCCATAAAATTAGATCCATATCTTGACTGGAATCCTGTTGGTGTCTTACATATGCATAAGTCCCCCTGTGGAAGTGGCTGGACATTTTTGTTCAATGTGGAATGTCAGCATGCAGTGGAAGTTTGCAAAAACAGAACTGTGCTTGTACGTTTGGGTAAGCATTGTGTTGGACCAGTTTTCTGGACAATGTAAGAGTTGTGTAGCAATCAATTCATGAATCCATATGTGGAGATTTATGCTACACGACCAACGGTAGGCTTTTGGCCACAGTTCCTGATTAAAAATCCATGAAACTGCTAGCAAGCATCATAAAAGCCGCATCACATTACAAATTAGAGCAATTATGAAAACTAAACATGATCAGCAGAATCCTGGCAAAACAAAATATAAGTGGTCAACAGAATCTTGGCAATACCACAAGCAAGAGATTTACCTCTGGTTGATTCTTAAGCAATACACAAACTGTAAAAAAGTAATTTTCCAAGTGATGGGTGAACCAGGCTAAGAATTCAGAACTGGACTGAGAGTAGGAGTGGCAATTATGAGTGAAGCTGGAGAGTATTCTGGGAATTATTTGGGGGGGAAAATGAGAGAGAGAGAGATGTATTTAAAATCACCAGTTGTCACTTCCATGAACCATAGCTACTCCCATCCTAGTAACACTCCAGCTGCCTTACCTGGTATTTTTGGTACCTCTTATATTGGCTACTACTTGTGCAGTCTTGGCAGTTCTACTGATAGGAAAGAGAGTGCTCACTTTCTTTCTCTTCCACTTCCCACCTAGTCTGTACTGAATGCTGCTATGGAAGCATCTCAAGAGCCAGGGACCTTGTGAAATAGAGTTTCCCAGTGTACACAATGTGCATAAAACTCATAGTCCCAGGGTAGCTGGAACAGTGCTGCAGCAATATGCAAGTTCCTGGAGAAGAGGTAAACTTAGATAACTTGCTTTTTTCAGACTGTACCTATCCTAAAATCTCCCAGTCAGCATGGCCAGTAGCCATATCAGTTTGGCAGATTCTGGGGGCACTATTTTTAAAAAATAACATTTCCAAGGTCTAAGGAACAGAGAAAGAGTATGTGCCTGATGCCACATCCACTGTCACTGCAACATGTACATAAGTGGGTGGCTGCAGAAACATGGATATATGGAAACAGGAGAGAGGAACTCTTACTTGACTTGGTCTTGCAACTCTCTTATCCATGTATTATACCCCTTTCCCATTTTTGGCAGTGGCCCTCTGTCCAAGTGACCACACTATCTTGCCTCAATATAAAACCATTCAATAAGTCATTTCTAAGAGTTCAAGAAACAAATTAAAACTAATCTCTGTATCCATGATTCTCTTCCTTTTTCTACCATGCTGTATTTTCTGAGAAATCTGCTTATGACAAATGGATTAACAGTACTTAGGCCAAAAAGGACAAGCACCCCTTTTCAAAACATATGTAAGCAATTAATGGGAATGCTAGAAAAAAGCTCAGCTCTAAAGGGTGCTGTTGTTACAGAGCTATCTTGGAATTATGTCTTTGTGCAATGTAATCTCTATAAGGCGCCCTTGGGCAGAGAGCCACAGTAAGCAAGCTGACTGGTTCACCACATTTTCTTATCTAACAGCCTTCCCTAAGTAACAAAATATCTTGCATGTACCTGAAAGGTCTATAGGATTTATTTTTAGCAACCCCCCCCCCAGCTAAAATGATATTTTGCCCAAGACTAGTAAACTATATTTTATGCTTTCAGAGTATTTCTCTTCTCTCTCAATCATTCTGTCTTGATATCACTCAAATCATACCCTCCAACATTTCACAGATGAAATCTGGGACACATGCAGCCAAGCAACATCAGCATGTGGTCAAGGTAGCAAAATTATTAATGAGGAAGAAGACACAAGCTAAGAAATCTGCTGCAACTTGTTTTTCCCTGACCCTGCTTGGAAGGGCAAGATTCCCCCTACACACATATCCTTTTCCCCTGCTGAGTTAATTGTGTGCAAACTGCTCTTGCTTATTGCGTTCAATTCGGAGCAACATAAGCAAACTGACAACAAAGTGGGAAAGTGATAGGAGAAGAGGGAAACCGGGATATTTTTAAAACAGTTGAAAAGTGAGATGACAGAGGATTAATTGGGACCTTCCCTCCTAAACTATGACAGTTGGAGGGTATGAAATATTCAACTCGTACTCTCGATTTTCTTTCCCACTTCCTCTCTTCTGAACTATACTTGTTCTCAGAAATTGTCCCTCCCTGTGTGATTTCTGTTCCAGTGCAGTTATTCTTGTTATTTTCCTGTTCTAATTGTCCAGGATGACTCAAGTTTGGGCACACAGGAACCCAGGTTCTCTATCTGATAGATTTTAATTTCTCTGTTCAGGTTGGGCTTGTCAGTTGTGCATGGCAAACGCTTCCATTGTTTTCCCTGAAGACAGGTGGAAAAGCCTCAGTTTTCTCTGGAACTATAAAATATAAATACACATAACACACACGTGTACCTATTAGGGCATTTGGTAGAGGTGAGGATATTTTTCTTCTTTTAAAACAAAAAGTGTTATTAGAATTGACACAAATTCAACAGGTGAAGTCCATCTATCCAACCCACACCCCCAAACATGAGACTTCACTAAAAAGATCCCAGTTTCTCCATAAAGCTCATGGAGTCACCATGAACCAATTGCTGCTTACTTCACAGGATTGCTGTTAGTACAGATGTAGGGATGGTGGAGATAATATATCTGCTCCAAGAGATAAGCTGAATAAAGTTAGTTGAAATATGGAAAGTTGGAAAAATACGGCTGCCATAAAGAAATTGATGCAGCTCCACCAGCCTTTAGGAAGCTTTAGTCAGGCTACAATCCCATGTATATTTACCTGGGAGTAAGTCACACTTGGAAAGCCAGTACAATATAGTGGTTTCAGTATTGGGACTGTGACTGAGGTTTGAATTCCTGCTTGGCTATGGAAACCCACTGGGTGACCTTGGGCAAAGCACATGTTCTCAGCCTCAGACAAAGGCAGTGGCAAACTCCTTCTGAACAAATCCTGCCAAGAAAATCCTAAGAAAATAATCTTAGAATTGGCAACTATTTGAAAACATAGGATAAGAAAGTCCCACTGGCACTTACATCTGAGTAGATATGTGTACAATTACATTGTTAACTTAAATGGAATATTGATGTTGTAAAGGCAGACTCTAATTTCTCTCCCCAACACACACATGGACTCCCCCGACACACCTCCTGTCTCTCTTCTTGCATATACACACTCTTCCCCCAACTCCCACAGATAGATCCACCTTTTCCTCACCTCTTTGTCTCTCACAAATTCACATATATTCCTCCCTGTTTATGAAATGAACTTACAGATACACAAGAGCACACTCTCCCCATTTCTGTCTCACTCAGCCTCACAGATACATAGTCCTCTGTCTGTCTTTTTCTCTTTCACACACAATCACTCACACAATCCTCCACTTCCTTCTCTTGCAAACACACAACTGGACAGAGATCAGTGCTCAACCCTGCAGTCTCTTGCTTGCCACCCACGTGCAAAGAGGTAGGTAGTACAGACGTAGGTGGCACAGAGGTGGGCAGCACAGACGTAGGTGGCACATTTGTGCATGGGTGCATATGCATACAGAGAGAGAGAGAGAGAGACACACCATCCTCCACATCTGCCTCCATGTCCACCCAGCCCCTCAGAGCAACTCCAGCAAGCACAGCTGGCTCTCCACCATTGCTCTGAGCCACTGTGGTGTCTTAGCTCTGCCCCAACAACTCTCAAGCTCATTCACTCATCCAGATCAGCTGCTTAAAGGTCCCATCATAAATGCACAAACACACATACAGGAATACACATTTTTTTTAAAAAAAAGTCAGTACCACACCTATGGTACCTACATCTGTGGTTTTTCCAGGACATGAACTGGGGCACAGATCCACTGGCTTCCCTATGGCCTCCCTGGGGAAAATGGGACTAGCAGGGGTGTCAAACTCAATTTCATCAGCATTATGGTTGATGAAAGGGCCGGTTGTATCTGTAAGACTGTATAAATGTATCTCCTCTTTTATCATATTAACTAATTGCCTCTGCATTCGATTATTACTGGTTTTAGTAATAACTAGCTCTGAAACTAGAAGTCTAGGAAAAATAATGGCAAGCAGATATTCAAGTGTACAATTATTGTACAATTTATTGAAAAATGAGTTTTGAAAACAGAAAGTTATTTATTTAATCATCAGACAAATATCACTTATGGTTCTTTCTGCTCTCCACCCCATGGCTCTTTCTGCCTCCCTGCCCCTCTCTGTACCCAGTGAGCCTGATCCCCCGGCTGCTGATATTCTGAAGAGAGGCCCAGCAGCCAGCGCTCGTGATCTATTTCTACTTCTGACTGCTCCTCTGTCCAACTTTTGCGAGCTGCACAGAGCATTGCCATGGTAACCCTCAGCAACGTTCTAATGCCGAGACTTGGACAGAGAAGCAGTCAGAAGTAGAAGTAAATTGTGAGTGCTGGCTGCTGGCACCTCTTCAGAATACCTGCAACCAGGGGCCCTCAATGTGGGAATCGGGCTCCCCAGGTGGGAAGAGTGCTGCAGTTGCAAGAGCGGTGTGAGGGCCAGATGAAATGGCCTGGCAGGCCAGATTTGGCCCATGGGCCTTGTGTTTGACACGTGGGGACTAAGGCATGAACCTAGCATTCCTATCAACAAATCTAGTTACAAGAAAGAAGAAAGCGAGTCACTAATCAAGAACCAGTTTGAAATTATAGTTACCAAGTAGACTTGAAATTGTAAATTAGTCACCCAGCACTCCAGCACCTGATTCCACCTGAAAAAAGTACATGTGCAGGTATTTCTGTGTACGTGCTCATATTGTTTCGAATTAAAAAAAAAAAATCAGTATAGAGACATGTTTTCAGCAGACAGAATTTCCAAGCTCGTAATAGGAATAATTACTTCTTTATCATATCATAAGAAAGATACACATTACTGAGCAACATTTTATCATCGTGGGCGTGTTTCATTTCCCTGATATAAATCAGAAATCCAGCACTATATTACTGAGGCCAGCAAAATCTGCCACAGAATCATAGAATCTTAGAGTTGGAAGGGGCCACAAGAGCCATCCCATCCAACCTCCTGCCATACAAGAATGCACAACTACAGCACTCCTGAAAGACATCCATCCAACCTCTGTTTAAAGACCTGAAAAGAAGGAAAATCTACTGCACTACAAAACAGTCAATTTCACTGTCAAACAATTCTTATGGTAAAGATGTTCTTCTTAATGTTTTGGTGGAATCTCTTCTCTTGTGTAATTTGATTCCATTGGCATATGTTCCAATCTCCAGAGTATCAGAAAACAAGCTTAATCCATCTTCTATATGAAATCCCTTCAGATATTAAAAGATGGCTATCTTGTCACCTCTCAATCTCCTCTTTCCCAAGGTAAATATATCCAGTTCCCTAAATCATTTCCTTATAAGGCTTTGTTTCCGGACCTTTGATCATCTCTGTGACCCTTCTGTGGACACATTCCAACTTATCAATATCCTTCTTGAATGGTGGTGTCCAGAACTGGTCACAATATTCCAGGTGAGCTCTGACCAAAGAAGAATAGATTGGTACTATGATTTCCCTTGATCTTGACACTATATTTCTATTGATACTGCCTAGCATTGCATTAGCTTTTTCAGCTAGATCCTTTTTACAGGCACTACTTTCAAGCCAGGTATCACCCATCCTATACTTGTGCATTTTGTTTTTCCTGTCTTACGTTTATCCATGTTGAAATTTATTTTGTTAGTTTTGACCCAGCTCTCTAGTCTGTCCCTATCCTTGAAGCAGCATCCTTATGACACTGACCCACCTTGTCATAGTGGAATCTGTGTTCGGGTGGGAAGGATCCCCTGCCCTAGAAATTTATAGATATATCTACATATATACCTTTTGACAACATCACATTCCTATTTTTAAATGATGGATAATGAAAGATATGCAGATATAAAGGAAGGGAGGAAAAGGCATATCTGTACATATCCAATGTGTATAGGTGACTTTGTATCACATGCCTTGTAGAAAAATGTGCATTATTTTGCCAATAATTTTCCACTCAAAAATCTGCTAATGCAGAAAGAATCTGAAAAGAATGTTTTGTAAATGACAGAGTGAATGACAGCACCAACATGCTGAAACGGATACAAAATGGATCATGTTTGAATCATAAACCACTAGCTAAGAGAACCCCATTTTCTCTGCATGCCACTCCAATGGCCCAAACCCTATTGGTGTCTTGCACATGAGTAAGTTCCGCTACAGAAGCTGCTGGACATTTTTGTCCAATGCAGAGTGTTTGTATTCAGTTCAAAGTTGCACAAGTGGAGTTGCACATGCAATGCTATCATGCATGCAGATATGCAGGAATATACCTATGAACATTGAGTTGTGTACTCAGTTGCACATTCAGATGTGAATTTACTTGCGCAACTTTGCCATCCCACAGAAGGGTCGTGTAGCACAATCCATGAATAACTCCACATGTGGGGAGTTACACCATGCAGTCTCAAAATAAGATCTCAGCCAAGGCTACAAAATGAGGTGGTTCTATCAGCTGCTTTGGCCAATAATTCTCATCAGCCCTACACTACCATAACCCATGGTAAGGGACTGTGGAAATCCAAAACAACTGGGACTGTGGGAAATGTAGTCTAAACACCCTATAGCCCTGCTACATTGGGGTTTCACAAAAGCAAATTTAAGGACTTAACTGTGCTCCTGATGTGTGACAACCTTTTTCCTAAAAGTAATATAGGTGACCAAAATCTGGTTGGACTAACCAACAATAATAAATAAACTAATTTAGTTGTAACAGGCACTTGAGACTAGAACTGCAGCAAACATTTGTTTAAAAATGGCAGGTTTTCTGATGCAAAAGAGATTGCTGGAGACAGGCAGTAGGCACAGCATCACACACTTACGGTTTAATGTATCACAGTCAGCAACCTGACTAAAGTCAAGTACTACTAAGTTGCACTGTGCAATTTGTAGCTTTTAGCACATCCTTAATTCTCTCCAGCAGAAATCAATACAGCTGAGACAATGCAATCTCATTCATCGTTCTATCCAGGAGAAAAAGTCCTGTTGAGCTAAATGGGACTTACACTCAGGTAAGTGCATATAGGACTGCAGGCTTGACAGCACTTCATTTGGTTGAAGACAAAAAAGAAAAAGAAATCCCTACATCAAGTCTGGCTGAACCTACCTTGTATCTAGCATGGACTCGTGGTTTAAAAAAAAAAAAAAAAAGACAGGAGAACTGCAGTGTTGAAAGATTACTTGGATGTATGTAAGATCTTGTTTTACTTAATGATTCTTTGAACAGGAAATGTTATTGTTTGAACTTTTCCAATTTTAATCATGGTCATTGAATCCTTTAAAAATATTTGTTCTTGCAGGTAGCAGAGTGGTGTACAAATACAATTAAAATTATAAATAATGCCCCAAAGCATAGAATCATAGAAATTCAGACCTGGAAGCGACCACAAGGGCCATCCCATCCACCCCCAGCCTTGCAGAAATACGTAACTACAGTACTCCAGAAAGATCCGTATCCAATTTCTGTTTAAAGACCTCCCTCTGAGGCAATATATTCCACTATTAAACAGCTGTTAACGTAAAAAAATTTCCTAATGCTATGGTGGAATCTCTTTTCTTGTAATTTGAATCCATTGGTTCATGGTCTAGTTTCTGGAGCAGCAGAAAACAAGCTGGCTAAATGTTATCCCTTTAGATAAAGATGGCTACCATGTGACCTCTCAATCTTGTCTCCTCAAAGCTAAACGTATCCATCTCCCTAAGTCATTACTCATAAGGCTTGGTTTCCAGACCTTTGATCATCTTGGTCATCTTTCTCAGAACATATTTCAGCTTGTCTTTACCCTTCTTGAACTTCGGACACAGTATTCCAGGTGAGATCTGACTAAGGCAGAATACCGGGGCACAAATACTTCCATCGATCAGGACACTATAGTCCTATTGATGCAGCCCTTATTGATCATGCAAAGCAGAGCATCATAATCAAAACAAAGAAGGCAGCAAATGCAATAGAAGAGACAAAATAAATCAGTTTAAATGCTAAGAAGGTTCTGCATGCATGAAAAAATATTTAGTGTTGGTGCCAGTGTAGACTGCAAGTCCATCAGGAAAGTATCCCATACAAGGGACATCACAGTTGGAAAAGCTTTGTCTCTCACTAATATAAAGTAGTTGAAAAATTTAGGCATCTTCCCTATTCTATCAAATGCTTTGCAAAGGTTAAAATAAATTAGATCAGCTGTATGTTCTCAGTCAAGCCAAGTCACATTTTATACACTAAAAAAAAAAAAATTTAAAAAATTGGGCATTAGGAACATAGGAAGAAAACTTAATTGTATGTGTAATACATATGACTTTGTTCAACCAAGGGAAAAAACACATTTTGGAATGCTCCACAGTACAATGCATAATCAACACAATGTATTACATGTGATCAGCACAATGCATCACATTTTGCAAAGAAAAGTCCTCCCTCCCACATATTTGGCAGTGGCAAAAAGGACCTTGGCACATGACGCAAAGCAGTTAATTTCTTCATTGTTAATTCTAGGGATGGGCCAACGGAATCCTCAAATCCTTGAATGTTTGGCAGGGATTCGAGATTTGGAAATCCAGATCCCTGTGCCAAAATAGGCAAATGGAATCTTTCGAATCTGTCACTCAAACAATTTGTTGGAGACCAGGATGCCTGAAAACCTGGGAGACCGGGACACCTGAAAACCTGGGAGACTAGGATGCCTGAAACTCGGGACCAGGGCAGGATCCCGCTCCTCACGTGTTTCCCCACCCAATGTGGGCAGCACGGGTGATTGGCCGGCAGACCAGCATAAAGCCTCGGACACCCTGGAGGCCACCATTTCTCCCTCCTACTGCCTGTGCCCCTAGTGCTGCCTCTCCCTGCTGCTGCCTCCCTCTGCAAAGTAATTTTGGGATAGGGATTGGGAGGTGAGGGACAGAGGACCAAAACTGAGTTTGTGTGAGGGACTAGGAGCTTGTAGAGGGTTCCAAAGACTGCAAAAAGGGCTTCAGAGGTTCCGTGCAAGCCATGCCAGCCATACTTTCCCCTTCACCAGCTTTCTTTGGTCAATTCTGGGACTAAGATTGTCATGATGCCATTTCCTCTCTTAGTTTCTGTGTCTTGAATACATGAATACTTCAGTTAACCTGTTTCGAAGCTCCCTCTTTCCCTCTTTTTCCTCTGTCTAGCTGCAAGTTTAAAAGCAGCATTGCCATTGGAAAGCTTGCAAAGGAGAGCTGGAGAAACACAGACTTTTGGTCTTGTGTTGCAGCAGCATATCTGTGGTAATCAATGAATGCCAAAAAACCTAAGCTGGGAAAGAATGGGGTTCTACTCTAGCTGATTCTATAGGAGGAGTGTGTGTTGCCTACAACAAACAAGGTGAACAGCAGCTGCCTCCAGAATCGTTTATTGAGAATGCACTAATTTGTATTATTTTTTTATTTGAGACTGGATGGTAAGGATTGGGAATTGTTGAGACAGGCCTAGAAATTTGACTTGAGTGTCCCTTGCAGGACTTGAGGGTAGAGAACTGACTGGACTAGAGGCTTGTTTGTGTGTATGCATGTATGTGTGTCTTTAAGTTCTTTCTTCGTTGCAGGACTTGAGACTTGACTCTTGAGACTGCAGGATGCAGAACTGAGATTGGACTAGAGGCTGTTTGTTTGTTTGTTTGTGTGTTTTAAGTGCCTTCCTTGTTGCAGGACTTGAGACTTGACTGGAAGGTACAGTTTTCTTGAGATTTCAAGGACAGCTGAATATTTCTTTGCATTGCTTCCTTGCAAAGCTCTTTCAGACACAATTCTGGGGTTTGTAGTTTTACAAGAAGTCACAGCCTTCTCTGACAAAGTGTGCTGGCGCATCATCAAACTAAAAACCCCAGGATGCCAGAAGGAGCTATGCAAAGAAAAGCTAGTTTTAACCTGGATTATCTCTGTACTGTAATATGTGGCCTTGTTTACACAGGCAGGAAAATGTGGGATTAATCTACATTTTTCTGCCTGTGTAGAAAAGGTCTTAATGTCATTTTAAATCTGGGGAGGTCCTGAGGCAAAAGTATGACAATTGTGCTGGCCAGATTTCTTCAGAAGGAAGTTTGCCTTTGCCTAGGCTTTTGCTAAGGCTGAGAGCGTGTGTCTTGCCCAAGATTATCCTTCTTTCCCTTGCTTTTTAAACCCCTTTTTAAAAAAGGATTTGAAAAAGTCGAGATTTGTGAGATTCATGGATTCCCAGAACCTTCCAGGGATTCGGTTCTGGATTTGGATTAGGAAAATTCTGCATTCGTCTCATCCCTAGTTTATTGACATGCTCCTGAACTGTCACCAGATATGGCAAGCAAGAGCCAGAGCCAAGTAATAATCTTAATAAGGCCAAGTGTTCTGGCTACTGGTCATGCTTTGATGGCAAGTGTCTAGGAGTTACAGTCTCAAAAAGAAGATTTTGTAAGCTCTGAGTAACCCACAAGCATAACGTCAACACTAATATAGTGTATTTTCCCATTTCATATGGCTGTAAATCCTAAAAGTTGTGTTCCAGGACCTCTTGCCATTTTTTGCAGGAGATTCTGAGACATAGAACCTAGTTTCTGTGCATTGCTTATCTGTGAAACACTGTGCAAAATGGGAGTTGGGTGGTCCAGCATTTTTTTTTAATTTGGTTTTATAAGAAATCCTGTAGACCGAATGTCATTGATCATGCATTACATTTTTGATTATTTGCAACATGCACAGCACTCTGTCTTGTACTGTTGAATTCGATGGATGTGAGTCACTTTGATTTTAGACTTTCCTTCTTAGTGTAAATATAAACTCCCTTTGGATATCCTAGACCAAGAGGTGGGATCCAGGTAGATAAGAGGAGAGTATCTTGGACCACAGACTAGTAGCTTGTAGCATTCAAGCAAGTGTTTTTAAGAAACCAAAAAGGTAACAATTTTGGTTACTCTTCAAAAATGGGAAAGAACTTTTTTTTTTTAAGTGTGACTCTAATAGCAACTAAATGCTGTCTTGGAGTCTCAAAATGATAAATGTGTCTAATTGATTTTTTTTTAAAGTAACTTTTCAAGCAAGGTCTAAATACACTGAAAGCAACAGATTATCTCTGGTCAGGAAAGCTAAGCAAGGGAAGCGCTCGGAAGGGAAACTGCCAGGGTATACAGCTGTGAACTATGTTCAGAGGAAGGTAAAGGCAAATGTCTTCTGACTAAATCCTGCCAAGAAAATCCTATGACAAGGCAGCCATAATTCAGAGTAAAAAATGTGTCAGGGCAATCTCTTTTGCCGTCTTTCTGTCATACACCCCCCCCGCCTCCAATATTGCTTTCCTTCTGGTTCTCTCTTAATTTCTCAATCTACCTCACCCCAGGGGAGGCTGTGGGCCCTGGAGACATGCATGTCCTTTTCCATGTTCCCAGTGCCGAGAACTCTGCGATGAAACTATCATCCAAATATCCTGATTTGGCAGAGACAGCCCTGGTTAGTCCTCTGTTGTTCCACTTTTTCAGTTGCCTTTAAAATTTCTCAATTTCTCTGTCTTCTTCCCTTTTTCCCTCTTTGTCCCCAACTTACATCAATTGCTGCAAATGTTCGTCAAAATGCAAAAGTAGTTTGTAATCAATTATCTGAGTCAGGAGGAAGAGAACAGAAGAGAAGAGGAGGAATCTTGCCCTTCCCAGGAGTCTCAGGCAAAAGCAAACTGCTGAACTCTCTTATAGTTTGTGTGTTTTTCCTCATTAATACCTTTTGCCACCTTGACTGTATTCCGAGGTTGCCTGGCCACACGTATCCCATTTTCATCTGCAAAGCCTTGGAGGGCATGCTTAGTTGAGGGCCAAATTATAATTTTTGGACAAGAAATTCAAAACAAATGTAAAAATAAAAATAAAAATCCATATACAATTACTTCTAAGCAAACATAGCATTCTAGAAGCCTCCCTATCCTTTCAAGAGATACTTCCTTATCTCACTTTTCTGCTTCCACTTTTCATTTCCATGGAAACAGAAGAGAAAAGGCTGCCATGAACAGAATACAAGCAAGAGACAGGACTGACAGGAGAGCTTGTGGGTACATTTTAGCTGCTGGAGGTCAGCAGGAATAGGTATGGGGGAAAAAAAGAGTGTTAGAAAAAGCAAGGCATACAATCAATATGAAACAATGTAAGGCCACTTCTAAATTGTAGCCTAAAGTGAGGCAAGACTGGTGAGATCATCGGGTGAATTAGTATTCTCCCCATGTCCACAGAAATATATCCTCTGTGACTGCAGTTCAGCACTTTAAATTCTCAGCAAGAGAGCATGGCTGCCTTTGTGCTGGATTATGGCCCATGCTCCCCTGGCCTCCGGCCCCGACCCCTTCTTCCTGAATCTTACCTAATAAAACATGGTTTGCATTTTTATTCCTCACATGGTTTGCATGTGTGTCAAAGTTCTACATATATTTATCTTATTCACTAGGCAACACACATGGCTCTCTATGGCTCCCTGCTTTGTCTTCAAAACAATCCTGTGAGGTAGGTCGGTGAGAAGCGGGGAGCAAAAGACAAGCTGATCCAGGGTCAGTCCATGGGTTTCATGACTGAGTAGAGATTGGAACCTGTCCTGCTTCAAGAAGGGTCTGTCCTAGCACAACATTCTCATGAAGGGATAAGAGACCAGTTTTTGCCCTGTGCCCACACAGTGGGTTGTGCTACTGCATTTAGAGCCAAACATCAGTCGAAAATGTCATCTGACATTTAGAGCTAAATGTCAGAAGAAAATGTGACATGGAAGTGACCACAAGTCACTTCCGGCTTACACTTCTGGGCAAGGGGATGGTTTTCAGACAATTTTGCCATTTAATGCCATTTGCCATGGTGGGTAGGGAGCAGCAGGGATTGGACTTTTTCCCTAATGCATAACATGTGGCATTTGGGATCATTTAATGGGTAATTTTTTGGCTTCGAAAAATTTAAAAATGGAATGTCAGTGGGTCAGCTTTGGGTGGACCTGGGTGATATAAAAAGGGAGCTGGCAACCACATGCTGCCAAAGGCTCATATTTTCCCCATCTTTGATACAGTGACTATATCACATTTACTCTCCGCTCTCTAAAATTTAAACAATAAGCTTCATGGTACAATCCTCTTGATTAAACTGTGGAAGAGAGCTAGCATGGTGTAATGATTTGAAAGTTGGACTGTGACCCTGGAGACCAGTGTTCAGTCCCCGACTTGGCCATGGAAACCCACTGGGCAACCTTGGGCACATCACACAGTCTCAGCTCCAGAAAACCCCAAGATGGGGTCTCCTTAGGGACACTGTAAGCTGGAAGCAACTTGGAGGTACACCACAGCACAACAAACAGCAGAAACCAATTGAAGCAGAACGTTTAGGCTTGGACTAGCTTTTTTGAAGAGACAAACACAGGGTTTTATTTTGAAAGACAGCTGAAAATACAAGCAACAAAAAGAGGACACCTTTTAGGAAAGCAAAAAAAATTACTAATAAAACCTAGCAGCTAGTTATTTCCATGTCAGGGGATCCACTTCAGGGTATAGTTGAAACTTTGAAGAAGCTGTCAGATGGGCTGAACCACTGATCAGCAGTTTGGATAGCTCCTTTACAGTTCATACTAAAACCCAGAGCATATTCACTGCCTCACCGACTGCAAAGCCACGAGGCACCACAGGTGATGGAAGAAGGAAACTGGCTTGTTCTTATTCTTATAAGTAAGCGTGTGAAACAATTAGCATAAAACAGCAAAGGAAAAGGTTGAACATTTCAGTGTGTAAATTATGCAGCCAGACTATGGCAGGGGAATACACATCTGTATTGAAATTTCATATGCTTTGACATTATGAGATATATATTTAGGATTTCTTGAGTATTGTACTTGGTGACTAAGTTTCTATGGAATTATAATTTCCCAGATGTTATCAAGTCATTTTGATACAGACAGTTGCCTGGGAGATCTTTGTCTAGAAATGTGTTTTACTAGGAGTTGGCAGATGTCTGGCTTGGGAGATCTGTGTCGCAGATTTTGGCTAGAACACCAAGATCCATCAACTGGAATTTGGTTAAAAGACATATATTAAAAATTAAAGCATCACATAGAAGTTTGGACTTGTTTTAAGGACCACAACTGAATGGACAAGTTCCCAGATCTCCCATACAACATTATGCTCCTGGTCACTCGCTCCACACTTTCCTTGTTTCAACAGTGGGATGTAAAGCAAGGAATGAAAGTCTTACTGTTACCACTGTTAAACCATGGCAAATCTTGTATCCTTTACCATAAATCACCCAGAGATCTATCAGTAGATCCAGATCTAACCCTATACTCTTCACAACTGTGCACTTTATACCTTTGCTAAAGGAAGTCTTAGGGATAAAGGGTTGCTAAGGTTCACAGTAGGGATGGGCCAACCAAATCCTCGAATCCTGGGCAAGGATTTGAGATTCAGGGATCTTTATCCCCCTGCCAAAATAGGCAAACCAAATCTTTTAAATCTTGCCTGGGGTGGGTGGCAAAAGATGGCTGCCGCGGGCCTGATCCTGCTCGGGGCAGGTGGCAGAAGATGGAGGGGAGTGTGATCTCACAGTCCCCGCTCTTCTTCCACCCACCGCAGGCCTGATCCTACCCAGGACGGGCGGCAGAAGGTGGCTTCCACCTGCTGCGGCCCAATCCTGCCCAGGGTGGGCGGCAGAAGGTGGCAGGGAGCACCATCTTGCACTTCCCGCTCTTCTTCCGCCTGTTGCCAGCCTGATCATGCCTGGGGCAGGTGATAGAAGGTGGTGAGGTTTTTAAAAATTAGTGCTTCCAGGGCCTTCCCAAAGCCTGATTGGCCAGCAGGACCCTGGGTACACGAAAATCATGGCATAAAGCTGTGTGCGGGAGGCTGCCTGTGCCTGGGGCTGCTGCCTGTGCCCACGGCTGCCTCCCTCTGCAAGGTAATAATCTCTATACTTTTGACTTGAGAGCTATATACTTCATGTAGTAGATGAACATGTCAATTGCATTTGTATCTTCTTAATAAGAAGTACGGGTATGTTTTCCTGAAAGTGAAAACTATTATTTAATTTGTTTTTCATTAAACAAAGATGTCAAATTCTGCTTCAAAACACTTTTTAGTAGAAGTGCTTTCTTTCCCTTGCTTTTTAAACCCTTTTTTAAAAAAAGGATTTGAAAGATTCAAGATTTCTGAGATTCGTGGATTCCCAGAACCTTCCAGCAATTCAGATCCAGAAAATTCTGGATTTGTCCCATCCCTAGTTCACAGCAAATAAACATTACAAAAGCTTTTCTGCAGCAGCAAAGAGGCCATGGTATTCTGAAAAAGGCAACATACCTTCCAAATCCAGATATTGAGTTCAAACAACAGGAGAAAGACATCTCCTCCATGCCATTCTTTTGAGTGCCTGTTCTGAGGCACCTGACTTGCCAAGGACAGAAACTGAAGACTGAATTGAGTGGTTGTTGATTTGATCCAAGAGAATCAAGCCCTTTGGCAATCAATTACCATATGTTGTATGAGTTTCATCAGGAAATATACTAAGTTAGCAGATGTGTGGCACACCAAAAAATCTCCCAGACTGCAGAACCAGCCCTACTATGAGACTGAGTAATGCAAGTATCTCAAGCAGCAAAGAGAGGGAGAGGCAATCTTTAGCCCCTAAGCTAGGCTGATCCTCCTGGATGCAGTTACAGATGCCCTCCTGTTGCTAATGTTGACGTCCCCGTCCATCCATTTGGCTTCTGTACATATGGAACTAGGAAAGGCATCTTGTCTTTCACCTCAGTCATCAAATAATCTTGGGCCAGGCCTGAACGCAGCGATCCTCAGTTTGTCTTTTCCCAATCATGGGTGGAAATATTTCCACTTATATGTTATTTTATAATGTGAGAAATGACTAAGCCAAAGAGAAGTACTTCCTTCTGTTGTAAATGCTTAACTAAACACATATGATGTCAAATGCTTGCAGACATTTACTTCTACTTCTTGTTTCCCAAACAGGTGAATCACATAGCACACCATGGTCCCAATGAAAACCCCATGCAAAATTGCTGTAATCCCCATTGGTCCCCATAGAAAAATCACTCCAAGACCTAAAAGCAGTTTCAGAAAGGGGAGCAGGTTCTAGCTATGGGTAGGATGATAAAATGAGGACATTCGCTCACCGAATTAGAATTCTACCCATGCCATGAGTTTTCTTTCAATTCCCAAGTTTCTAGCATTGCAGTAACTCAGAATCTCCATTGAGCATTTTTAAGCACTTTAAGAAAAAGGAGCAGGCAAAGTTACCAAGGGAATGTGAACACCTGATTATACACCCGTTTTTTCCCCTTTTGAGTGTTTGGGAAACGCAGTATCCTTGCATGAAAACATCTGGCAAGGCAATCAACTTCATGTTGAAAAGGCCCCTTTGTGGACATTTCCTACATCCAAGGGTTTTACTTTGTAAATGGCATGAAAGCAGAGGGAGGCCATTTTGGTTTCTCACAATGCCTTGCTTTGATCATATGATAGGACATTGCGGGAAATTAAAATGGTGACTTACAGACCCAAAGATGCCAGGCAGATGTGAGTGGGCCTGCTTGGGTCCTTGAAAATTGCCCAAGTCTTCTGGTGTTGATTCTGGGCTGACATCTGGATCCAGCATGCACTGAGTTGAACAACCACTGGGTGTTTGTTCAGCTATAACCTGATCAAGCAGGAAGGTCCTGTGACTTCGCTAAGCCCCGGAAGGTGAAATTATTCCTTCTACTGCTTGACAAAAATGCCTGTTACAGAGATGAAAGATATATGATGGATAACACTGCCACGAAATAACAATGTGAGCCAAGGGGGTGTTCAGTAATTACATTCAGTGTTCAAAAGGAGAAACACAATCTCATTGACTCCAATCAGTCTCTCCTTGTTCGACATTCCTACTAGAACACTTTTCTAAATAAGATCTAAAGGCTCATTTATTCCATTCTTCCCCCACCCTTCACCTTTGCTTTTGAATCAAGCTCTGCTCATCAGGGTGGCTGCTTTCATTGCAGCAAGGAGGATTTTGCAATACTTTGTATGACCTATGGTCATTAAACAAATACTTTTTTTTAGTGTGAAATACTCTCTGCTGTACATAAAATGGGCAACAGTTTTGTATCCTTGCCTTGGATATGAAAAAAAGTGGTAATACAAAATGACAACCAGAGCTTGGGAAAGTTATATTTTGGACTACAGCTCCTTGACTTCCCTAGGTAGCATGGCTCTAGTGGAAACACATATCTTCCCACATTTCACAGACTAAAAGTGGGACACATGTTGCCAAGCAGATCAGAGTGTGGTCAAGATGGCAAAAGTTGTTAATGAAGAAGAATACAAAAGCTAGGAAAGGCTGAGTTTTGCTTTTGCCTGAATCTAAAGGGGAGAGTAAGATTCTGTAGAGAGTCAGTATGGTATAATGGTTTGAGCTCTGGACTATGACCACTTCTGCACTAGCCTGTTATAGCACTATTACTCTGCTTTCAACATCCTATGGAATCCTGGGGTTTGCAGTTTAGGGAGCGGCCTCACTGGGTAAGTTTGGGAGCATCACATACTTTCTGCCCCCAGAAAACTCCATGATAGTTTCACCTTAGGGTCACCCTAAGTCAGAAACAACTTGAAGGCATGCAACAACAACAATATTCTGTACCCTCCTCTGCTCTCTCTCCTCAGAGGATTAATCAGTACTATCCCTCTCAAATTGAGACAGCTGGAGGGTATGGGAATATTGTGAATGCCTTAAACCATGGGAAAGTTTGTGGAAAGGTAGCTCTGAAGATAGCCTAAACCCCAGCTTGAGTTACCCTCATCTAGTTTTCTCTTGGTCTCTACTTCCATCCTCTCTCCTCCATCTCTTCAATTTTGTGTCTAGTCTCTGACGTACAGGGATATGTAGACCTGAATCCTATTGCCAGTCCCAACTAGAGCAAACCCATTGAATCACGTAAGTGTTGACTTGTTTAACAATTGATTTAGTGGGTCTGTTTTAGTTCAGGCCATAATGAATCACATTCACAGGCTGGTTGTTGCTCTGATCACTATGTCCACATTCTTCTGACTTTTTGTGAACTATAAAAAGCAGCTGCCCTGCTGACTGAGCTATAGTTCAAAAAGGTAACTTCCCCATATTTTGCATAGTACTTATTATTCCTTTGCTTCCAAGCCTGATAATTTAGACAGACTTTGCTCTTCAATTTAGCATGATGGAAACAGTCTTGTTCAGTTATGAAGGTCTCAGAGGGTGTGCACTTAAGTAAGGTTAAGAAAATCTTCAGTTTGTTTCTTGCCAATTCAAATTGTTAAAACCACATGGTATTTCTGTTCTGAATGTGAAGAAATTTGCAAATACTGATAAATTCTTTAAAAATGAATGGAAACAAAATTCACCCCCACCCCCTGCATCTGCACCATCCAAATTCAATAAATATTTCAACTCATAGATCTGAGGAGATCATATTGCAGAAAGCAGTGGCAACCCTGTTCCGAGTTAGAACTGGCTTCAGTTCCAGGCCTTCCCAAGACTGTGTTTAATATTGACCACTGACACATGTCACTGCAGTAGGATAAGATTTATTGATGCTAAATTGATGTAGCAGAGAAAGGACCACAGTGCTTTAGCTGATGGATTCCAGCATCCCCTCCTAGCTTTCTATCTAGATTATCCAACACAACCCTGCAAATCCTCCTGGCTGGACAACATGTTCCCTGAGCCGGGGTGCAGCCCTTCCCCAGGATGAAGCAAATGGAAAATCCCTAGAGTTATATAAGTCAGAATAAAACTGCGTTATTCAGTTCAGGAAACTGAACTGTGAAGAAAGGAGCCATCTTCCCACCTAATAGATATAAGAACAGTATATGAAAGTTGCTAACAGGAAGATTTATTCCCCTTGTCTGTTCCCAGCTGCTTTTATATCCTTCAACTGCAAGGCTAAAGAATAAACCATCTAGCAGGGCCTCCTGGACACAAAATAACCCTTTTTATGTCATTGGATAGCTGTTAACATTTGGCCATGATGCTGATAAAGATTTTAGATCCAGACACACTACCAACCCTAATTCAGCACTAACATGATTGAATATATAGGGACTAATTCATGCCTATTGGAGTTAAGCACACAAAAGCTCTGGCTTAGCTGAGAGACCCCATTTATGCATTGCACTGTTATTAGTGCTATTATTCCACTTTCAACATCCTACAGAATCCTGGGGTTTGCAATTTAGGGAGAGGCATTCAGAATCCCCAGCCAGAGAGCTCTTTGGCCTCAGTAAACTACAAATCCCAGAATTCCACAGGATGTTGAAAGTGGAATACTAGTTCTATAACAATGTAGGGCGGAAATGGCCTGAGTATGTCAGTTTCTGCTTCTCCCAAATTCGAATTGTTTAGATCTCAAGTTGTCTCCAGCTGGAACATGAAGAAATGTGCAAATGTACATTTCTATTTAAAAAATTAGTGAAGTGGGATTTTCACCCATCCATATCCAAACTTGCGAGTGTACTCCTAATTCTGTCTCATGTCCATCTAATTCTGGACTGTGATGGATTGTTGACCATACACGATTCATCTCTAAATATGTCTATACAAAGGAACAACAATGTATTTTTTGCTTTTGGGAGGGTTAGGGTTGGTAGTGCATGAATGAACATCCAATGCTTTTCAGATACTGACATGGATATTTTATCTTGAAGGTAAAACCTATGGCTGAGTTCCAGGTGATTTGTCTGACTGTGGCCATTTCCACACTAGACTTTTATAGTGCCATTATTCCACTTTTAACATCCCATGGAATCCTGGGATTTGCAATTTAGAAAGGGGCAGTTAGAATTTTGTAGTAACTACAAACCCTAGAATTCCCCAGTAAACTACAAACCCCAGAATTTCACAGGATGTTGAAAGTGTAGGGTGGAAATAGCCCCAGACTCTGAGATCACTAGGAGAAGTCCTTCTCTCACTCCCACTACCATCACAAGCATGGCTGGTGGGGATGTAAAAGAGGGCCTTCTCAGTGGCTGCCCCTAGACTGTGGAACTCCCTTCCCAGAGAGCCCAAAGAGGCCCCCTCCCGGTCATTCTTCCCTTAACAGGCTAAAACCTTTTTATTCAAATAGGCTTTTCAAAAGAGAAAGTTTTTAAAGAATGCACTGGGAAAGCTTTATTGTTTTAATTGTTGTTTTTAAGATTGTTTTTATCTCTCTAAATTTAATTTTATTCTTTTACTGAGTTGTAATTGTTTTAATGGGAGCCAGCATGCTGTGGCTCTTTGAACACTGAACTACAGCCCTGGAGACCAGGGCTGGGTGACCTTGGATGTGTCACACACTTTCAGCCCCAGAAAACCCCATGATAGGTTTGCCTTAGGACTAAAGTTGGAAATGACTTGAAGGCACACTTGAAGGCACACAGAACAACAACAATAACTTGTTCTAATATTACAAATAGTTTACTACTATTTTATATTCACTTTTTGTATGTTTAAATTGTATTTTTTTAAAAATTGTGAGTCACTTTGGATCCCAATATTGAATCCCAATATTGGAGAAAAGTTGCGTGATTTGTGTAGGGGCAAGGTCCAATTGTCTCCCAGTCCCTCCTTGCAGGCTGCAGCATCATCCCTAGCAAGTTCAAATAGATCCATTTTCCTCTGCTCCTCCTCTAAAAATGGCAACAGGAAGTAGAGACAAAACCAGAGCTATCTGGGTTCGGGGTACTGTGATGCTCCTGGGGTAATATTTTGAGTATTGGTGGGCTTTTTTGTCCCTCTGGCATTGGTGCCAGGGCATGTAGCCTACTTGCCCCACCCTAGATATGCCTCTGGTGGGGAGATCTGGATAAGCTGGGGAGGGGTTCAAGGGCCCCAAAAGTGGATTCAGGAAATTCAGGGGGCCTCTAGGCCACAATTTGCCCACCTCTGATATAAATAAATTTAAACAGAGTTGGCCCTCTGCATCTTTGGCATGTAAAATGGTGAACTAGTCCCTAGAGCTAACTTGTCACAAGAAAGAATTCTTAAGCCAATAAGCAATGTTGAGCAAGTGCAGAGCTATAGAGCAAAACCTAATAACAAAGACAAATCATAGGACACAGGGCCTGTTTATAAAGTCTGTAATGAATCTAAAGCAGGCCTGCAGAGAGAGTGACCCATATTCCGCAGCTCCACAAGGGATGAGATGCACTTTTTAAAAATATGCATACCAGGGAGGATGTGATGTGCAAAGTGCATGGCTCTGCCACTTGTGTCCAGGATGTTTCTTTAGAGCTTTGAAGCAATGTGTTACAAATGCTGCCATTACTAGTTCAAATGATATTCTTGGTAAAATAATTAGCTTTTTAAAAGAACAATTAACATTTGCTCGTGGTGCCTTAAAAATAGCTTTTTTTAAAAAAAATCAATTTTTATTATACAAAAAGGGGGAAAGAATAAATAAATAAGCAAACAAATAAAATCAAAATATACTGCATTTGTATTTTCTTTGACTATACATTATAAATGGAAAGATGTTTTCAGTCAAGCTGGTAGCAAAGTACTTACAATAATTATTTACATTAAACATCCTGATCTTATTCTATTTAAGTAGAATCAAACTTGTCTTACATGTGAAGTATTATTTGACTCCGCCAACTCTTCAAATTCTAATCTGACAACTTTGTTTTCCATTATAAATTGTTTAATGTTCATTTCCCACTTCTGACTTCTCTTCTGTTGGGTTTGTAACCGTAATTCTACATGTAACTTCTTTTAACTTAATATTATTCTTTTTATCACTGACTTTCTGCCTTTTCAAATCTAAAGTTCTCACTCAGATGAAAATACAAAAAAAAAAGAAAAAAGAAAAACAGTAAAGACAGATGCAACTTCAACCACTTCTCTAATTCTCCACTGCTTTCTTTCCACACTGCTTTGTAGTTATTTTCAAAAAGTTCTGAATTTTGCTTAGTAATCCAGATTCTTAAATATTTTATTTTATTTTCTGATTTGGATCCTGTTTTTTAAATAACTATTCTTTACCTATATTTTTATGTCTTTTGTGAGAATTCCCATTTTATCCTTATTTATTTTAAAGCCAATGACTTCACCAAATGGTCTCAGCTTTTCCATTAGTTTTTCAATGCTTTGTAATGGATATTCCAGAAATAAAGCTAAATCATCAGCATACGCTTTGAATTTATATATTTGACCTTTTATGTTTATTCCATTTATCGCATGATCTAAACAGATTCTTCCATTTAATATTTCTAGAATTGCTATGAATAAGAGGGGGGATAATGGGCAACCTTGCCTTGTGCCCTTTTTTTATTTTAAATTGTTTAGTTTTTTTCACCATTAATAATAAATTGAACTCTCTAATCTCTGTAGATCTCTTTAATTCATGAAATGAAGGTTTGACTGAAGTCCATTCTCCTTAACACTTTTGTCATGAATTTCCAATTGACTTTGTTGAATGTTTTCTCAGTGAAAATCATTGCACATTTTTTTCATTATGTTTTTCAAAATGTTCTCTTATGTTTATTACAGTTCTTGTATTGTTTCTAAGAAGTCTTTTCAGTAGAAAACCATTTTGATCTCCACGGATTATTGTTTGAAGAACTTTTTTTTAATCTTTCAGCAAGGATATTTGAAGATATTTTATAGTCTATGTTTAAGAGAGATATTGGTCTGCAATTGTTTGGTTCTTTTAAGGCTTTTCCACCTTTTGGTATAAGCATTATGTTTGCCTCATTTCATGAATACGGTTTCCCCTTTTTTAATTATTTCATTACATGATTTTTGTAAGGGCAGTACCAATTCATCTTCTAAAGTTTTACAATACAAGGCCAAAAAACATCTGGAACAGGTGCTTTGGCCATAGCTTTTAATGAATTATTTTTGTGAGGCTTTGAGACACTTTTCTAGTTTGAAGTGTATTTTCTGAAAATAAATAAGTAAAAGCAATTTAAAAAACTATTCACTGGTAACACATAATGTAACATGCTAGTATTTTAATAATAAACAACCAATCATGAATTATTTTAAAAAATATGATAACATACCAGGCTTCAGCTGTGACAGAACAATGGTGAGAGGACTGTTTCATACCAGTTCACTTCTAAGAGGATTAAAGCACACTGTTATTAGGTGCATAAACAATGCTGACAAGAGTGGCACCAAACATCTGTATGTGGTGCAGGGGTGAGCAAGTTGTGCCTCTTGGGCTAGATGTGGCTGCTGAAGCTCCCAAACCCTAAAAATGTTTTTTAAACATTTTGCATCTCTCTTTGGGACATCTTCACTTTCTGTCCCAAAGCTGGCCACATCTACCACAAACCAGCCATAAACATGTCACTTTACTTTCCTCGCCCCCTGAACTTCTCACTGTGTACAGAGAGAGATTGAGAGAGAGAGAGAGAGAGAGAGAGAGAGAGAGAGAGAGAGAGAGAGAGAGAGAGAACAGCTAAAAATCAGCCAAAAGGGTAGTTGGAAATGACACGTCATAACTTCTGATATGCCAAAGTGTGACAGTGCAGCCTGGCAGGGGCCACATGGGAAAATTACCTCCACCCCTGTACAGTTGCCAGCTACTGATGCAGAGCAACAATCCAAGTACATGGAATTGTAATGAGTTCACATAAAACTGCTATGCCAGTTAGCCCTGGAATACAGGCTAAGACCTTAATTTGAGATAACTGCTCTTTTTCAGGAGGGATTTCTTAAAGTTACAGAATTCTTTTCCAGCCATGTGGGCTGATTATTAGATAGGGACTCTGGAGACCATGGTTTCAATTCCCACTCGGCCATGGAAAGCCACAGGGTCACACTTGGGCAAGTTACAATCTTTCAGCTTCAGAGGAAACCAATGGCAGATTTCCTCTGAACAAATCTTGCCAAGAAAACTCTATGATAGTTTCACCTTAAGCTTCCATAAGTTAGGAAACAACCTGAATGCACATACAACCACTACTACACTTTTCATAAGACTAGGCTGATGACTAACATTGCCTGTTTCTTTGAAGGCATACATAAAGGAAGATAAATAGATATAGATATATAGTACCAGGAAAGTAGGATATAAATATAACAAATGCATAAATATATACACACACACACATCCTGTGGGAGACACAAGCTATTACTACTCAACCTGTGTGAATAGTTAGGTCTCCGATGGTCAGATTCTTATCCTGGATTTGGCTGATACTCTCAGCTCTCTTCCCAAAGCCACTAAACAGTAGAGCTGGCTGAACATTTCTTTTGGAAACCTGGAGTTAGATGAAGTAAGCCGACTTCTTCTTGGGTTCATTACAGATATAAAGAACAGCCTTGGCTTTGCTGAATTTTGTCAGCTTTTCAGCAAATGTATGCCAAGTTTCAAAAGACTCTGGGTGAAGCTTCAAAGAGGCTCAGCTGAGTTATGATTCCACCTTAAACCAATCTAAAACTTGGCAGTGCGGGTGGAATCTGACAGAAGAGCTGGGGTTTATTTGGAACTGAAACCTGCATGGGGATGCAAGTACTTGCAACCCGAAACTGAAAAATCATTTCTAAGAGCTCTTGTGAAGTGATGCTGCTAAATATTAGGCAGAACCTGGCCATAATCACTCATCCTTCATTCTTTCTTTCCCATGTGGGTGGCTTCATGATCCTTCTTACAGCTCCAAAAGATTATTCATTTCTAAGAAGCTGTGGAAGTAAAACAGGGAGAAATATCTGATGTAGCCAGAAGGGTGTTTATCATGAATTTCACAAGCCTACTGACAGTAGAGAGGAAGCAGGACTGCAGTTTATGATTTGAATAGATGAGCAGTTGGATATGTAGATGCATTCTACGTGCACAAAATCTGCCAGGAAGATGGTCTGCATATGTGCTGTTAAAATAAATGGATGTATTAGAACAGCATCACCATACTCTGATGCAAATCTAATTCATGTCAATGGAACCGAATGTCCTGCTGAACTGTGATCATGAGAACACATGGCCCCTTTTGTATCAGAAAAAAGGCATCCCAACTGTGGCTGCTCAGATGACTTAGCAAGCAAGACATGAGGGCAATAGCTTTCTGCAACTGTTGTTTCCTGGCAACTGGTTAATTATCCCAGGAAGCAAGTGCAGGCAACATTACTTCGTGGAAATACAAGACAAAGGAGTGGGGAGACCAAAACGAAGAAAAGGGGAAACAGTGGTAAATACCAAATGAAGGGCAGGCAGTTACTTCCACATTGGGGATGTGGTGAATCAACTGTGTGTTTTATTCCATACTGTAAAGGCACAGAGACCTATTCCTCCTACCTAACCAAGGTTCAGCACCATGAACAGCTCCTAAAAAGTCAGGAATAAAACCCAGAGCTAATTCACTGTATCACTGACATGGAAGCCATTGGCCATGTATATTAAATATTGGCTGAGGTTTGAAAGTATTTTTGGTGGGAGAGGAGTCTATAAATATCAAAACCCCTGCCAAGGGATTCTGAGAGCTACAGTCCAAAACTGTAACTTTTCAGATCTGCCTACTAACTTTTGGAAACACAGAAAGGCCTGATGATACTAAAAGGAATGGTAAAGACATCTTAGTATTATTTGGCCATGAAACCAAGTATTGTGTTCACCTTCAAGTGATGGACAAAGGGCTGCCAAATGAAATATATAACTGTACTGGAGGTGGATCATCAGGTCACCTTTGTTACCTTTTTCTTGATTTGGAGACCATAGTTTTGTCAGAGAGCTAAAAGTCATTGGAAAGAAGAATCTCAGCCCTTTTTTGATAAACTTTCACCACTGGAAAACAAGTTTTGCAGGCTTTTTACCCTATTGTTTCACAAGTGTCCAAAACCTGTTTGACCAGAGATGACAGTCAGCTAAAAGAAATGTGTATACAAAACCTCAGAGTCTGACAGAAAATAGATCTACAGACTGATCAGTGGATGATCTGAAGTAATTTGACAAGAATTTCTGCCTCCCACCTGTTTCACAATGGCAGCAATAGCAATTCTTCCACCCCAGATATTTGTGTGCCTTCAGGTCATTTCCATCTTATGGCAACCCTATCATGCAGGTCTCTTGACATGATTTATTTAGAGAAGGTTTCCCATTGCCTTCCTCTGAGCCTGAGTATGACTTACCCAGGCTCACCCAGTAGGTTTCCATGGTTGAGTGGGAATTTGAACCATGGTCTTCCACTATCCTAGTCCAACACTCAAACCACTATATCACAGATTGGGCTACTAGAATCCCTAAACTGTCACAATAATGCAGATATAAATGGATTTCTACTTGCATATGTAAATCAGCTCAGTAGATGTTTCAAGTGGTGTAGTAGGTAAATTATCTATCTATTTTTCAGTATTCATATCCCATATCTGAAGGTCTTGGGATCTTGGGATAAAACCATTTAAACAATTATAAAACAATTCAACAGGATAAAAGAATGAATAGAAACCCACAACCTGGTGGGTGAGGTTCAAGCTATGGATGCTGAGTCCTAAACTCTTAGAGAAAGAGCCAAGTTATAAGTTGATGCCACTATGAAGCCAGCATTAACACCAGTCTGGTATCCATGGGGACGGTATTCCACAACCTCCATCCTAGATTGAAAGGGGCCCCAATGGTCATCTGTACCAAGTCCTTGGCAGTTCAGGAATCCAACCTGTACTTAGAAAATTCCAGTGAAGAATCCACCAACTTCCAATGAAGGTCTGTTCCACTGTGAAATGAACACCTGCTGTCAGGAGACATTTCCACACTAGCCTGTCCTAGCACTATGATTCCACTTTCAACATCCTATGGAATCCTGGAGTTTGCAGCTTCGGGAGGGGCCGCCTGGCCCCTCCTGAAGCTGCAAACCCCAGGATTCCATAGGATTTGAAAGTGGAATCATAGCACTAGAACAGGCTAGTGTGGAAATGGGCAGGGTGTTCCTCTTGACATTTGGTTAGGAGCCGCTGTTTTGCAGTTGAAAACATTGATTTGAGCCCTACCCAATAAAGCAGGAGAAAAATAAACTCACTCCAGGTCTTCAAATCTTGGGTGTCTAGGGGGAAAAAAGTAGATCTTGCAAACTTAAAGTCAATCTATGCCTGTATTATGAGAAATGATGGCACTCTCAAACCAACATGAAAGCTCATTCAGGGGTAGCCATGTATTGGCCATGTAGCAAAATACAACAAGAGCCACCAAAGAGTGATACCTTTACTGGGCAAACAAAATGCAGAAAACATATCATGCAAGCAATCAGGCAAAGATGGCTTTCTTCATCAGACAAAGATGTTAAAATATTTAGGAGAAAAGAAGTGATGGTGTTAGAGTCACAGGCCTACATTTTGTCTTAGATGTTACTTCTGTTGGCAGTTAAGATAGTCTAGAAAGATCTCAATGCAGGCAGAGTGTTACCCTGTTTGCTGGGGGTCCCGGGAGGGACACCTAAATAACCTTACAATTACAAAAGATGGGGAAATTAGTCAAGAGCACTGGTTGGCACTACGAGAGGCAGGGTAACGCAGCAGGATCTTGTAACCCAATGTTTACGGGGTCAGGCCAAGTCAAGAAGCAAACCGTGTTGGAAATAATTGAATGATGTTTATTAAATACAGACACACAATGTAAGCAACACACGCACACAGATAACTAAGGAAATAAAGGTTTGAGTATGATAGTGGGATTTTCAGAGGGATAGTTGATTCGGGTGATATGAAACCTGTTCCTGAAGCCCGGAAAGAAGATAGAGAGTGATGCTGGGGTTCGGTGTATCTCAGCACGTGGAACTGAGGGGAAGCTTGCCAAGCAAAGCGGCAGCAAGGCGGTCTGGAACTCAGGAGCTATCTGAGGATGGTCTCGGAATCAGGGGTTTTTATAGAGGGAAATGTGACTGCAGGCTATGCCATACTTGGGGGAAACAATGCATTTTAGGAGGGGGACAAAGCTTTGGAAAGATCAGAATTTAGCGTGATTAAGTCCAAATTGACAAAGAGGTAGACAGTATGCAAATGCTCAGTGCTTGGCAGTTGAATATTCAGCTTGCCAGGGTGCCTGCTTGGGGCAGGGAGTCCTTTGTAATTAGCGTGCATACCTAATGAGGGTGTTTGCAGAGAGGTCTCCTAAAGCAAGGATCTGGCTATTTCTGGCCTGCCTGGGTGGAGAATGGAATGTTCAGCAATTAGTGGCCAAGCCTAGTTCTGTGCTTGTCTGGAGGCCTCACAAACATGTGGAGAGGGGTGGTGGAAGAGAGCCAAATTATTGATATCAAAACGATATCTAGGGGTATCTCCAAGGAGGTCTAAACTGCAGTAACAAGAGGCCACTCCCTTTCATGGCCATGTAAAGACTAGGGCAATAAAAGACAAGTAATAAAATTTCAATTCCATTAGCAACTGAAAAGTAACTTCAGTTGAGATCCAGGTTGTTCCTGTCCTGTGTGAAACTAACTGCCCCCTTTTTAGTCAGAGATTATGTAAATTCTCAAGAAGCTGCTGCACTGTTACAACTGGAAAATCTTGGATGCTGAATAGGTAAAACTTGCCAATTGTAGTCCTAATGAAAGAGTTTTACCTTTGTAAAAACTTCAGAGAGTTAAGTTCCAGTCCATTAGCTCCCTCTTCTTAAAGTTTTCCCTGGTGCAATATTTTAAAAGGCAGGTAACATATTCAGGAGTAACCATACTTGCCATGAGCAAAATACAACAAAATCCAAAATCCACATAGGAATGATACATGAAAGCTGTTGATGATAAGTATTTTCTATCTTCAGCCTGCAGCAGGATAAAAATGAAAACAGAGTGAAAATATCTGAGCTATGACTCCTATTTTCATATTAAAATTAAAATTAAAATTTTTCCATGAATAATGGGACCATTGCACAGAAAAGTTGAAAAGAGCAGAATTCTGAATGGCAGTGAGCAGTTGTGTTCAGTCCCTAGTATTATAAATTTAAAGCAGGAATGGGGAATAGACAGTCCTCCAAATGGTCCCATCATCCCTCACCATTGTCCATGCTGCCTATGGCTGGTGGGAGTTGCAGACCAATAACATGTGAAGGTCAGTACAGCCTCCAGTCTTCAGGTAAAGGAGGTAAAGTATTTCAGGGCAGGGAGGAAAAAAAGAAACCTGGCTGTGTGATCTATGTGTCCACAAGGGAGTAAGCAGAGTGCTTCTGCTCTTCAGGAATCCGAAATTAAATATTTCATTTAAATGTGCACAGGCATGCATGTGTGCATGCACAAACACACATATACAATTATGCAATAACTGAATGATCTCTGACATAATTCCTGTTGAAAGTCTGGCTGCCAGACTCAGACTCTGAAAGAGTTTGGAGGAAAGCCTGCTCGGTCCATGAGGCACTTTGCATGAATGTAACTTGTTCTGATTTGCTTCTGCAAATTTTAAAAGATTTGGACACCCAAGACTACATTCATAATATAAACTTGAGGGGATATGTTGCATGAATATGATATGATATAGTATGGCTTAAGTCCAGACAATCTGAAAAAAACATTATCTCTCTATATGAATCTGCCAGGACCTTAACATCTACAAGGGAAAGATCTCTCAGAGTCTCACTATTATCACAGGCTTGCTTAGTGAGGACACAGGAGAGAGCCTTCACAATGATGCTCACATCCTCCAAAATTCCCTTCCACAGTAGTCTAGGCTGACCCTCCTGTCTGCTCTTCTTCCTCCAGCAGGCAAGGACCTTTTTGTTTAAGCAGGCTTTTAATACGAAATCACTCACAAAGGCCATTTCTGCACTAGACTGTTGTAGCGCTATTATTCCACTTTCAGCATCCTATGGAATCCTTGTAGATTGGAGATTATGCAGTACTAAGTAGGTTCATACATGACAAGGTACTCCTTCAGATAGCAGGATATCAGATTCCAAGTAAATAGGGATCATTCCCATCTTTCTCATCTTGCCTCCAAGATCTGTCTTCTCTGTCCGTTTCTTCACTAGACTGTTACAGTGATGTTTTTTCCACTTTCAACATCCTGTGGAATTCTGGGGTTTGTAGTTTACTGAGGCCAAAGAGCTCTCTGGATGAGAATTCTGAATGCCCCCCATAAACTGCAAACCCCAGGATTCCATAGGATGTTGAAAGTGGAATAATAGCGCTATAACGGTCTAGTGCGGTTATGGTCCAAGGGGCATCTTATTGTGTGTGTGCGTGCATGCGCGCACGTGCATGCGTGCTTTTGTTTTATATAATTTTTATTATATTCAAAGAACATAAAAGCATATATTGACACAAATATGTATATCAATATTATAATTCTTCTATTCCCCCCTTCTATATATCAAAGGTTTCCAGTTGAATCTATCTTCCCTTTATACATATCTTGTCAAATGTCAATATACTCAATCCACAGACATTTACAGATTTAGCCAAAGCATTACCCTTTTCCATTCTCTTTCAAAATTTTGAACCGTTTTGTTCTTAAGGGAGTTGGCTAATTTTTCAGTCTCTGCCATATCTAACATTTTTATTTTCCATTCATTTAATTGAATATCTGTTTTATCTTTCCAATGTTGTGCATATGTCAGCTGTGCTGCTGTGATCAAATACAATAATATATTCTGTTGTTTTCTAATCTCCCAGTTCTGGTCTAATACATTCAATAAATAAAATTCTGGTACCATTTCAAAATTAACTTTGGAAATTTTTTGAATTTCATCATGAATTCCCTTCCAAAATTTCTTAGCCTTAGAACAAGTCCACTGAATATGAAAAAAGTGTCCACCTTTTCCCCACATTTCCAGCACTTCGCATCTCCATTTTTGGTTATTTTTTGAAGTCTTTCTGGAGTTATATACTGCCTATGTAACATTTTATAATAATTTTCTCTTAAATTTAAATTTGGAATTAATTTTATGTCCATTTTCCATACTTTTTCCCATGCCTCTAACTTGATTGGATGACCTATATTTTGGGCCCACTCAATCACTGACTCTTTTATTGACTCAGATTCAAAATCCCTTTTTAATAATAATTTGTAAAGCTTCGAGATTCTCTTCTTTTGATGTTCTTTCAACAGCAGATCTAGTTCATTTTCTTGTCTTTCAAAACCATATAATTTTTGGTCCATTTTGTACCTTTCTTTCAACTGGTGCCAAGGGGAACCAGTTTAGCTCATGACCTTCAGCTTTTAACTCTTCCATTGACTTCATTTTTGGATTATCTCTTTCCCATTTTATTATATCTTGATAAGTCAAAAGCTTTCCTTGCTTCATCGGTGCAATCTTATAAGCTTCTTGAGGGGATGTCCAAATTGAGAGTTTTATATAATATTTCTGTTTTATTTGGAGCCAGATCTTTTATTAAGTTTTCCAGATGCAATGATTATTAAAATCTTTGTTCACCACTATTTTATTATAGCATAAGTAACCATGCCATCCAAATTTGTTATCAGTTTCTTCCAGATCTTTTAAAGTAGATTTCTCTAATATAATCCAGTCTTTAATCCAATCTAAACAACTTGCATAATAATATATCTTCAAGGATGGCACTTCCAACCCTCCTCAGTCTTTTGCATTCTGTAATACTTTAAATCTTATTCTTGGTTTTTTGCCTAACCAAATAAATTTTTGGAGCTCATTTTCCCATTCTTTAAACACTTTCCCATTTCCAATTATTGGTAGATTTTGGAAAAGAAACGTAAGTTTAGGTAGTAGAGACATTTTAAAAGCATTAATTCTTCCTAAAAACAATACGTTTAATTTAGTCCATTTTTGCATGTCCCTTCTAATATCCTTCCATATTCTTTGAGTGTGTGTGTTTTAAACTTTTGGACACATTTTAAATATTTTAATACTATTTTAAATGTTATGATTTAATTGTTTTTAAACTTGTTTGGATTTTAATTGTTGATTTTAATTGTTTTTAAAATCGTGTTGCCAAGTTTTAATTGATTTGTTTTGTGAGCAACCTTCGGTCTCACTCCAAGGGAAAGGTGGCATAAGTGAAATATAAATAAATAAATATTGATTTCAGTATGTCATTTATAGTAACTGACCTTTTTGCCATAGGCTTCAGGCTTTGATTACAGTTGTGTATTTCCCTTTGTACGTGTAAGCGTTTGGGTCCTTGACTGAGTCTTTGTGGGATTCTGCCCATGAGGATATTGGCCTTGACTATAGTCTTTGCACAATCCTGCCCAGTACTTCAGGCCCAGTTGGTTACTCAGATGCGGGGCAGCAGGAGCCAGCTATATAAGGGCTGGGTTTATCTACAGCCTTTGACACAGTAACATGGTCTTCTGTGTTGCCTGTAGCAGGGACTTTTTGTATCTGTGGGATCCTGGAACCAAACCTTAGTGGATACTGAGGGCCCACTGTACTTCTTTATGTAGTGTTGAATTAGTGGGTAGCAATCATCACCACAATATGTAGTGATGGTTGCCAACTCTGACGTTTTTAAAGAGGGATTAAACAAATTTATAGAGGATAGGGCTGTTGTGGCTACTAATCATGATGGATACATACCCAGAAACAGAAGTTATGGAGCTCTGTTTCACAGTTGCTAGGAAATGCAAGATGGAGCATGCAGTTGCACTCATATCCTGCTTGCAGGCATCCCAGCAAAAATGGGATTGTCACTTTATAAACAAGCTTTCTCCTGATCCACCATGGCACTTCTGATGCTCTTGAACAGATTATAGCAGAAGTGGCTTAAAGTCAAGTGAACTTACATTTTGGAGGATACTCCCAGCTTCAGTCTGTTTCCAGGATAACAACACATCAGTCCTCACAAAGGTGCTTAAGCCAGAGAATTCCTCCAAATGCCTTGAAGAAATAGGCAGAATCTGAATGTTGTTGTTTCAATGCCTTCAACAGACATTTGTTTATTTTCATGAGAAAGTGATGATAACTGTCTATACAGTTTATCTATCATGAACCTAAAGAAACCTTTAATCTTTAAAGCATATTTAATTTTTTTTAATGCAATGAGAGTAAAACCAATTATACCTGTCCCCTCTGGTTCTCCTTCCAGGCCTCTTAATTGGATTATTTTGGGAGTACTAGTCCAACTAATACAGCTCTCACCCAATAATTAAAGAAACCTCAGTTGAATGCTCTTATGAGTTTTAATCAATCAGTTAATTACATCTGTATAGGAACGGAACAAGAATGTCTTCTTTGCCTTTAGGTGTTTTTGGACTGCAGCTTCTATAGATCCTTACCATGGGCTATGCTGGTTTCTTGGACTGATGAATTACAGGCCCAAAACATCTGGAGTTCTTCACCTGTGTTTCAGATTATGTCACTTTAGATCCATGCGACTCAAAGTGGAGGTCTATGGACTGATGCTAATCCCTGAACTACTAGCTGCCAGTTACTGGTGAATTTCCAGGAAAGAAAGAAAGAAGTGTAGTTGATGGGCACAAATATTGTACCAATTCCTGAAGCATTGGAAGAAAAATAACTGGTAGTCCTCAGCAACAAATAGCTTGGGAAGTATTATTTTAGATGATATTGGTGCAAGTGTCATCTTAGAAAGGATATGCCTTCCTACCAGAGAGGGAAGGGGAAATTTCTCTTCCAAATAAATATCTGCAACATCTTTGACTGACAAATACACATTCTAAAGAAAATACACAGGTTATGATATATGCTGACTGGTGATGCTAGTCTTTTGACAGGCTGATGGGAGAGTTCATCTGTATTTGCATGCCATATGAAAGGCTTCAAAAAATTAAGCCCTGAAAACTTCCAGCCCAACACATTTTGCTGCTTGCAGCAAGATAGTCTCGTCTCCATTCAATATATAGTAGCCAATTGGACTAACAATTGAATCTGCAAAATTCTATATTTAGGCCACAAAAACAAAATACACAGGTATATGATTGGAGATATATGGCTGAACATTACGACTTGCAAAAAGAACCATGGGATTCTTGTTGTTCTTAAGTTGAACATGATCCAGCAGTGTGGTGCTGCAGTAAAGAAAGTGAATATTGTTTTAGCCTGGATTAATAAAAGCATAGTTTCAAGCAGAGGAAACTAATAGTCACCCTACATTCTGTGCTAGTCAGGTCTCATCTGAGTATTCACTCATCTGGTGTTCAGTTCTGGATGACTCATTTTAAGAAGGATATAAGCAAGCTGGATCAGATTTAGAGAAGGGCAACAAGGATGATAGGAGGTGTAGAGAACAAAGCAAATGAGAAAAGGTTGAAAGAACTAGGCTTGTTCAACTTGTTGAAGAGAAGACTGAGGGGTGACATGATTGCATTCTTTACCTCAAGGGCTGTCACAGATAAGAGGAGGCAGGCCTGTTCTGACGGCCCAGGGCGTAGGACCAGGTCAAATGGTTTGCAGTTATAGTGATATATGGGTAGATTTCATTTGAACTTTAGAAGGAACTTCTTGGCCATAAGAGTAATTCAGCAATGGAACCAATTGTCTAGAGATGTTGTGAGATCGTCTTCTCTGAACAACTTCAAAAAGAGGCTGGAAAGCTGCCTGCTGGGGATGTCTTAGCTGGAGATTCTGCACGGAGCAAGGAGTTGCACTCCTTGTCATGGCATTCCATTCCTCCCCAAAATCTTACCTCATGAATTAGGTTGGCCATACACATCATAATCCAAACCCTTGTAAACAAATAGAAAATCCTGTTTTTTGTATCAGACACTGGGATTATGTCTACTTCCAACTCTATGATTCTGTGATTCTATGAGTCCCTTCAATATATTACAGTGCCTCAAGATTTGGGGGGAGTAAATTTTTGACTAGAGTTCCCAGATTTCATGTCCATATTAGGTGAAGAGTTTTAGGAACTGTAATCCAAAGAAGTAACTTCTCTGAGCAGTGGCCAACTATTCTAGTGGCTTTCAATTGTTTGTTCAATGTCAGGTAGTGGTTTCCTCACAGTACAAACTGTCCTGGGATGAACCTCCAAAACTGAATGTAATTCTGAAAAGTTTGCAGGGGGTGGGTGTCTTTTTCCTGCTGGCAAGAGATCCCCTGCCAGCGCATCACATGGCCTTATCTTATTTAACTTTCTCTTGATATTTTAAACAAATATGTTGCCTGTTCACCTTTAGCATTGCAGCTCCCAGGAAGCTGCTTCCAAATTCCTCAAACGTATTGCCAATTTTTTCCTACTCACTGGGATGATATCTGGTAATTCTTGCAGCCACTGACCAATGATCCAAGGTTACCTTTTCTGGACTACTATATTTCAAAGAAAGGCCATGGCAAACCACCTGTGAGTATTCCTTGCCTAAGAAAACCGTAGGAAATTCATGGGGTCACCAGAAGTCAACAAGCAAGTAAGTCAACAGGCAAGTACACTCTCTCATACACTCCTAGGCTACTATTATTGCAGCCTAAATATCCCCATGCAAAGATATGCTACACATTGCACAACCATTGTTCAGAATAGCAACATTGTATAACATATGTCAAAGACTGGGTGCTGTTGTGCTATGCACAGTTGTTATGTGCAACTACAGTGCACAACCACAACACACATCACTGATGTATGCACAACTCTGTGTCTGCTAGTGTCAGCTGAATACATCTGTTGTGCCATGGCAAATAATTCACCTCTGCATTATTTCCAAGGATGTTTTGGCAACCCTCACACCTTAATTCCCCCAATGGACAATGGCTCTAACTTACTGGAGGTGATACTGGCTATTTTTGCCATTTTGAGGATCCAGTCTTGTTCAAAGCCAACAGGGGCCCATTTATGGCAAGTTGCAACCAATAGAGGCTTCAGGATGTTATTTGCAATATTTCAAGAGGAGGTTAAAAGCAAATCTGAGATGGAGTGAAAAGTGAGGGGAGATGCAAGGCAGATGAGGCTCCCTTGCTGCCAAGAAATTTCCCATCCTTGCAATAAGGTAAGAGGTTCTGTTGATACAGCCCTATCTTAGTGTTAATGGTCAAGTCCAGGAGGAGGACTCCACAGCTCCTTTTTTGATAGGCCTGATAAAAATCATTGACTGTCAGCCAACCTGGAAAACAAATCCTGGAGTTTTGCAATAGGATAGCACTTTATAGCCAGCACGACATTTCCTGAAATTTTATAACCTCCACAACTTTGGACCATGGCATGTTACAAATACTCCCTCCGCAGCCTATATACTATGGGAGACACTGGTCTCCCACAAGGCAATGGTAAAAGGATGCCTCCAGCTTGCAAAGCATTTGCCTGCCTGCTTGTTTCCCTAAGCAGGGCCATCTCAAAATATTTTGGTGCCTGAAACAAAGAAGCAAGTGATGCCTGCTAACCACTCAAGCCAGTCATACTATTCTGGCACCTCAGCACAAAAGATAACAAGCACCTCTTCCCTTCTTTGACAATAATTTTTAAAAAAAACACAATAAAAGCACATCTGGAGGTGAGAAACAAAGAGTAGTAACTCTCTCTAGAAGGAGAAAGTCTACAGATTATAACAAGAGATGCAACCATACAAGCTCTATATCAATTATCAATGGTTTAAAATCCGCAACATGGACAATATGGGGGGAGTGTCTCTTGTCATGGCATTCCATTCCTCCCCAAAATCTTACCTCATGAATTAGGTTGGCCATACACATCATAATCCAAACCCTTGTAAACAAATAGAAAATCCTGTTTTTTGTATCAGACATTGGGATTATGTCTACTTTTCTGTATAGGAGCTTTCTCCATCTCTATAGAGATTGTTAAATTTATGACCAATTCTCAACTACTGTATCCATCAAATTTTAGTGTTGTTGTGTGCCTTCATGTCATTTCTGAGTTATGGTGACCCTAAGGTGAACCTACCACAGGGTTTTCTTGTCAAAATTTGTTCAGAAGGGCTTTGCCTCTGAGGGTGAGAGACAGTGACTTGTCCAAGGTCAGGCAGTAGGTTTCCATGGCTGATTGGGGTTTTTAATTCTGGTCGCCCAGGGTCCATCACACAAAAGCCACTGCACCATGCTGAGTCTCAACATGTATTACATTGTTTATACAGAATCCAAATCAGATGTTATAGGACAGTTTATTTTGTTCCTTTCGTCGCTACCATAAAAAGGCCAAGGTTTACAGGGAGCAAGTAAGTTATAATATGTAGTGTCATGCCAGTAGCAGCAGCCCACAAGTTAATGTAGCTTGCAGAACAGCTCCAAAAAAGCAACTTGTTCCAACAAGGTCTGAAACTCTATAGATGCCTTTTATTCCTCCTGGGTCAAAATACCCCTTTCTTCAAAATAGGAAAGCTTAAAATGAAAGACCTTTCATCAGCCTGATATCCAGTTCTCTTTCATCTTTTCAGGATCTCATGCTGAACACACTACTGGAACTAGTGCCACGTGGCATACTGGGTTCAAGTGATTTGGAGCTCTTTGAAAAGATTTTTTTTCTAACATTCTGAGGCCATCATTGTTGGTCCAGGGCCATAAATGCCCAAATATGTCTGCTGTTCCAGGCTTAGGCCATTTCCACACAACGACACTCTTCTGCATCGTCCTAAGGCAATCCCAGCAATACTTCTGCCAGGATCATCACAGGGAGCCAGCGCTTCTCTCCACATGCCACTGGCTGATTGTGAAAGGATACAGCTGGACCCACACCTTCCCTTTGCTGCAGTAGGGATTGGAAGCATTTGATTGCGTTTCTATCCCTTCTGCATATCAGGGAAGGATGGAAGCATCGCATATTTGCACGTGCCCAATGAATTTTATCAGTTTAGCAAATACTCCATGAACACAATGCTTGGAGACTAAATGGCAACGGGACAGTGGTGATGTTGTGCAGAAGCACAAACAGCCAACCACTGCCATCCCATTTATCTAGTGGGACAACCCTGTCATGCAGAAATGGTCTTAGTTTACAGGGAAGTCTCTGGCTCTACAATAGTGTCTGTGTCCAGTGCCTCTTCTGTTGTACCACTTGTTCCTTTGAGTCCATATCCATCCCCTGGGTCATGACAAAATATCTCTCATAACTTTTGCACTTTTGCAGCCTACCTTAACCCAATAGTCCTAATATTTGAAGGTTGACTATTGCATCTGTCTATACATTTCCTTGTGTATTCTGTCTGTCTGCTTACTCTTTATTTCATATATTCCACAAATTTTCAAGTACTATCGGACACATGAACAGCTTGTGATCGCTTTGTGAGGATTTTGTGATCGCTTTGTTTCCAGAGGGGGCATTTCACTCAATTTCTCAGGAGGGAAATTAAGTTCACCAACAGTTTTTCAAGGGTGACGTTACCTGTGAGAATTGGCATGGTGTGGTGGTTTGAGCATTAGACTATGACTCTGGAAACCAGGGTTTAAATCACTGCTGTCAGACATAGAAAACCACTGTGTGAACTTGGGCAAGTCACACTGTCTTACCCTCAGAGGAAGGCAAAGGCAAACCCCCTCTGAATAAACCTTGTTCGAAACAAGCAAGCCAACCAGCCCATGATATGGCTGCCAGAAGTTGGAAATGACTTGAAGCCATACAACACAACAACAATGATATTACCTGTGAACAGTGGTAGAACAGTAGCACAGTTTCTTTCTTTTCTTTCTTTTCTTCTCTCTCTCTCTGTGTATGTGTGTTGCTACACAGAGTGACTGAACCAGCAACAGTGTTGACAGCCTACCTAACATGTTTCACCCGCCGCAATGGCTAAGACTTAGCATCATTCCATAACATTGATTTTAAAAAAATCCCCCTCCTCCTCCTCCTCCTCCTCGGCAGCCATCACCATTTTCCTCAGAAGCATAGAGAAACTGTGTCCATCATTTAAAAAAACAGAAGGTACAAAGAGAACATTTGGCAAAGTCACCTTCTTTTTCTCAGAAATTCTTTCACAAAATGTCTTCTAAAAAATTTGGTTCTCTTTTGACATGCCTTCACTTAGCTGAACATTGTTCTCTGATTTTGGTTTACTCTCTTGGCTCAAGGCTGTTTTCCTTGAAATTTGTTTTGGGGGATGGCACACCACTGTGATTTCAACAGTCTTCCTTCCATCATTCCTGAGACTCCCATGATCTATGTCACATTGACTCATTTGACTCAGGAAGGGCAATCATATTTGATTGGCTGAGCCCTTGGGCCTGACGTGAAACTCTTAGCAAATACTTCTGGAATCAAAACTTTGATATATTCTGTGCCAAGTAGCCTGCAAAAAATGTCATACTGAGAAGCCTAGAAAGGAAAAGCTATGAGAGAGAGGCTCTTTCCTGTAAAATGAAGACATATTAACCCTAAGGTCCAGAGTTCAGAAGGACTCTGTGAATGGAAATGTCTGATTATACTGTACAGACATTTGTGGCTGGGTTAATGTTTAGCAAATATATTTGGTAACAAAACATTGCCAAATAATACTGATAGCTTTAGTATTGCCATATCTAATGTTTGCAAGAGCCAGTTTCAAATAGTAACATTATGCCATTGTGTCATATTGTTAATAACTTAATTTTTTTAAGAGAGAGAGAGAGAGACTTACCCTCTCTCAAAGTGGTTTATTTTAAGGAACGATTATTAGTATTAATATGCAATTATGGATATCACTTCCAAGAAGACTGTACTTTGCTTTCTTAAAATAGATAACTGCAAGGGCACCAAATAAGAACCAGAATCTTTAGCATGTTTCCTGGGATCCCCAGTATGGATCACCACATCTGTACTACAGCACTGGCACAATGCATTAGCAGAGCTTTACAAAAGTTTCAAAGTTATGGCTAGCTATGTAGCCCTAACTAGTAGCCATTGGTGGTCCTAACCTCCATGAATGTATCTAATCCTCTTTTTAGTGGTCCATATTGACAATCATTACTACCATCTTCTTGCAGTGACTTCAATAATTTAACTGCACTCTATGAAAGTGGTTATGTCCTGAATCCTCAACTTTCCTTTGATGTGTTCCAAAACTCTCAAATCTTCTGTGGAAGACCCTTGGTTCTACTGTTATCAGAGAGGAAGACAAGATTCTTCCCATCTACTTTCTCTACACCATGCATAATGCTATACACCTCTACATTCTTTAGGTGTGCCGCTGATTATATTCATCAATGCAATACCTTCCAAGATGTCACAGATGACACCCAGGACATCTGGGGCTAGGCAACATCAGAGTGTGGTCAAGATGGGAAACTTTATTGATGAAGAAAAACACACAAGCCAGGAGAGACTGCAGCAGTTTGCTTTTACCTTCTAGGAGCAGCAAGATTCTGATTTGTCCGGTCCTCTCTCCCACTCAGTTAACTGCGTGCAAAGTACTTGTGTGCTTTGAACTCTGTTTGCAGTGATTGAAGTAAGCTGAGGACCAAGGAGGAAAGTTAAAGGAAGAGCGAGAAACCCGGACATTTTAAAAGGAACTGATTTGGCAAACGATAAATTAGTACTGCCCCTGCTTGACTGGGACAGTTGGAGAGTATGCAGTACTAAGTAGGATCCTGCATGACAAGGTGCTCCTTTAGAGAGCAAGAGATCAGATTCCAAATAGCAATAGCAGTTACATTTCTATACCGCTTATCAGTGCAAAGCACTCCCTAAGTGGTTTACAATGTGTTTAGCTAATTGCCCCTAACAAGCTGGGTACTCATTTTACCAACTACAGAAGGATGGAAGGCTGAGTCAACCTGGAGCCCCACAGGACTGAACCCACAATGTTGTGGCTGCAGTACCACATTTAACCACTGTGCCACCAGGGCTCCATCCAAAATAAATAGGGATAATTCTCATCTTCCTCATCTTGCCTCCAAGATCTGTCTGACATTGTACCTGGTCAAGGTAGCATGTTGTATGAATCTCTAGAAGTAGCATGCTATGGTAACTTTTAGGAGCATTCTTAGGACAGAAACAATCAAAATTAGGTTGAGGCATTGTTCACTGGGTTGTGTGGAAAAGGGAGCAAGCCATTATCCTCTCCAATGAGTTACATGTTATCGTAAAATGCATTCTACACATACAGAATGGCTGCTGAGTGACAGGATAGAGAGAAAAACTTATTGGTGGAAAGTGGGAGAGATAAAGGTGTTCATGAACCTTTCAGTGAAGTTATTTTCTGCAGCAGCTTTTTTAGCATAGAATGTGGTAGCACATGCATACTCTTGGATGTTAAAAAAGCAGTTAGGAAAAATTAACAATCTGCATTTCTAAACATTTATTGACACCTCTCTTGAGACAGCAAAAAATCCATATGTCTTGCAAATGATATACATAATTTAAATCAAATAATATTAAATTCAGGGCTACACACTTAGTGAGGAAGCCAGGGAAAACACCAGGCAAATTCCCGTAACTCCTGCCTGCATAAATGGCATTGCCTTAATTTCAGGAGAATCTATTACAGTCTTGTCCTTCAGCCTGACATCTTTATACTGAACATCTGTTGCTGATACAGCATTGCCCCTTCTCTTGTTTACAGTATGTTGTTGAATAAATATAATGACAGGAATTTGCAAAATTGGCCCATCCAATCCTTGAGGCACTCCAAACATGCACTCTTTTATGAAGTGAACTTCAGCTTACACTTAAAGCCGGCACATTTTGGAGAGCAGGCAGACAGTGCCACCCTATATATGTCTAGTAAGAAATAATCCCCAAAGAATTCACAGGGACTTACTTCAAGGTAAGTCAGTGTACAACTGCAGTCCAAAGAATTTCAAACTGCAATTCAAATACCAATACTTACAGTGCAATCTTATATGTGTCTACTCAGAAGTAAATTATAGTGATTTTAGAGGAACTTACTCCCAAGCAATAGAATTAAGCAAAATCATCAGGGTTACAGTGCTTTAAAAAATCAAACTATTGGATGAGATTCAATCTATGTGTCCCTCTCTGTAAAACTGCTACCCCCCAGCCAATAGATGCATATCTCTTTTATCTCTTTAGCATATTTGCCTGTAATTTCTTTATTAAAAGGAGAACTGTATTGTCCATCATTATACTTCATACTAAAATAGTGAAATAATAAATATACTATAGTCCTTCAGATTGATATTATTAAAGAAGAAAAACAAAGCAATAAAACTTTTAAAAAGGAACTTTTCCAGGATCTCTGACAGAAAGCTAACATGTTTCTAAGTAGCCATTTCTGCTCTAATGTCTAAGGCCATTTCCGCACTAAATTGTTATAGTGCTATTGGCCCCTCTCTAAACGGCAAACCTCAGGATTCCTTAGGATGTTGAAAGTGGAATAATAGCACTACAACAGTCTAGTATGGAAACGGCCTAAATCATTGGGCCACTGATGGATTGCAATACTTCTTTGACTGGGTGGCTTATATTTGTATAACCCATATACAAATGGGTTACAAAACTACATGCACTTCTCCTGGTGTTGTGCAAGGCACTATCCAATGGGCTTTTCCACATTAGACTGTTATAATACTATTATTCCATTTTCAACATTCTGTAGGATTCTGGGGTTTGTAGTTTACTGGGATCAAAGAGCTCTCTGGCTGAGAATTCTAAATGCCCCTCCCTAAACTGATGTACAAAGTGGAATAACAGCACTATTTAACAGTGTAGGGCAGAAAGGCCCTATATCTCCTTGTACAACACTTCTCCACTTCAGTTGTTCGATAGCAGCCCAAAGGCCCCATGGTAACCTCTGCCCCCATGAATCCAAACAACCATTTGTGGATGCTGGCAAAGCATTCTCTCCTGCCATCATGCCAGCTGGCTGGCATATCCTTCTCCCAGCACATTGGCACCAAACCCGTAGTGTAACAATGCCAGCACAGCTTAATGCTTCTCCAGCATCAAAGGGAATCTCAGCTTGTTTTCTTCAATAATGTACTGACTATTTTTCTTGTATTAAAATGCAGCTAAACAGCTGAAATCCTTGGCCCTGAGTTGAAACCCATCATTTATTGTATTGCATGTTTTTGTTCATGTCTTTAGTGGAGGGAGGTTTAATGACGTATACCTTTTTGTTCGTGTCTTTTGTAGTTTTAGTGAATCTTGCCCTGAGTTTCTGGCAGATGAAGGTATAACTCATACATCTAGTTATGAAATTTATTTTAAAAAACATAAATGCTCATAGCATGTATCAAAACTGGGCAACATTTGGGACTTGGGGAGCTGCGCTGGACCTTGCCCCATAATCCACTGAAGCATAACCTCCAACTGTCCCAATTTAGCAAAGACTGTCCCGACTAATCCTGTGTCACCCTACTGGTTCAGCTGCTTTTAAAATAACTCAGTTTCTCTCTCTTCTTCCCACCTTTCCCCTTTTTCTTTAGCTACATCAATTACTACAAATTAAGGCCATTGCTGCACTACATTGTTATAGTGCTATTATTCCACTTTCAACTTCCTGTGGAATTCTGGGGTTTGTAGTTCACTGATGCTAAAGAGCTCTCTGGTTGAGAATTCTAAATGCCCCTCCCTAAACTGCAAACCCCAGGATTCCATAGGATGCTGAAAGTGGAATAATAGCACTATAACAATGTAGGGCAGAAATGGCCTAAGTTCAAAGTGCAAAAGTAGTTTGCTCTCATTTAACTCTGCAAGGGAGGAAGGAGAGGATGCGACAGGATCTAGCCCTTCCCTGTAGGCTCAGACAAAAGCAAAGTTCTGCAGCCTCCCTTCACTTATCCTTTTTTTTTCATTAATAACTTTTGCCATCTTGACCAAACTCTGATGTTGCTTGACCACACGTATCCTTTTTTTCAGCTTTGAAATGCTGGAGGCTGTGCTGACGTTTATGCCACCACAGCCCAGAAACTCTCTATGATTCAGAAACGTGCCAGAGTGCCCTCCTGCAAAATAAAGTTTGGCCAGCATGTAGGGTAGAGCATTTACTTTGTTTCCAGAAAGGAAGTGATGGAGAGAAGATGGGGCAAGTAGGTTGGTGATACTGATATTTACTTTCATTGAGGGAAGAAGGGTTATGTACCACCCACGAGCTATATGTTGCCCACCGTGACACATATATTCTGAGTGCAGGGTCTTGTGTTGCCAAAATGGCACCATTCATTACATGAGGATATCGGATATCACTAGACCTGGAGAAGCCCCCAAGCTTGCAGAACTGCAGAAAGACTTTGGAAAATATTCCTCACCATCATTCATGAGGAGAAAGGTTCAGTGAAGATTACACTTTCTCAATGACTGCTAAGTGGGTGGAACAGAAAACCAAGTTTGTTGAGAGAATAGAATTGGGCATCCCAGATAGGAACATTTTGCACTGCAACATTGAGCTAAGGACAGAAAATCCATTTGTATTCTGTCAAAAACTTCTTCCTGATTTCATCTTCTCAACCCTATGAGTTTTCTAAAACAATGCCACAATGGCTAGACTTCCATTAGTAGCATACATGCGCTTAACTCAGAGGTTTTGTGTGTGTGTGTGTATGTGTGTGTACCTTTAAGTTAACCTATGGCAACCTCATGAATTTCATAGGGTTTTCTTAGGCAAGGAAAAATCAGATTATATGCATGCATATCTTGTTTTAGAAGTTGCACAAGGTGCTCTTCACAAGCTCTTCACACAACTCCTCCCAGCCCTAGGAGGTGCTGCGGCTATTTACAGGCTGGGGATGGGGAGGGGAAGGGAAGGGACTAGGCAGTATCCTGGGGCAATTTCACATTGTGCAATCATAATATTATGATTCCACTTTAACTGCCATGGCAATATCCTATGGAATCCTGAACTTTGTAGCTTGGTGTGGCTCTAGAGCTCTCTGCTTGAGCATTTTAAACACCTCTCCCCAAACAGCTAATCCTAGGATTCTATACAATATTGCCATAACAGTTAAAGCAGAATCATAGCACTATAATCGTATAGTGTGAAAGTGCCCTGGCTACTATTGTAGGCAGTGAAGAAAAAATGAGCTGGCTTGGGGCATGTCTAGTTGTTCTGGCAGATGGAGTCCCAAACAGGAATTTTTCCAAGCTCTATTATTAACTTAGGTTATTTGCCATCTCGCTCAGTATTTTCTGCTCTGGCTGGCAGAGGATTTCTAGGGCTTTGGAGAGTGACTTTTCCCATAACTGGAGACATAAAAACTGAATTATGAAACTCACTGCCTTCCTCAGAACTGGGAAACATTATGTTTCTAGACTAGAATGCAGGACTCTGAGAGTAACAGTACAGAAAGTGACTCCTCCACTATGTGCCACTGAGGCCATTTCCTCACTAGACTGTTATAGTGCTATTATTCCACTTTCAACATCCTATGGAATCCTGGGGTTTGCAGTTTAGGGAGAGGCCAGCTGCTATAACAGTGCTATAGTGCGGAAATGGCCTGAGTATCACCTCATCTAAGCCTGACTTCAGGCTTCTTAAATGAATATCCCAAATCAAATGCAGGTGTGTATGGTTTTGCTTTTTTTCCTCAGACACAGCACAAGATCTGTGACTCACCAGAGATGAAAAATCTGATGATGTTTGCTTTTAGTTATCTTCCTTTTCTGAATGTAGCATTTCCACTGTATTTTTTTAAATGACTTTTCCCTCCCTCAGGCACAAATGATATCTAAAGTTAAGCCCTTGCTCCAGACATAAAGAAATGATCATTTTCAAGGCCTCCATTGTGCTATTTCTCTTGCCTTCCTCAAGGACTTTCCCATAAATTCGTAATTATTGCAGACTCAGTACCTCATGGCACACTAACAATTTCTTTAAAGGGCTATTTTGTTTGTGTCTCGGACAACAGATATTCCAGTTATGTGCTGTCATGCATCATATATACAGTTATATCTATAGTTAATTTTAATTGTAGTTATAGAGAGACTTATCTTTTTTTCAACATATACATTAGAGTGATTAATAAATAGAACTCAATAAATGAATTAGCAAAACATTTTGGCTTCTGCTTTCTTCACTTGTCCAAATTAATTGTGAGTTATATCCAAGGTGACACTTTACAACACTCTATTGTCAACATTCTTAAATGGATGATGGGATTAAGTATTATCCTCTAGGTCGAGACCACATGGTATTAAAGTCTTATGTCAATGGATCTAAAATTTTCCTTTGTATCTAAAACTTGGGAGAATTTTTCGTTTGTCTTTAAATCAGAACGAGAGAGAGAAAGAAAAAGACTCAATAAAAATATTGATGTGTTTCCTATTTCAAAATTATTAGTTCTTCATAAGTTAGACACAGATCCCACAGTTCTGAAAAAGAGTTTTGGAGAAGACTTGTTGGTGTCTTATATATATTTTATTTATTTATTTGAGTATTTATCCCCCATCCTTCAGCCAAAAAGGCTCTCAGAGCAGCTTACAAATAACTAATTTGACAGTTTCTTGCCTTCAGGCTTACAATCTAAATAAGACATGACACACAAGGAAAGGGGGGCCATAGTGGAGGGAAAGATTTAAATTCAGCAGATCCTAGCTGCTTTTCTCTCCCTCTGAGACCAGAGCAATGGCAGTTGAAATATGGAGTGAGGGGCTCTCACCAGTCGCTGGTGTGAAGGCATGATGGAGCAGTCATATGAATATATAAGTTCTCCCACAGTGGCAGTTGGAACATTTTGCCCAGTGGAGAAAGGCCACAGTTCAGCATTGCAGAAGTAGAGTTATGCACATGGTGCCATAGTGCATGGATGCGCATTGCCCATTGCACATGGATGCACATATACATTTTGTTGTTGCTCAATTGCACATTTGGTGTCTTGGCTCAGTTTCGCAACACTGCCATTCAACACACGTGGAAACCAACACTACTCAGTCCCAATGACAAGATGTTTAACTTTTCAGACAACAAAAATTGCATTCTTGCCAAATATAGAAGGGGCCACAAGGGCCATCCCATCCAACCTCTGCCATACAGGAATACACAACTTAAAGTGCTCCTGAAAGACCCTCATCCAACCTCTGTTTAAAGACCTCCAAAGAAGGAGAATCCACACCTTCGAAGGCAATCTATTCCACTGTTGAACAGCTCTTACAGTAAAGCAGTTCTTCTTAATGCTTTGGTGGCATCTCTTCTCTTGTAATCTGAATGCTTTGGTTCTCATTCTAGTCTCTGGAGTAGCAGAAAGAAGCTTGTGCCATCTTGTCCATGACATCCCTTTATATCACTCTGTTGTTTCCCTGTGGCTAAACAGGCATATTTTTCTGGGTAATACTTTCATTGTGATCAAATTGCATTTCCCCAGCAGTTTGTCACTAAGAAATCCTGTCTTTTCTCCACAGATAATGTGTCAACTACACAGTATGGAATAATTAATTTGAGGGAGCTACAACCCCCCAGATCCTGCTCCACAGCCAGCATAGCCATCATCATGATAGCTGAGGAATTCTTTGGTTTGTAATCTTTTAAAGTAACTTTTCCAAAATCTGACATCCAGTATTGTCATTTACAGTGTGCTAGCATGGGTATCTTGGAACACCCCTTTTTGGAACAGACTTGTTTTAAGAGCCTTTCATTTCCCTAAAGAATCATGAGAAATGTATATTTACAATTAAGAAAGAGAAATTCATTTGGCTTGTATGTTAAAAGTCAACTTAATTTGCATTTCCCAAATTAATACGTGAACCAGAAGATATTTATTGCTTAATTTTGGCATTCTTATAATCCTTAAGATGTACTACAATGGAAAAATGTGCAGAAAAATGAAGACATGCATGTAAACTGACTGCAAAAGCAAATGCAAATGGGAATGCCGACATATCCTATCTTGGGGAAATTTCTGGCAAAACATTGAACATATTAGGAAAATATTCATGAAAAAAATTGTGCATTTTTTTTAAAAAAGGTTGTGAGCTAGTACAGAAATGGGAACAAAGGAATTTGGTTGTGAAAAAGTGTAAACGCTATTGAAAAGCGAAACAGACAGGGTGTTTTTCATCCCTAGCAAAAGCAGGAATCTCTAACAAAGGCCATTTCTGCACTACACTGTTATGCTATTATTCCACTTTCAACCTCCTGTGGAATTCCGGGGGTTTGTAGTTTATGGCCAAAGAGCTCTCTGGCTGAGACTTCTAAATGCCCCTCCCTAAACTGCAAACCACAGAATTCCATAGGATGTTGAAAGTGGAATAATAGCACTATAACAGTGTAGCGCGGAAATGGGCAAAGATTTCTTGCCCTCTCACCAGACTATGATCCTGTGGTGCATGTAGCAGCAGTAGTTCAATGTAAGTATTTCCACACTTACGACCTTATCACACCACACCTTAATCCCACGTTGTTCCGTTGAAATCCCACTACAGCCATTTCCATGATGCTATCTGGTTATTAGCACTCTCTATCGCACCCTTTCAACATTAGCAGGTTAGTCACATCATTCACACTGTTTTTCCTCTGCACTACAGCATCACCACTGAGTCCTTTTCCTTGCCCCACACCTCATTATTGATCCTTTTTTAAAAAAAGAAAAGAAAATTAAATGCTGTACTTGTTCAGTAGTGTTCTGAGGGAATGACAACCTGGGAATGCCCATGGATGAAAGTGCTATAAGGAATCCACATTCCCACAGCTAACTGGCTTGTTGCAGGAAAGGGGGTCATTATAGGATTATTTACAGAGTGAAAAAGGCACATTTAAAATGGACTGCAATGCAATAGCGGCTGGTGAGCAACAACATTGTACAATAGGACCGATCCCAAAACGAAATAACACATTGCTCTGGCAGTATGACACTTCAGTGTAATAAGGCCCTTAAACATTCAAACCAAGTGTCTTCTTTCTCTGGCTTTAATGGGAAACTCCACAGTCAACTTATTAGGGTGTGTTGCCTATGGGGTTCTATAAATCCTCTGTACCACTAACAAGGTAAACTTCAGATTTGGGAGTCCCCTTGGCACACTCACTCCTACATTCCCCATCCCACCAGCCAAATGCAATAGGTTCCAGGACAAAAAGTACTATAGTGTGCCTGCCTGCCATATAGATGTAAATGATGAGGTACCTACCAGAAAAAAAGGGGGGTGGGAACCCTAAAACAGCAGTGACATAACAGAATATGTAGCTATTCAAGCCCAGAATTTTAAGAGCAAAGCATTCAAAGCCCCAGGCTTGGATCAATGGATCCATCAATGTCAGTGTCTCCTATAATGGGATTTTCAAAATCCTAAATGCAAAGAGTTTTGTGAATTTTTGGTCAATTCTTATTATAAATGAACTGAACCAAAATTCTCACCCATTCCTTATCCAAGAAAGATGACGTGAACACTGTACCAGCTGCAATAAAATATTATAACTGGTGTTTGTACTGCAATGTTTGGAGGAATCATACAACAGACTTTGGATATACTTCTACTGTATTTATTGTGAGCATTTATTTTGTTTAATTTTTCTGTTTCTGTCAGTAGGTGCTTATCCTGCTTGGGATAAAAATATTGTTCTTTCCCAAAATATGGCCATTTTAAGCTCAGATAACGTGTTGGCGTTTTCAGCCTGGGAAACCCAGCACCAGGAGACAGTCCTCTTGATTACAGATACAAGAAAATTACAGTAATCTGCTACAGTTTTTAAATGTGGATCGCTGCCCACTTATTCTGGTAAGAAATATGACAACAATAAAATGCAATGAAGATTAGGTCTTTTCCTCACAGAATACCTATCGGTACAGGGAAGGAGACAGCCTTATCAGCTGACTCATAGATTAAGACTGACTTTTGAAAGCACTCAGTACAGGAATTCTCATAAACCAACAAGGTCACCAGAGCAGGATATGAAGTTCGGCAGGGTTGGTCATACTTGGCGAACTGTACAATCAGCAAACCCAGCGTTTCAACAAATGTGGCGTGCATTGCATCAGGTAAAGAAGAGGCAGACAAAAATCACATGTCTCTGAGATTGTGAAAAATCCCTGCGAGGGTGAAATAACCTGTGTAGCAGGCACAGAACCTGACTGCAAGTTTGGTATGTCCTGTCCAAACGAACAGAGCTTGTTTCAAACTAAGCTGCACTGTAATGCTGTGATGCTCAAACTCACTACAAGGCCTTTACAACCCCCTTTGTTTTCTGCCAGTGCAGCTAACTTTTTCTTAGAAAATTTTTCTGAACTATAATTTTATCCGATGAACGTAATGCAGGATTTCGTGGTTGGCAGCCCTAGGTTTGTGAAATCTCTCGCTCTTGATTTTATTGCCTTTTTTCTGATTTTGCTTCTCATATTTGTTTTAGATAAGGTTGTAAGATTATTTCTTCTTGCATTGAAATTTGCATATATTTTAAACACATCTTTCCTAGAGTGTGCACTTTATCTTTGTAATTTATCTGATGTACATGTTTCCTCATTACATTAAGCATTTTGTGTGTATTTTTAGCCATACACATTTTTAAATGTTCCTCTTATTTTATGTATGCTTCACTTCTCTGAAATGCCCTGTAAGCCTCACAAATATACTAATTATCAAACCGAGGTACATTTCTTTTTTACAGCAAATTTTGGAAGGTACGAAAAGGATACTTTAATAAAGAACAGGAGAGGGAAACTGCATAGAGGCTGAGGCCAATTTCTCCCAAGGCCCCACTAAAGGCCAAACCTTTTAGAGCAAGCCCAAATACCTCCATTTTCCAGGACAATCCTCGAAAAATTAAAATGATGTTGCATCACTTCCTGCCACCATTTAAGAAGGACTGAAGAGGAAATGGGATATTTGGGACTAGAATGAGATAGAATCATAGAATCATAGAATCATAGAAATGTAGAGTTGGAAGAGACCACACGGGCCATATAGTCCAACTCCCTGTCATGCAGGAACACCCTCACAACACTCCTGACAGATGGCCATCAAGCCTCTGCTTAAAAACCTCCAAAGAAGGAGACTCCACTACACTCCGAGGCAACAGATCATCCAAGTCCTCAGCCTGGGTTGGAGGTCTGTAGTAAACCCCCACCAGAATATCCCTATTGTTTCTCGCTGCCTTAATTCTTACCCAAATGCTCTCTACCTGGCTTTCTGGGTTTAAGCCCAGGATCTCTTCACAGGTGAAAACATCCTTGACATACAAGGCTACTCCTCCTCCTTTCTTGTTTGGTCTATTTTTACAAAATAGGCTATACCCCTCTATTCCTATATTCCAATCATGAGACTCATCCCACCAGGTCTCAGTGATGCCTATCAAATCGTATTTATTTTCTTGTACTAGGAGTACAAGCTCATCCTGCTTGTTTCCCATACTCCTTGCATTAGTGTAGAGACACTTAAGCCCCCAGGCCCTTCCTGCAAGTCCTGTACTATTGTTTCTACTCCTCCCGCCATTGGCCGCTTGAACTACTTGTCCAGTATCATTTGGGCCTTTTCCCCCTGTGTTCTCTGAGTCCTTGCCCTGAATAATATTGTCTCCCTCCCCAGTGGATCTTAGTTTAAAGACCTCTTAATCTTCCTTGCAAGACTGTTTGCAAAAACATTCCTGCCCAGTTTTGTGAGGTGCAGCCCATCCCTCGCCAGAAGCCCATGTTCATGGAAATTCAGATTCTGGGGTGCTTGTGGGTATGGGGTGGGCTATTTTTGCACACTTTCATATGGTTGAGATATTGCCTGAAAATCATGCCAACTTTTTAAAAGGATGGGGGGTGGAACTGTGGGGGCTTCAGGGATCACAAAAGTGACGTCCAAGGACTACAGGCAGCCCTTAGGACACACTATGTGCACCTCCAATCAAGAGTGTTGAATCCAACAAACTTCTTTAGCATCCTTAGATAGCCCTGAGACTCAGCCCAGCCCTCAGAGACTAGGGTAGCCCATTGATGGTATAACACAGCTTCCTACATTACCTGTCATGGCTAAGGTTACAAACCAGCAATTTCCTAAAGTAATAAAGTGGGAGAACACAATCAAGTCCAGATCCTGCAAAGTTTTATCCATGACTCACAAGCATGTTACCTGCTCTCTCTGTTTTCATACATTTGCCTAGATCCCTGGATTTTTGAAATCTTGTTTCATGATGTCACTTTTCTGGGTTTCACCTTTCAGATTTCCTCAAGGGAAATCCAAATGGTAATCCCTACTAGAATAAATCTCCTAAGCCAATGGTACTTACATAAATGTTAAATTACCAAATTCCTTGACATAGTGAGTCCACTCTAGTTGACCCATTCAGACTAGGGACATTTCCGCATTGCACTCTTATAGCACGATTATTCTACTTTCAATATCCTATGGAATCCTGGGGTTTGCAGTTTTGGGAGGGGCCAGCTGGCTCTTCCCTAAACTGCAAACCCCAGGATTCCATAGGATGTTGAAAGTGGAATAATTGCGCTATAAGAGTGCAGTGGAGAAATGGCATAGGAATTGAATTTCTGCCTGGGAGATAGTTGTAGCCCCAAAAAGTAACTTTTTCAAGCTCTGAGATTATTCTAAATATATTATTTTGGACCTTTTTCATTTGAGAAATAGACAGAAAGGTTAGTGCTCAGAATCGGTAGGGACAAAGTATGAACTAAGGTAATATGAAACTACAATCTCATCACGTACCATAGGTGGGTCACCTCATTATACTCTATAACATTTTGAGCAATGAGCCAAGGAAGGGCTTTTCCTTGTTGAAAGGTTAAAGCCATTGAGATCCATCTGCAATACAGAAGAGACACTTTAATTTAGATAATGTTTGAAAAACAGCAGCATGGCAGAGATAACTATGGGTTTGATACAGGCAAAGTTGCTTTTACTGTTTGCAAACACAATGCAGTAAAAAGGTCACTCCATTTCTAATTGAATTGCTCGGCGTTCTGCTAATCTACCTAATGCCTTGTTTGTGGGTATTGTATCATATTGAATCGCATTGTGTCATGAGAGCTAACATTCAAATTATGGCCTTTATTCCATTTGTGCATTTCATAATGAAATGAGTGGGTTATGTGAAAATAGTAATGGCTTGATATTCAGATTCATTATTTATTACTGATTACTTCTTTACTCAAAGACATTGATATAAGCACCTAAGCACTTTTACCTAACCTTTGTGTCCATTTTTTTCAGAAATACGTAGTAAAAGATGTATTTTATTTTATATTATATTATTTTACTATTTTTTTACTATTTGCCAGTAAAAGATGCAGAGTAAAGAATATTTAGATGCTGGTTGTAGCTTATGGATACTTTTGGAAAAAGAAACTTTATTTTTTATATTGCTATCAGTGATACATTCAAAATGGGAATGAAGTATATCCCTTCACCAAAAAGGTAACTGGCTAATCATTTCTCCAAGCTATCATCAAGACTTCTAACAATGAATCTGACTTTTGGCATTTGGACCATGAGAGTATTGGTGTGAGATCACCCTGAAATATTTAATTTGTTTGTTCATATGTATATCACACCGTTTGTCCACCATAGGACCCTAGGTGGCTTACAACAAGGCTAAAAGTATTTATTTGATTATTTCATTAAGCTGTACACAAACTGACACACAAGAAGTCCTGAGTGACCTCTAAGGCCATTTCCACACTAGACTTTTATAGCTCTATGATTCCACTTGAAACATCCTATGGAATCCTGGGGTTTGAAGTTTTGGGAGAGGCCAGCCAGCCCTTCATGAAACTGCAAACCCCAGGATTCCCTAGGATGTTTCAAGTGGAATCATAGTGCTATAAAAGTCTAGTGCAGAAATGGCTCAAGACAACTCCTATTCAGAGTCCAGTTAGCAAGACTCAGGCCCTTACAACACCATCCCTCAATAGTGTGTGGTTCCATTTCAATCCTACCATTGCCATTTCTGCAATGGTATCAGGTTATGAATGCTTTCAACCACACCCTTTCAACTTCAGTGGATGGTTCTTTTCGCATGCTTTTTTTCTTGCGCGAGCGCCCCTTGAGCGTTGCATGAGTGGGAGCGTTGCTCCTTATGACACACTCCCACTCGCGCGACTCTCATGAGGCTAAAGCGGGGCATGCGTGCATTTTTTGATTTTCAGCTTTAAGCCGAAAATGCCCCATGCTCGCGCAATGCTCACGGCGCCCTCGTGCACTTACCTCTGTGTGGTGTGTCGGCAAGGCAGCCCGGTCGCGCTTCCTTCCCCCCATGCAGCCTACAGCTCCCAGACTGCGCTGCGGAAGGAAGGGACGGGACACTCATGCGATGGTCGCGCTAGAAGGAAGACAATGCGGGAGGCAAAAAGGGCTGTCATGAGCAGCTCGTGCGAGTGGCTGCTCACATGAGCGCCGCTCCCCGCTGCCGCGACGAGGTAAGGTGCGAAAAGGGCCAATGACTAGTGTTATTGCCACTGGTGTTCCCACCAGATAACAGCATCATTGGCAAATCATTTTCCCTGTCTTTTCCCTTCCCCACAGCTCATGATTGGTCAGGGGTTGGGGGTTTTTTTGTTTTGTTTTTTGTAAGCTGTACTAGCGCAGCAATATTGTAACATCATGACACTCCATATGCTATTGTGTTATGCTATAACACTAAAAATGTATTCAAAAAATTTAAAAAATAAAGGAGAAATTTAAAATAAACATGGATAGGTGATAGATTTTCAACTAGCTATGCCATGGGAGTAGCTAAGGGAGGGACAACCTGGGAACGTCCATACCACACTCACTCCTGGATCAGTTACAGCAGGAAGTGGTATCAAGGGCAATAGAGAAACCACACTCACACAGCTGACTGGATTGTGGCGAGAAACAGGGTCATTGCCGGATTATTTCCAGCATTGAAAAAGGGCAGATTTCCAATGGATTCCAATGCGATAGCAGCTGGTTAGCGATTTGTGCAATAGCACAGATCCTGGACTGGGAACAATGTGTTGCTCTGGGAGTATGACAGTTTTGTGTGGTGCGTGGTAAGGGCCTCAGATTCTTTACTATTCTGGAAAGAGCTTTCCTGGGCCAGCGGGGAGTTCAGATGAATGCTGCTTGTTCTGAGCTAATGAAATGGCTTCTGCAAATGTTACAAATTTGCACACCTCAGACATATAACAGTAATATTAACTCAGAAATGTATATATTTGCATAAATAAGACCTTAGATTCACTATGGTTTTTACAGTAATGACTTCCTTGCAATAGCCTCCAGTCTTTACTTATGGTAGCATACTCTCTCTCTCTCTCTCTCATTCTCTCTCTCTCTCTCTCTTTTTTCTTTTTTTGAAATAGCATGAGATCTGGAGATAGCATGAGAGAGCTTGTAGTATACTATCCTCTATTTATTGAACACATTATCACAACATTCAGTTACATCTGTAGGAGAGGGAAGGGAGCAGGTGCCACTTCTATGAGGGATAATCTCTGGCCATTTCCACCCTACACTGTTATAGTGCTATTATTCCACTTTCAACATCCTATGGAATTCTGAGGTTTGTCGTTTACTGAGGCCAAAGAGCTCTCTGGCTGAGAATTCTAAGTTCCCCTCCCTAAACTGCAGACTCCAGGATTCCATAGGATGTTGAAAGTGGAATAACAGCACTTTAACTGTAGTGCGAAAAGGCCCAGTGATTTCTCCTGGCTTGATCACAGATGGATTCAGACCCTTCCTGCAGAATGTTTCTTGGTTGCTTCAAGGAGGCCCTTCCTCCAAGATAATTTACCTTTTGAATTTGGACTCAAATAATTGGAGATGGAAATGAAAGCTTGAGGTTAGGGAGTTCCTCTGGATCAAATGGACATCTCAAAAAAGAGGGTGCCAATCTGGACTTCCTGAGAAACATTATCCAATTAATGAGAGGCAATGACCTTTCAGACAAGCATTCACTTAAGGTGGATATCACAGAGTATTTGACCTGACCTATCTGGTTGAGAAGAAAAAATTATGGTCATTTTCTACCTAACAAAGGAATGGAAATATTGAGCTGATCGCTCTTGACCCAAAAGTGACCTTTCCTATCAGTGCCATTTCCTGTCCTTAATGCATTGTTTGCTGACTGTAGTTTGTCATTCTGGGAGAGGCAGAACCTTTCTTCGGGGCACTCAGTATTCCAGTAATTCGATCGGTATTCTTGACACAACTACTGAGATAGTTAATGTAACTACATCATTTTAATATGGGCACTGGCTATAGTATTTGACTAGAAAGGCATTCTCCTCTGTCCATAAACAGACAGTCAAAGAATATGCATACATATGCACACATACCCACACAGCTTTCTTGGTAGAGGTGTTGTATGATTTGTTCCCTAAAAATTCCTTCAGATGCTTTTGGTTTTGGGTGTTATAACATGCCATTGTCTGTTAAGGTATGTGATGTGGTGGCCTCTCTGCTCCAGGAGTTCCTGGATGATTATCTTGATCAATTTCAGTCTGCTTTCAGGCCTTGTCATGGGATGCAGATGGCCCTTGTTGCCTTGGTGGATTTCTACACCAGGAAATGGATAAGGCAAGTGTGTCCCTCTTGGTTCTGTTTGACCTCCTGGTGGCTTCAAGTACAATTGACCATAGAATCATAGAAATTCAGAGTTGGAAGAGACCACACAGGCCATCCAGTCCAACCCCCTGCCATGCAGGAACACCCTCACAACACTCCTGACAGATGGCCATCAAGCCTCTGCTTAAAAACCTCCAAGGAAGGAGACTCCACTACACTCCGAGGCAACAGATTCCACTGCCGGACAGCCCTGACTGTCAGGAAGTTCTTCCTGAGGTTCAGGTGGAATCTCCTTTCCTGCAGCTTGAATCCATTGCTCCTTGTCCTGGTCTCTGGAGCAGCAGAAAACAAGCCTTCTCCCTCCTCTATGTGGCATCCCTTCAAATATTTAAACATGGCTATCATGTCCCCTCTTAACCTCCTCTTCTGCAGACTAAACATACCCAGCTCTCTAAGTCTATCCTCATAGGGCATGGCTTCCAGGCCTCTCACCATTTTGGTCGCCCTCCTCTGGACTTGCTCCAGCTTGTCAATATCCTTCTTGAATTGGGGTGCCCAGAACTGGACACAGTATTCAAGATGGGGTCTAACCAAAGCAGAGTAGAGTGGTACCAGTACCTCCCTCGATCTAGACACCATACTCCTATTGATGCAGCCGAGAATTGCATTGGCTTTCTTGGCTGCCGCATCACACTGCTGACTCATGTTCAGCTTGTGGTCTATGAAGACTCCTAGATCCCTTTCACATGTACTGCTATCCAGCCACGTGTCCCCCATCCTATATTTCTGTATTCCATTATTTCTGCCTAAGTGTAGTTGTATCCTTCTGGACCAGCTCACTGGGAAAAGACTTAGAGACATCAGAGTTGTGGGTTAATTCTATATCCCTTGAAGATTTTCCAGTGTTCTAAGTCTTGTCAACAGCATCCATGAGGAGAGAAGACTCTGCTCTTTACAAAATCATACTTTATATGACCATAGTGGTAATTGAGGGAGACCGGGTTATCATGATTCCCTCTCCCCATGTACTTAGATCAATGATTGCATTTGATGAAGTGGACTTAATCTACAAAAGCTTATGCTACCAACTTCTTTCTTTTAATTAGTTTCAAAGGTGTCAAAAGATTCCTTTGCATACTTTTCCAGGATGTGTTCCCCACTATAGGTCCAGCTCTGATTATTTAGAGATCATTGCATGAAAATATAGAGATCTCCAGTAGGGATGTGCACCCTTACCCTATCCATCAAGAGATCCAGAAAATCAGTTTAAAAGGACTCTGGGTGATCAGAAGGAGATGGTGGGAACAGGCTATCCATTGTAGATAAGACATAGGGTATAGTTGGATGTTACAATAAACTGTACCGTATCATCTTGAGGCTCAGATGATCCCCTCTCCTTCCCCGGCACAGCCAGAGAAAGAAGTTTGGAAATGTTAACATCTTTTTTTTTTAATTAGTCACCATTGAATAATATGTCAGAGCCCTATAGTATAGTTAATCATTATTATTGAAATAAATCAGCTTAATAAATCTCAGTTTGACACTGGCAGTCTTCAGATGAACTATGGTTAAGTTTAACCACAGCTTCCTGGATCCCAGCAAGGTCAACTAATTGAAAATGGAAGAAAAAGCTTCCAGATTTCTCCTCAGCTTTTCAGGAAAAATTGGGGAAAGCACATGAACCCAAGCTTCACTGTAGCTCATTTCCAATTATTTGTTTCTTTATTTCTCTCTCTACATCCAAACACAATAATGGAAAACTATGATGGGCTGCATGAACAAGCTGCATTCACCAACTGTATATGCATTTCTGTGCTGAGATCAGGTGCATATCTGAGGACAAACCAACAGGAAGCCAACTTCCTCCTTTTTTATTACTGGCAAACCAAGGCAAATCTCAATCATCTCCATTATATTTGTCTGTCATATGTTAAACTTACCCCAATCTTAAAAAAATATTAAGGGTACAAGTGACAAATGCAATACAAAGATGAACTGTAATAATCAACAAGAGCATGCCATTACAACTAGAAGAAAGGTATATATCACCTCTGAAGGGTATGAGAAAAGAAGACAGTAAAAGATGAGTTTTATATTTCTCCAAGTTGACCATGAGATGCAGGCAGATGACAAATGTCTTCTGTGTCATGATTTGCAAAACAAATAAAAGTGAACCATGCTTCCATTAATGGATCTGATTCTGAATTATATTGAGTCCATGCTGATTATATCTAACATGTCAATTTCTCTGTTATTTTTTTAAACCAAGTTCATTCCAATAATGTTGGAATGATTTTAACTTAAAGCTGAAGACCAAGATATTGTGTCAGGCATGCCAAGCAGAATCTACAAACTCAACACACCCTCCAGTATTTCATAAGTGAAACCAGGAGAGCTAGGAGAGGCTGGAGTAGTTTGCTTTTGCCCAGTCTACTGAGAAGGCCAAGTTTCCACCTTCTCCTCTTCTTTCACTGAATGCAAGCTACTTTTGTACTTCTACCTCAGTTTGCAGCAACTCAAATAAACTGAGGGCAAAGGGAGAAAGTGGGAAAATGAAAATGAAATTGGGACATTTAAAAAGCATCAGAAAAAAGTGGGATGACAGAGGACTAAAGTAATTGGGAATGTCCCTGTGAGATGAAAACAGTTGGAGGGTATGACTCAGTTCCCTTATCTACTTCCAAGAAGCTACCAAGGAAAGGAAGGGAGGATAGCAACTGGATAGCAGGGAACAGATGGAGAAATACAGCCAGAATGGTCTGAATTCCCAAGTGTTCATTCTCCTATCTTCTTCCCCCAGTCATTAAAATGACTTAGTGATGTTCCATGGAGCTCAACAGCTACCTATGTTGGAGATTTTGGATACTGCACAGAATGTTAGAGCACATGACCCACAACAAGACAAGTATGTGCATTACCTTGAGTTACACTTAGGCCATTTCTGCACGAGGTGAGGGAATCACCCCATGCCGGTACTTACCAGACTTCTTGGCTCCACGCTTGGGTCCAGGCTGGTCTGGAGCAATGCGTGGCTGCCGCTCTGCACTTCTCCGGGGATGAAAATGGCAGCTTCCGGTTGGTCAAGGCTCTCCACCAACCACTGAAGCTCACCAGCCTAAAGCCCACCGCCAGCAGATCGCAGGCTCGCACTGGTGCGAGCCTGCAAATCTGCACCGGTGTGCGGGCACAGAGTGGCGTGCTCCATGCTTTTGAAAGACCTGTTTCAAGCGGTCTTTCAAAAGTACTCTGGATGACCACTTCAGGTCATTCCAGAGCGGGCTGAGGTGTGGAACTACACAAAGTAGTTCCGACCCAGTCCGCTCCCAGGTGCAGACGTCCTCCCTGGAGGATGCTCTGCACCATTTCTTTAAGCCCATGTGGAAATGGCCATAGGCATATCACCAACAGGATTTCAGGCAAAAGTCATTGTCATCAATTCAACAGAATGGGGAGAGGAAGAGGAAAAATCTCAAGTATACCAATGGACGGCTCCTGAGTTCAGTGGTTTTTACGAGAGAGAGAGAGAGAGAGAGCCTCCACAGCCTCCTTTATGTCAATGTTGAATATGTACTAAAAAGTTTTATTGAGTCATTTGTTTGTTATCTATGGTGCTTATTGTCTTTCCTGAGAGGAATATCTTTGAGTTTAAAATATACTGCATTATTGTCCAACAAGATTATCCTGTAGTAAAGGTAAGACAGACAATTGCACAGGTATCATCAGAATGAAAAGATGATATTATTTTGTATCTCCTTCTGAAGTGCTATAAGTCTGCCAAGGGAAACCCACTTAAATCTAAAATTTGGAGCATGAAAGCATTTTTCAAAGCAAGGCCAATTTTGTTATAAATGGTGTGAAGAGGTTAAATTACTTTGGAGAGCCTTGATTCACTTCCCCACTTTGACAATCTGGTGGCTGAACCTGAACAAAAATCAAAGGAGCAGCACTTTAAAAATCTGGTGGTGATGTGATGAATCAGATATAATGCTTTTCAGTCAGCAATAGTGACATGAGACTTCAGATAAAGGCTGCATTGTGGCACTTAAACCTTCTCCACACCTATCCCACACAACCCCACCTGCCAGAAAACCAGCATTTTAAAAAAATACCATTTTTAAAAAGCATACTTTCTTACTACACTAATGTGCTGTCAGATTCTCCGTGGTTTTTTTTTTTAAAAAGAGCTAAACAGAAAACTTCTATTGCTTCTTGTTTAAATTCTATACCAGTAGCTGTTTCTCTACAGCATTTTCAATAGCATTTACCTACTATACAGGAACAATCTGCCTTAGCTTAGTAACATAGTTACTGTGGATTCATAAAATGTGTTTGCCAGAACTATTATTGTTATTATTACTATGCTGCTGCCATTATTATTATTATTATTATTATTATTATTATTATTATTATTATTATTAAACTTTTGCCAAAATTATATTTACTTAATGACAAAAGAAGAAATCAGATTGAATACAGTTGTGAAAAGAACAGAAACAGAAAAATAAAATACAAAATAAATTTACAGTATAACACTCAACTTAATCGCAAGATCTATGCATCAATTCAATATGTTCATGTCATTAGAAATGGACCTATCTCTAATCATGTGTGTCTAATTTCCCCCTGTTTTTCCAACTGTCCTTTGACAGCAACTTTTAAAGGTAATTAGAAAGCATTACTTTGCTCTATCAATAAAGTAACTTTTCCCATTCATTACACTACATTGTTATACCAAAAAAGTAACTTTATTCCCATTCACTACATTACTGTTGAAATGTAACTGTGTTGCAGTCTTATCACACACAAAAATTCTCATTACAGATAATTACATTGTTTGTAATGTATTGCTTCCAACCTCTAAAAGAAAAGGAAACACAGATCAAAGTTCACAGCCCTAATTCTTGAGAAAGTTTATTCTCATATTAATTTCACACTTAGCAATATACATTTCAGATTATCCTTCACTTCAGAATATCTATCACACCCAGTGCTACAGATGCCAGCTTGTAAAGACTGTGCAGAAGCTGGATGAACAGGTTGTAAATGAGTTGCTTTTGTGAAGATTTCCTGCAGGAATTCAGCAACACATTTGTTGAAAATTGATCCATTAAAGACATGTCAATATTTCTTTCATCGTAAAGCAACCACAGTGGTTGCTTCCAAAGAAGTCTGAGATTGGAAGTGGAGGTGGGCATTTCAAAGGCAGCTATGTTGAATTTAAGACTTTTTTTTTTTTACATAAATCCAGTGAATCAACGAACTAGGTGCATCCAAAGGGAGTTATACAGAAAAATGAAAAGAAGAAGAAGTCATCAAGCATATCTGTTGTTGTTAACTGCTGTCAAGTTGGCTTTGAGTTATGGTGACTCTGTGAATGTGAGACCTTTAAGGCGCTTTTTGCATGGCATTTTTAAAGCGTATTAAGCACACTCCCTCCCCCCTTCACAAGCCACGCTTGATGTTCTGGTGAACCAAGTGCTATCACAGCCACGGATAGTGCTGATAGCACGTTTTCTTATTTTCGCCTGAAAGGCGAAAATAACCTCCCTTTCACGCATCGGTCGCGCAACCAGAGAGCCTGTGGAGCCGTCATCTAGTGGGCTTCCAGGAAGGACCCGGGAGTGGACGGGGTGTGGGCAGTCTCTGCTGCCTGTCCTCATGCCACAGCTCCCAGAGGATGCTCTGCCCAGCAGCAGGCCGGTTGCTGCCCCCACCGCAGCAGGGAACACTGCATGACATGTCACCGCGAGAGGCCACCCCGGGGCTGCGTCGCCACTCACACTTGAGACGATAGAAGCCCCCGGGGTCCAGTCGAATGTGTTTTTTTTAAAAAAAAAAACCTGGCGCTATCGTTAGCACGTTAGTACGTTAGCACGTTAGCACATTAGCACGTTACCAACATAGTATGAAACAACCTGTTGGCAGGATCTATTGTGCTAACATTAGCACGATAGTTGATGAAACAATAAAGAAAAAAGAAAAACCACCAACAAATCAGGGGTGGTGGGACGGGGACAGGGTGGGACCTGGGCGTGGCCCAGGACGCCGACATGCGGACAAGGCACCAGGGGGGGCCTGGTGCTCTCTCGCAAATGCCCTACCGTGTGCAGACTGCAGGGGGCTCTCTACTGGGCCTCTTGCAATATTGGCAATATCGTGAGGGCTCTAGTTCGTTGTGCTATCAAGGTAAGGTGCGAAAAGGGCCTAAGTCATCAACAGCCTTGCTCAGGTCTCCCAAAATCAGGGCTATGGCTTCTTCGAAGTGAGTCTATCTCCCTGTAATGCAGTCTTCTTTTTTTCCTACTGATTTCTACCTTACCAAGCATTATTGTCTTTTCTAGGGAGTCATGACTTCTTGTGATATGACCAAAGTACCACAGTTCCAGTTTAGTCATCTTGGCTTCTAGGGAAAGTTCAGGCTTGATTTGCTCTAATACTCACGTATTTGTCTTTTTAGCAGTCCATGGTGTCTTCAGATCTCTTCTCTAGCACCCCATTTCAAATGAGTTGATTTTCTTCCTATCTGCTTTCTTCAATGTCTAGCTTTCACAATCACACGTAGAAAGTAGAAATACAACAGCACGGACAATCCTAACCTTACTATTCAATAGCACATCTTTACACTTCAGGATCTTGTCTAGTTCTTTCATGGTTGCCCTGCCAAATCTTAGCTCTTTCTGCACCATACCTGGATCTCATGACTTCCCAGCATCATCCCAGCAATGGGATGGGAGCATGTCCCAAACGCTCCCCTCTGTACCTGGCCACCTGCAGGCAGATGGGTAGCTTTCAGGACACACTCCTTCCTTCCATAGTGCAGCCAGACTCTTCCAGAGCTGCATTGAGGAAGGAAGTGCTTGATAGTGCTTCTACCCTCCCCACACAGCTCCAGGAAATGTGACCATCATGCAAAATTACCAGATTTTCACAACAGCTAGAGATGTGACAGGAGCAAGACCGCGATGATGCTGTGTGATGGCATGCACCATGGATCGACTTGAATGCATCCCCATGCAGGGATGGGGCTGAAGTCCAGAAATAGCCTTCGTCTTTTTCTGATTTATTGACTTCAGTCTCCATTCTGAATAATGACTGAACCAAGGTATGGAAAATCTTCTAACTATTTCAATGTTTTCATTGTTTACTTTAGTTATGTAACTCATATGTAGTTATTGTTTTTATTTTCTTAATGTTCAACTGTAAACCTGCTTTTGTATTTTCTTATTCTAATCTATAAAGCATAGCCTGATTTTCTTCTGGAATTCTTTGGTGTACCTTGGTTTTAAAAGGAAGCTGGGAAAGCTGCAAGTAGGGGAAATGCCCTTAAACAAGGAAGTTTGTTGTGCACCCTGGTAATACCAGCCAGTCTAGTTATCGGTGCCTTGGAGTAACTCTGCCACTTTACTTAACAGTATTGTGCCAATATTGCCTGGAGCTGTGGTTCCAAACTCTGCACTTCAATAGGTAATGCCAGGTAGGCTGTCAATTCCAAAAAAGACCTTCAGATGGCCACTAATGTCCAGGCCTTATTTTGGTAAGTATTCTTCACTATGGAGGTACAGTAATTCCTAGATTGTGACCTATCACCAGGGACAGCTAGTGACTTTCAGGTCAGTGATGAATTTGCTCTGAGTTTTACTTACAAACCTTGGAGCCTACCCATATATTTGGTATCTCTGGGGCCCTTTCACACTACACAATTGTAGCACTGTGGTTCTACTTTAACTGTCATGGTTCCATCCTATGAAATATTGGCACTTGCACTTTGAAGAGGGATATATAGAGTTCGCAGCCAGAAGTTCTAGTGCCTGACCAAACTCCAAATCTTAAGTTTCCATAGGATGTTGCCATGGCAGTTAAAGTGAAATCGTAGTGCTATAAGTGTATAGTGGGAAAAGGCTCTTAAACAGCTCCAAGATTCAGATTAAAAATCCAGCAGATTCAGCATCTCGACATGGAAGCAACCAACCACCACATCCTATTAGACTGCACATGGCAAAGCAGTTTACACAAAATTTTAGCATGGAATAGAAACAAAATATAGGCTAGGCGTGGGTTAACATTAAATTCTATGGAGGTTTTTCTGTACTAGGGAGGGAGTTTTCACTTATAGGACCCTCTCACCTCAAGTATGAAGTGGAACAATTTCACAGATCAGTTGTTTTTGTAGACTGTAAGAAGGATGGCCATAAAGTCCTGTGTAAAGAATTGGAGCTGAAGCACATCTCTAAATAGGTTGAGATTCCAGTAATGAACTTAATAAAACTACTCGAAGTGATTTTTTAAAAAGTGCTCCAAGGAGACTGGTGTTTCTGAAATATCACTAATTAACAAAGGAGTTAAATTGTCAGCATGATTAATCAACTAAAGCCCTAATTGCAGGTTTTTAAAGGCTTGCCAGTTAATCAGGCCAGTCACACTAGCTTTGTAGAACAGACTCCTTTTGTGCTCACAGAAAAATCCCTTCAGTTGGGCAAAGGCAGAAGGAGCTCAGACAAGAGGGAAAGAGAGTGACCTTTCCCCCTCTTCTTCAATCAGCCCAAGAACAAAAGGCAGGGTTAAGCTCAAAGTCTAGACTAGACCAGCACTGGATCAAAGGCTCTTATAGGATCATTTTGCAGTCATGGCTTTTTCATATACAGAGGGGACGGATCCAGAACAGGGATGGAAATAATATTTACAATGATTTATTTCGAGATTTTTTAAAAACGGGTTTCCTAATAGCTGGGAAACTGCTGGTAAAAGTTAATAAACTAGTTAAAATTTTGTGCAAATTTTTTCTCCTGGCATTCAACAAAATTATTATTATTATTAGTAGTAGTAGTAGTAGTATTTTAAAAAACATAAAAATAAATGAATAAATAAATAAATTTATAAATAAATATTTTAAAAAAATTAAAATCCTGTTTTCTACACAGAAAATGAATTTCCTAAACAGAAAACACTGTTTCCTATACTGGAAACCTATTATTTGGAACATTCAGATACAGGGAAAATACTGTGAGGGAATATTTGGTTTCTTCCACAGCAGAGAGAAAACTACCATAATTATTTGTCCCCATATGCACGTAAGTATAAGACAGTTGAGGATTTACATTCCTATGCCAGAGCATAGAAAAGTTATCAGGGATGGGGGAGAACACACATTCCAGAATTCCCCAGCCATCATAGGTAATGGCCATGCTGGATGGAGCATTCTGAAAACCTTCTCAATTTGAATTTTCTCTTGGCTTTTAATGTGCTTAATTAACATTTTGGTTTTATGTTTATTAATCTTAAACCCTGCCACCTGACCAAACAGGTTTGTCACCCTATTTAGTTTAGCAAGCTGAGGTAGCGGGTCTTCCAAGAAAAGAACCACGTCATCCGCGAAAGCCTGGATCTTGTACTCAGCTTTACCAATCTTTATAGCTTGGATATCCCCCTGCTTTCGAAGATCCTTTAAAAGGACTTTTAATGCCAAGATAAATAATAACAGAGACATCCTTGCCTCGTTCCTTTCTCTATGGGGAAATCTTCAGATTGATCAGAATTAATGATCACATATGCTTTTTGTTGGGAGTAGGTGCTCTTGATCCACATTGTGAATGTCTGGATGGAGCATTCTGTCAACTATAGTGCAAAATGTAACTTCTCCAGACCCTGTAGGATCCTCGTGTCTACCACTATCACTAGCAAGCTCACCTCCAATAGAGAACAAACCCCAAAGCATTTTGCCACCCAAAGTGAGGGACGCAGTGAACACCCATCCCATTCTATGATCAGAATGAGAACTCAGTTGCATTTCAACTATATTGATTGGTCAACTATATGATGCAACATAGCTGAGAGGCTCCAAGGAAGACTGTATAGCCACTGTACCTCTGACCTCCAATATTTTCCTGCTACCACCCTCTGCATATGCTACCTGGTGCAGACACCTCATTCTTTCACCAGAGCTCACCTTACATCCAAAGATGCCCTGGAAGTGCTGTTAGACAGAGCTGAATGTTTTAGATCTACAATGTTCTGGTACCTATAGGATGAAGTGCCAGTTGGACACCAAATACAGGACATGACCTTTTTGATGTTCTTACGTTACCTAAGAAGATACGATTTGCAAAAAACAGGGATATAAATCCACCTATCGCATTCCCACCTGCAAGAACAAATATTACCAAGAACTTTCTCCCTGCTCTGTGAAATAAAAGGGATTTCTGCTCAATTTTAGAGTACTATTCTTACTTTGGAACTTCCATGGGGAAAAGTAATTTGCATAAAATAAACATGATTTCCTTGTTGAGAAAACTACCTGGGGAGGTGTATGTAATGCAAAATCAAGTGATTTGTGCTAAAAAAAAATGTGTATTTGTACAGAATACACATGTAGGAAAGAAGTATGTAGTTTTTCTGCACAGAAATCTGTACATTTGCATAAATGGTAAAAGTTAGGTAATTTGCATAAACACCTAGAGACCTGCACACACAAAAACAAGTGTAGTTTTCTTTCATTTTTTTTCTGCAATAGATAGCTAGACAGACACACACACACACACACATGTACATACATACATACATGTATACACAGAAAGGTCTCCTTCTTACTGTCCTTTCATTGTCAGACAAAGAGTCTTATTATTCTGATAGGCTTTCAAAACAAAAGATTTTTAAATATTGATCTTTTAAGAGGGTGCTGTATTGTTTTAATTGAACTGTTTTTCATTGAATTTTTTATTCTTTCCATTGCTTTTTAGTCTTTCTAAGTGTACATTTAAATTGCTTTAGAGTTTTGAAGAGTTTGTTTCTCTTTTAATATACACTTTATGAGTGTTTTTAGCTGTATCATTCTGGTTCAAACTGTAAGCCACCTTCAATTATGAGTTTGATGAAAAGGCAGGATATAAATAAAGATGATGATGATGGTATGATGATGATGATGATGATGGTTATGAAGATGTGCCTACCCTCTCTCTATTCTCTCAGTGCTTCTTTGGGGAAACAATGGCCTTTTCCGCACCAGGCAATTAGAACAGGGCAGTGCGTCCTCTCACGGAGGTCGTCTGCACCTTGGAGAGGACTAGGAGTGGACTACTTACCGGAGATCCGCACCTCAGTCCACTCCAAAACAACCCCATGTGGTCCTCCAGTGTGTTTTCTAAAGACCGCAAAAAACAGGTCTATTTTCCTGGAACGCGCCATTGCGTTCCTGCTCCCTTCTGCAGATTCGCATCTGCGGAGGGCAGGCTTTAGGCATGGCGAGCTTCAGCAGTTGGTCGGGACTCATAACCAACTGGAAGCTGCCATTTTGGAAGCTGAAAGTCACCATTTTGGAAGCCGGAAGCTGCCATTTTGAAAGCCAGAGCAGTGCGGATCTACAGACCTCGCACTGCTCCGATTCGCCCTGGACCAAGGAGGAGCCCTGCGGAAGGGCTTCAGGGACAGTCCGCATTGCTTCAGACCCCAGAAGAAGTGGTAGGTAACGGCACGGAGCGATTCCCTCGCTTCGTGCAGAAAGGGCCAATGTTTCTTTTGCCCTTTCTTCCCCCTGAAGCAATGCCTGGAAATGAAGGGCCTGCTGCTTTGGGGAAAGCATGGAAGAAATGCTGTTTCCCTCTGGAGGAGCACCAACAGAGTAGAGAGAGTAGGTGCTTCTTTTGAAAGCACCTACCCTCTATTCTACTGTTTTAGTGCTCCTTCAAAGGGAAATGATGTTCCTTTTGTGCTTTCCCCCAAAGAAGCACTGCGATCCTTGCCACTTCACTTCCAGGTAGCCACAAGAGTAAATGTGGTCCCTTCTATTCCCATGACAGGCATTGGAATGTGCTGCCTCAGAGTGTGGTGGAGTCTTCTTCTTTGGAAGTTTTTAAGCAGAGGCTTGATGGCCATCTGTTGGGAGTGTTTTGATGTGTGTTCCTGCATGGTAGGGGGTTGGACTGGATGGTCCCTGTGGTCTCTTCCAACCCTATTATTCCATGATTCTATGATTTTATGATAGCTTGGAAGTGAGGGTTCACCATCCTGCCTGGCCCTGGGCTCAAGCAGTATTGCCACACTCACCACATGAGGCCTGGGTTGGGTGTCTTCCCTCATCTTCTAGGCTCTTCCCTTGCCTTCCTGCCTCCTGGGGTCTCTGGTCTCTGTGCTTCCAGCACAGGATGAAATGCCTGCCAGTATGTTGTCACCACTCCCACCACCACCGTTGTTACAGTCACCTTTGAGGAATCTGGGAAATGCTGCATCAACTGGCTACAACTGATTGGGACATTTTTGTCTATTGTATCTGGGATGTCTCCCATTTTCCAGAATGAATGGTAACCGTATGCAGACTCCTGTGAGTGCTCTGCTGACCCCCAGGTTAAGAACCTTTGCTCTAATACATACTTTATGGATGCTACTTGTCATAATATTCATATTTTGCATGCAGTCTTCTCTAATACATACATTTCTGCACTGGTTTTGAAGTTATTGCAAAAATAAGAAGTCTAAACACAAAATTGGAGTGTGGCATTTCAGCTTACGTATTTGTTTGGAAAACTGGTCAGCTCATATTCAAAGGCATGTCTCTCTCATTCTATGCTTGAAGTGAGGAAGACTGTGCTACTAGGAAAATGCATTATCAGATGAGAAGCCACAACTGTCCTCATTGCTACAAGACTGTAATCTTTCACTAACTGGAAGATGCTGGTGATGAATGTGTCCATTAATGATCCTTCAGAAACACATGTGGCATCTGTTACATTTTTGACAATGGTGAGACCAAGTATCAGCAGGTCAACAAGAATTTGCACAAATATTTCCTGATTCACATCCATGTTGGAGACATGTTATATTGGGGCCAGTTCTATCCCTCCCTGGAGTCTTCCATGCATGAAAGCAACCTTGGGAGTAAGCCAATTGCTCAGAGACAGATTCAATTGCAGCACCTTCCATTAATCTCTGACACTCCAAATACACAAGGGCATTTTCAAAAGTATTTCCAGCGAAATGGCTGACCAAGCTGAATGTCAAATATTACTATGACTTTCTGAAACCCACTTGTATATGAGATATCAAGGAATCCACACTGATGAAGTGGGCAGTCAGATTACAAAGTGGCAAAAGTGAAGGCATATTGCTTCAAGTACTGGGGCATGTTTTAAGAAGTCACCTCTAATTCTCCATATTCTTCAGATGAATACTTTAAGGCAGAGGTCATTCATTCCCAGCAATTAAAAGTGGCAACTGTCAGATGGGGCACACTTAGCTTGGCTATACACAGTACTCTTAATTTGAGTGACCAAGATTATAGGCATTGCACGTATTCATGTCATGCCATTCATTGCTGGTCTCAGCCACACTCACTTTCTACCTGCATCAGTTAATCTTGAAGTTACTCTGAATTGGCTTGACCTCGATTTTGTTTTGTGTAATTCTCTCTCTAGAGTCAGCATGGTGTAGTGATTTGAGCATTAGACTATGACCCTGAAGACCAGGGGTTGATTTCCTACTCGGCCATGGGAACCCACCATGTGACCTGCGGCACATCACATACTCTCAGCCCCAGAAAACCCTGAGATAGGTTCACCTTACAGTTGCCGTAAATTGGAAATGATTAGAAGGCATGCAACAACAAGAAAATTCCCTCTGTCTTAATCCTTATCCATATTTGAAGAACCCATTTCCAAAGCTTCTTACCACAAAATGTTACAAAACTTTTAGTATTTGTAAGTAAGCCTGCTTCATACATTTTTACAAAGAAGACTAAACCAGTTTTATTTCTCTGCTAGATCCTATGCTTGGATGGTGGTGGTGTGAGACTAGTTGTTATATATCTTTTGCCTATGAATGTTTCCCACTCTGCTTGTGAGTATCTATTATTACCACTATCTTTCATTTCCCAAGAATGATAACAACATCAGTTCACCTTCTTTTCTTCCATCCTTTTCTTTGTAATGGGAAGAAAGCACGTAAATTAAAGCCTTCACTGAAATTAAACCCACATTTTGGGTTGACAGTTGACAGTGTATCTGCGCTGCACAGCTATACTGAATTGATACCACTTTAATTCCATAGCACCATCTTAAGGAATTCTGTTGTTTGTAATTTAGTGAGGTATTTAGACAGTGCCACAGTAACCTGACAATACAGGCTTTGAGGATTAAATCAGTTTAATTCTGTAGTGCTGGGATGGGAATCAATCAGTTTCACATGTTGTTTGACTGGGCTGGTGGAAACTGTAGTCCAACAAATGTGGAGAGCTGCACAATTCCCATCCCTGCAGCACTGTAGATAGCAGAGGTGTATCTAGGGTGGGGCAACTGGGATGCATGCCCTAGGCGCCAATAACAGAGGGCACGAAAAAATCCGAACCCCCAACCCTTCCATCCACACCTGGTCTGCCGCTGCTGCCACCACTGGGGTTGTTCCCGGCCTGGCGTGGAGGCAATGGCAGCAGCAGCAGCCCTTCCTCCTGGACCTGGGTCTCCACCACCACCCTGCCCCTGGCCCAGGGCAGTGGCAGCAGGAGAAGCAGCACCTAGAGGAGCAACTTCCACACTTGCCCTAGGCGCTGTTGAACCTAGATATGCCAGAGGTATAGACAGGCAGGCACTTGAGAATTGGAAATTGTAGTTTAGGGCAATGGACTAAAGGAAAAAAACAAACAAACAGGATTTCCCAAGATGGAGCCACAGCAAAGTGGTATAAAATATGTCTTGTTGCTTTTAGCAACAAAGTGGTATGCCTAATGTAGATATATCTGGTGACATCACAAAAAGGTTGAAAAAGCAGGAAAAGATTAACACTTCAAAAACACATGTTTCAGTGATGACTTACACACATTTGGGGAAGGTGTCTATCCATGAGATATCTCACACTGTCAGGAGTTCCTGGTAATGGATGATTCCTGCATATAAAAAGATTTGCCCAAAGGAACATGAGGGACTAACTGGACAGAAAGGACTGAAGACTGTCCTTAGCTCATGCTGTCCAGTTCCTGCATCATTCTGTGATTTCTTTTATCTTCATAAACTTCACATTCACACACATAACATATGCATTTTGTATGGCTCTTTCTCTGGTGTACACAGTTTTAGGTGCAACTTTTGCTAACTTTTCTTTTTTTGCATTTTTGTACACAAAATTCTACATGTATCCCTCAGTCACTGAAAAAGAAGTGTTCCTTGACTTTACTTTTTTAACAGAAAATTTGGTACTAGAAGGAGAAATAAGATGGAAAGAACAGGGATAAGCTCCTACAACCACAAAAAGAAGAGTTCAACATGGTTCAACATTTTTTTTTTAATCTAAAGCTAACAATATGCAAATTCAAATGTAAAATGAAGCAACAAGGTCAGATAAATCTTGCATAGGTACCGTAAACATAAAACTTTGAACCTTCCATAAACCACATTTTGAACTTTCTAGAGATTCAGGATGAATTTTTTTCTTCCATCAACCTCCACTTTCCTTATTATTTCTATTTTTGTGGCCAAACAGCGGTTTCTTAAAAAAAAAAAAAAACAGCTGCTGTTTATCTTTCTGGCTATAGGCAGGCACACAAAGCTACAGTAGATTGGCTAGAATAGAATCCCCCTTTCTCAGCTCAAGCTTTATAGCGTTGTTTACTGGAGGCATGCTGCTGCAAGCTGATATCAAAAGTCTTGTGTTTCTGCAATCCTCCTTCAACACCCTCCAAACGCCAGTGCAGCTAAAACAAACAAACAAACAAACAACCTTTCAACCAGACAGAGATAAGAAGACTCTGAATCAACGCCAAGTGGGTGTGGTTTCCAAAACCTTCCACCAATGCTAACTTAGGCTATTTCTGCACTAGACGGTTATAGTGCTATTATTCCATTTTCAACAACATCCTATGGAATCCTGGGGCTTGCAGTTTAGGGAAGGGCATTTAAAATTCTCAGTCAGGGAGCTCTTTGGCCTCAGTAAACTACAAATCCCAGAATTCCACAGAATGTTGAAAGTGGAATAACAGCATTATAACAGTGTAGTCCGGAAATGGCCTTAGATTAGCTAAGTTAAGTCCTTCCTGAATCTGCTATTAGCAATGGAAGCCCATGGACAGGTGTAGTATTGATGCAAATGCTGAAGAACAGGTGATGAAGTATACAAAAATAACCCTTCTAAAATTACTTCTTTTTTTCTCAGTTCTGCCACATGCTATTTCTAAAGACCTTTTCACACGGGCTTTCCCGAGTGAAATAGCACCGTGAGCCGTGCGGGAGTGGGAGCGCCGCTCCACACGACGCACTCCCACTTCCGGCACTCTCACGGGGCTGCAGTGGCGCGAGCGCGGGGTTTTTGATTTTCGCTTCCAAGCGAAAATCACCCCGCGCTCGCACAACGCTCCCGGCGCCCACCCGCACTTACCTGTTGTGCGGTGCGTCGGAGAGGCGGCCGGGTAGGGCTTCCTTCCCTCCGCTCCTGCGGAAGGAAGGGGTGGGGCGGGGCGCTTGCGTGACGGATGCGATGGCATCCTGCTTCGCGCGGGTGGGGGGCTGCTCGCGACAGCCTCCCGCTTCGCGCGCGCGCGGGGGGTGGGTGGGCGCGACTGTCGCTCGCTCCTGGCGCGTGCGGGGGGGACGGGCGCGACTGTTGCTCGCTTCCCGCGTGCGCGGGGGGCGGCGCGAGAGGCTCCTGCTTCTCGCGCAAGCGGGGGAGGATGGACGCGCGAGCCGCCTCCGCCTCCGGGACGCTGCCGCTTCCCCGCTTGTTCCTTCGCCTGCGGAAGGAACGAGCGGGGAACCGGCAGGCTCTCGGAAGAGGCTTTTCGCGCAAGCCGCCCACTCCGGCTCACGCAAAAAGCCTCAGTGCGAAAAGGGCCTAAGTTAAAAGGGGAAAAATCTATTCCATTCAGATCTTAAAATTGCCTGGGATTTAGGAATATTGATTTAATTTTTAAAGTAGAAAGTTTGTGGGCTTCTCCAAGATTGAATGTGGATACCAAATAAAGGGAGTGGGAGGGGTTAGACTGATTTGAAGCTGGTGCAATTGTAAGGGGACATGTGTTTCTCTCAAGAGTTTTTTTTTTTTTTTTTTTTAACAAAGCTTCCTTCAAACTGTAGATGTCTGTGTAGCTTATTGGTTGGGTAATAAACCATTCCTTCTCACCAGCCTGGGTTTATTCAGCCAAGTCAGAATAGATAAGGAGTAAGAGGCTTACCACTTCTGAGAGCTGAAAGCTTCCCTTTCCTTTATATTGATTTGAAAATAAGAGAAAATCACTTCTGGGCATAGTGCAAGGCAATTTTTGCACAATTTGCTTTTGAGCCGTGCTGCCCACAGGAGAGCCATATATGATGAAGCAATAAGTGCAAATGAATTTAGCAAACTGACACACCATTCAGAGTCTCCTTGATGTCTCTGACCCAAGTCTGAAGCAAAGTATTGCAATTTCTCTCTTTAGTGTCGGTGGGATCTAAATTGCTGCCTTTATATGACCATGCAGTAGGACATTTTCTTTTCCTATTGATTTCATCATTTTAAGGCCCACAATCCACATGTGTGTGTTTTTCCCCAAAATTGGTACTTTTGTCTGTAGGAAGCCAGAGTAGAGAAGAAAAAAGTGGAAGAAAACTAGATAGTTCTTCTTCATCTCTTCCTATTTACTGTTGTTTAAACAAACAAACAAACAAACAAAATGAGCGGAGTCAGATTTTCAGGTCATGTTTTCGGCATTGCTGTCCCAAAACTGTTTGCTGCCATAGGCAAAAGTGGCCATACTGGCAGATCTTGAGAGTTATGGTGTGTGTGTGTGTCTATACACACACACACCACAACTCTCAAGATCCGCCAGTATGGCCATAGTATATAAAAGTCAAAGTTTGTTTGTCTGTGCCAGGTGAAGACCTCATATGATTGCTGTCTAGGAAGATTCTATGGAACCCTGGGGTTTGGAGTTTAGGGAGGGGCCTTTAGAATTCTCAGCCAGAGAGCTCTTGGGCCTCAGGCAAATGTGCCTGTCTTGAATAGGCTGGTTGCTATGGACATGAGGTCTAGCAGCAAAGAGGAGGACAATATATTCCCTCAGGAACCCAACCTCTGTGGCCCTTTTCACACGACATTTTCCATGCAAAAGATCGCCTGGAGTGTCGCACGATTGTGAGGAGCGATCTGCACGACGCACTCACAATTGTGTGACGCTCCAGGGGCTGGCAGGCTAGAAGACAAAAATGTGTGTGCGAGCACACATTGCTCCAGGGCCCTGCATGCACTTACCTGGCGTATAGAGCCTCCAGAGCCACGCCGGTCATGCTTCCTGCCACAGCGCAGCCTGGGAAACTCCCAGGCTGCGCTGCAGAAGGAAGAGGCAGGGGTCTCGCACAAGCAGACAGTTCGTGTGGAGCTGAAGGACCCAGGACATGAGAGCCTCTCACTGGAGGCTGTTTGCGCGATCCCCACACCCCAGCACCAGAAGACAGTAAGGTGCGGAAAGGGCCTGTATGTTAACAACTCTGAATACAGATTGGATTGAGGAATATGGGGAAAATTACAGGTACTGGACAAGAAAGTTAGAGGAATTAGAGACACGGGATCTCAAATCTTTCTAACAAGTATTACCTATGATAAAATAAAATCCTGGGCAATGCCAGGTATATATGCTAGTACACACACACACACACACACACACACACACATACCTTCCTCAAGCTCTCTCCCCAGTTGCATGTGTCATCTATATAACAATGCTATATATGCCTAGTGGTGGCTGTACCACACATTCACAGAGATTAAATGGAGCTGAGGAAGGACACATAGTAAAGGGCCTTCCATTCTTCCATCTTTAATAAGATTCCTGGAGGGCTGGAAACACTTAAACACTTAAAGCCCTGAGACTCTAGGCCTGGGAGTTTCTACTGTATTTTTATTTAAGTCAAGGCCACAGATATCAAAAAACATGAGGAGATTAACTTATCCCCAAACAATTCCAAGAAATATATCTTCCATTTTACAGACTTATCTTGACCTCAGCAACTGCAATAGAGCTGTAAACATCAAAAGCAGGCACATCCTCATATCTGCATGCTCACACAGATGCTATTTTCTAAAAATGTCTCAGAGAAGGCACACTCCATGCCAGCCAAACTTGGAAGGAGACCAGCAGTGACCAGCTACTATCAGAACCCATTTTAATTTTGTATAAGTGATATGTGATGTCCTTGGAGGAAGAAAACAGAATTTCCAAATGGCAAATGTGAACTGTTTAAACCATCTTAAAAAAAAAAAAAAAAAGTCTTGCTCCAAGCTCCCTTTTGTCATTGTTTTTCTGCTGCTTGTGGCTGCCATTCTGTTGCTCACAGTACAGAAACAATCAATATAGAATATACTTAAGTAGGCCGTTTCCACACTAGATTGTTATAGCCCCTCCCTAAACTGCAAACCCCAGGATTCCATAGGATGTTGAAAATGGAATAATAGCACCATAATAGTCTAGTGAGGAAATGGCCTTAGATATAGGAGAGGGTAGGAAAAGTATGCCCCACAGTTGTTTTTCCAAAACTCTTGGACTGTTCCTTTAATGTCTGAGAAAAAGTGTGAATCAACACTTCTGGAAGCCATTCACAGGGGCATTTTTTTCCTTCTTTTAAATAGGTTATGCCCACACAAGGGCGGGCAACTATCAGGTGCTGATGGTTGCATTTCTTCCCCCTCCCCAAGAAAAACTCAGAGAACCATACCTCCCTGTCACACACCCCTTCAAAAAAAAATCAAATGTTAGCACATGGTAGAGGGCATTTGTGTCACATTTTCTGCCTCCCTAGCCAATGAGAAAATTTGTAACAACAGGAAATAGTCCAGAAGCCATTTCCAGTCCACTTCCTAGCTTTAAAAAGGCCACTGCTGGGCTTAGACTAAGGAGTCCAAAGACATGGGGAAATCACCCCCTTGGGAATAGAACCAAAGTATTGCTATATAAATTAAACACCCATTTTCAAAAGTTCCTGACACCAAGAGGAAGAGATCCACACACTCAACATCTTGACATGAACTACCTCCACACCTCACTTTGTATTATTCTTTCTAAATTATGAGCTGAGAAAAAACTAGGGATGGGTCAACCAAATCCAGGAATCTTCAAATCCTTGGGAAGGATTAGAGATTCGCGGATCTGAATCCCTGGGTCAAAACAGGTGAATCGAATCTTTTGAATCCCTGCACATCTGGAGGCCTGAGCTGGCACGAGTGCCCCGGATCAGGCCAGCGCGGGCATGCAGGGCCGGCGAGAGCCGCTTTCCTGCATGCCTGCAGGCGTGAGCTGATGGGAAAGCCCCGGATCAAGCTCGCTCCTGCTGCCTGCCCCTGTGGCTGCCTCCCTCTGCAAGGTAATTATTCTCTTTGTCCTGTTCTTTCGACTTGAGACTGGAGGGTAGGGATTGGGACTGGACTAGAGACTGGTGTTTGTTTCTTTTTGTTAAGTGCCTTCTTTGTTTTAGGACTTGAGACTGGACATCAGGGTAGAGAATTGAGACTGGGCTAGAGGCTGGTGTTTTTGTGTTTTTAAAGTGCCTTCCTTGTTGCAGGACTTGAGACTTGACTGGAAGGTACAGTGTTCTTGAGATTTCAAGGACAGCTGAAGAAGCTTCCTTTGCATGGCTCCCTTGCAAAACTCTTTCATACACAATTCTGGGGTTTGTAGTTGGACAAGGTGTCACAGCCTTCTCTGCCAAAGTTTGCTAGTGCATCATCAAACCACAAACCCCAGGATGCCATAAGGAGCTATGCAAAGAAAAATCCAGTTTTGACCTGGATTATCTCTGTACTGTAGTATGTGGCCCTGTTTACACAGGCAGGAAAATGTGGGATTAATAATCCACATTTTCCTGCTTGTGTAGAAGGGGCCTTCATGTCATTTTCAATCTGGGGAGATCCTAAGGCAAAACTATGACAATTGTCCTGGCCAGATTTCTTCAGAGGGAGGTTTGCCTTTGCTTAGGCTTTTGCTAAGGCTGAGAGCAAGTGTCTTTCCCAAGGTTATCCTTGCCCTTTTTTGTTTATTTTGTTTTGTAATAGTCAACCCAGGAATCAACTCCAATATCTGGAGCTACTTCCAAATTACATGTAATTCTTAATAAGAAGCATATGGGTATGTTTTCCTGAAAATGAAAACTATTATTTAATTTCTTTTTCATTAAAGATGTCAAATTCTGTTCCAAAACACTTTTCAGTAGTAGTGCTTTGTTTCCCTTGCTTTTTAAACCTTTTTGTAAAAAAGAGGATTCGAAAGATTCAAGATTTGTGGATTTGCAGAGCCTTCAGGGATTTGGATCCAGAAAATTCTGGATTCATCCCATCTCTAGAAAGAACAATATGTATGTCCTCAGAACATATCTATGCCTTATGAACTGGAGAATTTCTTATTTTATATCCGTTACTTTGGAACTCAAGTAGCATGATTGGTAGAAAGTTATTCTGGAATAATTATGTATGAGGAATACAGTTTCAGACTGTGGTTTGACTGGCTTGTCTCAGTCTTGGACTGTCCACTGGGCAGACACAATTTGTGCTCTGGAATGCTCAGGTTAACATATGGCTACAAATGCACAAAATGAGCAAGATGAACAGTTTAGAAATTTCATAAATGCAAATGCACACAATTTGAATTGAAGACAGGAAAGTTAGTAAGAGAAGGGTGAATGTGTTTAGCTAACAGTTAATAAACTTTCAAAGAATCCCATTACATTTATGTCAGAAGAGGTAAAATTACATTTATAATAATTTGCCATTTAAATTTAAGTTAAAAGCCTGTACTAAAATGAAGCTTTAGCAGAATGAAGCTGAAAAATACCATTTGCGACAAAATTGCCACCCCTGCTTCATCACTCTCTTGTGCTTGGTAGTAACAATTGGAAAGAGCTGTGTCAATATTTTAAAACCCCATATCTCATCCATTCGGTCAAAAACCCTTTTCTTGCTTTTTTCTTTCTCCATCCCTTATAATTTAATTTGCTTTATAAATTTTATTAGCTTATTGATTCTGCTATGGATCACACCAAAATCTCAAGCTTAAGATGCTCAACATTCAGTTTCTAGTACAAGTGACAAGTCTCTATGTGGTATCAGATGTAGGACACAAGTGAACCACCAGCATGAAGAAAAGACCACCTTACTCTGAGATGCCCTTACTACCTCATTGGTTTTAAATCGTTTAGCCTTGGAATTAAATAAAATATCATACTTTAATCCTGAAAAAAAAATCCAAGCCAAGATTCTTATAGCCAGCCATTTACATTTATTTAAAACTCAGCTGGGGAATGTAAATTGTTTTGGTCACTCATTCAATTAATAGATAATCTAATTAATAGCTTAATCCTACAATTAAGTAAATGCTGAAAGTCCAACTTAAGCCAATCAAATAAGTTAAAATAAATTTAATCAAGATGCTCATTTATAAATGGAGTTAGAAAATGTTCTACTTCATTGATAACTTCATTGATTTTAATTGGTTAGTTCCTATTTCTGTTTTAAATGCATGCAAAACATATGAAATATGCTTTAGTTGGGGGTGGGAGCATTCAAGCAATACGAGCAATAAGCAAAGAAAGGCAAGGCTATCCCATAAACAGGAAAAACAAAGTCTGGATGGGATATGGAGGTGGGAAAGGCAGACGTCCACAGATACAGTTTATAGAAGTGATGATCTGTGTCCTGAACAAACTCCAATTGAAATCATTGGAATAAAAATAATAAGCTTGCAGTGTATTGATATTTCTTCCAATACTGTCCACCTCTCCTTTGATGCCTGAGCCCTCCACATGCTTTGCAAAGCTAGGCTAATAGAATCCACAACCTGCACTTGTCTCGCACACAGACCAGCAGGACAATACAATGGATGGAAGTGTTCCTCGTTACTGAGTCAAATGGAAGGCCATTTTTTTCCTTCCACTCTATGGCCATTTCTGCACCAGCCTGTTATAGTGCTATGATTCCACTTGCAACTTCCTATGGAATCCTGGGGTTTGCAGTTTCGGGAGGAACTGCAAACCCCAAGATTCCATAGGATGTTGCAAGTGGAATCATAGCGCTATAACAGGCTAGTGCGGGAATGGCCTATGTTGAGCACTGGTTAGAGTTAAGAGGGCTTACTTCTTGCAGTGACAGATCCTCTTGCCATGCCCTTCAGGAGGTGGACCTTGGATTTGTTGCTTTCAGAGCTGGTGGTGAGAGATGGCTGTCTTTTCACTACCTTGCTGCCCAACACTGGGTGGCAGCTGCAGAGTCTGGCTCACCACTGGTTGCCTCTCTCCCTAGGGGAACAAGCGGCAAAATGGTTTTTCCATCTGTTCCCATGCTGAGTGTTTCCATTTGTGCATAAGGCATAGAATGACTAAACTGTTTCAACAGATGTGGGTGGGTGAGTATGATCGATAGAATACCTATGCCTGCCAGAGCTTGGAAATCATTATTTTTTTTCTGGAGTACAGCTCCCAGAATCCTGTGACCAGTGGGGTGACATCATGTTACACGGCTTGGAAATGTTACTTTTTTGGATTACAGTTCTGAGATTCTCTAGCCAACTTGCTCATAAAGTGATGAAATCTACTCTTCCTGCTGGTTGGCAGGCTCTAGAAACTATAAACCAATTTAAAAAGAGAGAAAGAAAGAGAGTAACCACCAAGTTTTAGTGGCCCTCATAACTTCCAGAATCCTCAGACTGACTTTTTTCTGATCAAAAAAAAAAAAAGAGGGTGAATTTCTCCTTCTGGAAGCCTCCAGGTATAACAATTTACTTGTAAAATATTTTCGAAGACTCCCTGTATTTTTAATGTATATGTTTAAAAAAAGAGGGGTTTTAAGAATGAAAGCTGGACTTCCAGCCACTTTGGTTTTCTTGTTTTATTTTTTGGTAGTCCATGTGGCCCCCAAACCAGCTGCAGTTGCCTATCCCTGCTCTACAGCATACCTTCCCACATTCCACAGATAAAAACCACAACATGTGTGGCCAAGCAACATCACAGTGTGGTCAACACAGAAAAAGTTATTAATGATACAAGCTAGAAGAGACTGCAGTTTTTGCTTTCGCCAGAGTCTACAGCGAAGGGTAAGATTCCATTGTCTATGGTCTTCTTTCCCCTCCGTTGTTAAGTGCGTACGCACTGTTTTAAACTCTCAACTCAGTTTGCAGCAATTGAAGTAAGAAGGAAGGTGGGAGGATGAGAAAGAAACCAGGAGGTTTTAAAAGCAGCTGAAAAAGAGGGACAATAGAAGATTAATTGGAACTGTCCCTGCCAAACTGAGAGAGTTAAACAGTATACTACAACAAGATGTGTGTCTCTTTTAAAACCCTGACCAGCTATAGTGATGACACAGAGATATAATATGCTGGGCCCAAGAACAAAAATGGAGAGTGTGTGATGCTTCAGCTGTCAGTGTGCTACAGCTCCCATCATCCATATCCATGAGCTTCAAGGCTAAGGCTGATAGGAGTCAAGGCTGAGACATCTAACAGGCCACCCGCTCTGAACCCCTGCTCTAGAAAAAAAAATTCAGCTTCTTTTTATTGCCAACTGAGCAGTAAAGTCACCTTGATCATCGGAAAGATTATGGTGCCAAAAACAGAAACAAAATGGGCTTCCCAGAATCTCTTTCAAGAAATGAACCAAAGCAGCTACCCCTTCTCCCATCTGGACAGTCAAATTTGTGAAATGGCCCAAGTCAGCTATAATTCACACCAAAGCAGGGAACCCAGACACTGTTTTTGTTGAACAGTGTGACATATCTTAAACAGTCGGATTATTGGATGCTGCGGTTTACAATAAAGAGAGCGCAGTTAAACCTATTTGACAGGTCGAATGTGCTTTCCTAGGAAAAGAAAGGGGGAGAAAGAGAGAGAACAGAAACAAGCAACCTTTGTCTAGTAAAGATAAAACGGAATTTCACCTAAAACTCTCTTTTGTTTGGTGCTTCTAAAAAGTTCTGTGCAGGGTGGTATGTATTGATAAGACATGTTAGAGGTCACAAAGAGTCCAAAGATCATCTTTCAAGTTATAAAAGCAACTCATGCTATTTGTCCTGTTTTCTCCTACTAGTGTTGTGGGCTTTGTTTCATTCTTGGAAAGCGGGAAATAGAACTGGACTTTAAAGCCAAAAGAAAAAAAAATCTTTAGCCTCACAAATTGTTCTAGTCACTAAGTGAAACAAACAAACAAACAAACAAAAGCCCACCCTGGGGCAGTTCTTTAATTCTGAAAGACTGAATATAATTAGACAGGCATATATCCGCTTGGATTTTCTGGGACAGTGATTAATGGACTGTGCTCTTTTATCTCAGTGGATCTACTTCTTGGAGTTAAATAAACTCCATGTGCTTGACTTATAAATAGCAAAGCAGTTCTTGCAGCATTTATTCATTCTTATTAATTATCCAGTAATATGGAGATGCACTGATCATAAACATCAGTATATTTATTGGTTATGAATAACAGTTAATTGGTTCAATGAATTAAGTTACCACATTTTTTAAAGATCAGTTTTCTAAGGGGAACCTAGAACTTTCCTAACCCAAACTGAGGTTGTATACCCTAGAAAAAACTTCCCAGGGCTGACTGCTGAATAAAATCTAAACAGGATAGGACTGCACAATGTGGTATCTTTTATTAAATTCTGAAAGCCAAGCTATTTGTGTGTGTTTGTTTGCTTGGGCTCTTACAGATGAGACAAATGTGTAGCAAGTTGCAGTATTTGTACTGCCCAGGCAGAACTACAGTGAATATCCCTCTTCCCCTCTTACAGAACTCATCTATATCAAGCAGTCCTCACCCCACTTCAGCTATGACCATTAGTAGCTGGTAAAGAGGAGGGGGCACTAAAGAAGCCACTGGCTGTGTACTTGTAACCAGATGCACAATGATAACATTGTCCTCTGAGACTTCTGCAGGCCCCCTGCACATCCCAGATCATGCCTTATCATTTTGTATCTGGCTGTAGAGATACAGCCAGATGCTTCTCTGATACCCACTGCCCTTCACTGACCACTAAACAACCATGCACACAAGGGGCTTATGGGAGGGAGGTCAGTCTGCCAGTGGTTTTGGTCATTGTGTAAGGGAGGTAGTGAATGCCTTCCTTTGCAATAACCAAAAAAGCTCCATGTGCAATGGTGTATGTCACTAACAGGATGCCAGACATTATTTGCAAGCATGTTTTCCCAATAAAATGTAGTACTGAATGTTGTTTTCACCAGTTTATGCTTTTTAATGCACATTTCCCTCCAATATGCACACTTTTGCACGTATTCTTTTGACTGGAAAACAGTACTTCAAAATTCAGAGATGTGCCAATAATGAAGGATAAATGCACTTGGGCTCACATATCATTTTAGGAAATGGAGATCCAATTAAGTTTGTTTTTTAATGGATACTGAAAATATTTATCCACCATAAAAACTTGGGCAGTAGCATGAAGCAAAAGATGAGCCAGCATTTAAACAAGGTGACATTCCCATTTCCATCATTTAGCAAGGCAACACACCCATAACTATAACAGTAATTGAAAAGATATAGTGGGTAGTTTAGTTGTTGAGGCAACAATGATGTGGATATGAGGAGAATGTGGATGTATGTGTACTACACAGTAATAACAACTTGATTCCACTTTAATTTCTATTATTCCTTCCTGTGCCATCCTGGGATTTCTTGTTTAGTGAGGTACTTAAAATTTTCCGCTATAGCATACTAGTGTTACAGTACAGAAAACGGTGATTAAGATGTTTCTTAGAGAAATTATGGTAGCTCACCAAAACAGAGGTTTAACTCTTTACTTATCTTATTCTCACATGCAAGAATAAATATATTCAAAAAGTTTCTGTGCACTTTCAATGGTGTTTAGCATGCCATGATTTCTCTTGGTGAAAATTTTGCAAAAGTTTTCTTGCATAAAAAGAATATGTTTGGTGCAAAATACAGTTTGGGGCACAAAGCTCCATTTTTTAATTGTGGCGGCTGATTATTTTGCTATTATAGCTCATTTTTTTGGTCTTGAATAGAGCTGAAATGGCAATTGGCTTTTTTTTTTATGGAGTGTTTTGACATGTTCAAAACGAAACTATTTTCTGCATTCTATTTAAGAGTCGATGCATTTCTCATATGTTGTGCTGTTGTGTGCCTTTGAGTGATTTCTAACTTATGGCAACCCTCAGGTGACCAATCAGAGGTTCTTTTCTTGAAGAGAGTTGTTCAGTGCGGGTTGTGTTTGCCTTCCTCTGAGGCTGTGAGAGCGTGACTTGCTCCATGGGTTTCAGTGGCTAAATGAGGATACAAACCTTGGTCTCCAGAGTCATAGGCCATTTCCACACTAGACTGTTATAGTACTATGATTCCACTTTCAACATCCTATGGAATCCTGGGGTTTGCAGTTTAGGAGAGTGGCCGGCCGGATTCCATAGGATGTTGAAAGTGGAATAACAGTGCTATAACAGTCTAGTGCGGAAACGGTTATAGTCCAATATGCAAATCACTATACCATGCTGCCTGTTAAACATATATACTACATGTGATCATATATTTAACAGAAGATGTAACTTCGCCCAAATTTCCCCTGAAATCAATGGAGCATATTTAGTCAACAAATAAATTTAAAGATATTTAAAGAACAGGATCAACCATTTGCCAAAAAGAAGCATGGCTTTTTTGTGAAATGGTGAGCTATACGGAAGGCTACCACTTATGCAAAAGGCTGTCTTCATCTCCTAACTGCATATATGTTGGGGTTGGGGAGAATGAGAGAGAAATGTGAAATTGCACAGGATGTAATATATATAGAATGCAAAACTCTCAAAGAGTTCAATAGAAGTAACATTTTTTTTTAAAAAAACCCAAAGATCTGAAAAGACATGAACCTTATTACCCCACCACAACCACTTTTGGACTCATAGAGCAAGGTCAAGGGCTTTCCCGTACCTTACAAGAATGTAATCTATCATAGGGTTTTCTTGGAAAGATTTGTTCACAGGGAGTTTGCTGTTGCCTTCCTGTAAGGCCGAGCAAGTATGTCTTGCCCAAGGTCACCCACTTGGTTTCCATGGCTGAGCAGAGATTCCAACTCTAGTCTCCAGAGTTGTAGTCCAATGCTCAAACCACTCCAGCATGCTGGTGTTCCTATAAATGAAACTTAATAGGAGGTTTTGCATTAAATGTCAACAAGAAAGAATCCAACATCAGCAACAGGAACTAGATCAAGGCTCCCAGCCTCAACAGAATGCTCAGGCAGTCCTGGTAAAACACGCTTATCGAGGAGCCCAGGGGAAGCCTCAGAAGAGGCGGGTTCTGGTTGTTGGGGACTCTTTGCTAAGAGGAACTGAAACAGCAATCTGCAAAACGGACAAGCTCAATCGAGAGGTCTGTTGTCTTCCTGGGGCCAGGATCAACCACGTAACAGAGAGGCTAACCAGGCTAGTCAAACCCACTGACTATAAGCCCCTCATTTTGGTTCATGTCGGAACCAATGACACTGCGAGGAGCAGCTTAAACCACATTGCAAAGGACTACGAACGTATGGGGACAAAGCTTAAGGACCTTGGTGTGCAGGTGGTCATTTCGTCTCTCCTCCCTGTTCAAGGATACGGCGCACGTAGGGAAAGGGCAATAGTAGAGGTCAACAACTGGCTCTGCACATGGTGCCGCCAACAACGGTTTGGGTTTTTGGAACATGGCCTGAATTTCCATGAACATGGGCTTCTGGCGAGAGATGGGCTGCACCTCACAAAACTTGGCAGGAATGTTTTTGCTAACAGTCTTGCAAGGAAGATTAAGAGGTCTTTAAACTAAGTTCCACTGGGGAGGGGGACAATATTATTCAGGGCAAGGATTCAGAGAACACAGGGGTAAAAGGCCCAAATGATACTGAACAAGTAGTACAAGTGGTCAATGGCGGGAGGAGTAGAATCAATAGTACAGGACTTGCAGGAAGGGCCCAGGGACTTAAGTGTCTCTACACTAATGCAAGGAGTATGGGAAACAAGCAGGATGAGCTTGTACTCCTAGTACAAGAAAATAAATACGATTTGATAGGCATCACTGAAACCTGGTGGGATGAGTCTCATGATTGGAATACAGGAATAGAGGGGTATAGCCTGTTTTGTAAAAATAGACCAAACAAGAAAGGAGGAGGAGTAGCCTTGTATGTCAAGGATGATTTCACCTGTGAAGAGATCCAGGACTTAAACCCAGAAAGCCAGGTAGAGAGCATTTGGGTAAGAATTAAGGCAGCGAGAAACAATAGGGATATTCTGGTGGGGGTTTACTACAGACCTCCAACCCAGGCTGAGGACTTGGATGACGCCTTCCTCAACCAAATGACTGCACATTCAAAGAAGAGGGATACAGTAATAATAGGAGATTTCAATTACCCGGATATATGCTGGCAGTCAAACTCTGCCAAGACAGCAAGGTCCAGCAAGTTTCTTGCTTGTCTTGCAGACAACTTCATGGTCCAGAAGGTGGAAGAGGCCACAAGGGGATCAAATATTCTAGATCTGGTCTTGACCAACAGGGATGACCTTGTGAATGAGGTAGAAGTGGTTGGATCTTTAGGGGGGAGTGACCATGCCCTGTTGGAATTTAGCATTCAGTGGGAAGGAGAAGATAAGGGTAGCCAGACACTCATCTTAGATTTTAAAAAAGCGGACTTCTGTAAACTTAGGGAGCTGCTGGCTGGAATTCCGTGGTCAGGAACAGTGAAAGGGAAAGGAGTTCAGGAGGCATGGGAGTTCCTTAAAAAGGAGATACTGAAGGCACAGTCTAAAACAGTGCCATTAAGGAGGAAAAATGGAAGGCATCTGAAGAAACCAGAATGGTTGACTAAAGAACTCTCAGCTGAGCTAAGAGTTAAGAGAAACATGTATAGGAAATGGAAGAAGGGGGAAACCACCAAAGAAGAATTTAAGCAAGTAGCTAGGAGACGTAGGGAGGAAGTCAGAAAAGCTAAAGCACAGAACGAGCTTAGGCTGGCCAGAGACATTAAAAACAATAAACAGGGTTTTTTTAAATATGTCCGCAGCAAAAGGAAAAAGAAGGAGACATTAGGGTCGCTGCACAGAGAAGATGGCGAATTACTCACAGGGGGGAGAGAAAAGGCAGAGCTACTTAACACCTTCTTTGCCTCCGTATTTTCCCAGAAGGATACAAGCACTCAACCTGGCGGTTGGGGAGCAGGGGAGGAAGCAGAGGAAATGAGGCACATAATAAGTAGAGAGGTGGTACAGGAATACCTGGCCGCATTGGATGAATTCAAGTCTCCAGGGCCAGATGAATTGCATCCTAGGATATTAAAAGAGCTGGCAGAGGTCATTTCGGAACCGCTTGCTATAATTTTTGAGAAATCTTGGAGGACAGGAGAAGTTCCAGCAGATTGGAGGAGAGCAAATGTTATCCCCATCTTCAAGAAGGGAAAAAAAGAGGACCCAAATAATTATCGCCCAGTCAGCCTGACATCAGTACCCGGAAAGATCCTGGAGCAGATCATTAAACAGTCAGTTTCTAATCATTTAGAAAGCAACGCGGTAATCACGAGAAGTCAACATGGATTTCTCAAAAATAAGTCATGCCAGACTAATCTTATCTCTTTTTATGATAGAGTTACTAGCTTGATAGATGAAGGGAATGCTGTGGATGTAGCATATCTCGATTTCAGTAAGGCCTTTGACAAAGTTCCCCATGACATTCTTGCAACGAAGCTAGTAAAATGTGGGCTGGACAGGGCTACCGTTAGTTGGATTTGTAATTGGTTGACCAACCGAACCCAAAGGGTGATCACGAATGGCTGCTTTTTATCCTGGAGAGAAGTGACTAGAGGGGTGCCACAGGGTTCTGTCCTAGGCCCAGTGCTGTTCAATATTTTTATCAATGACTTGGATGAAGGAATAGAGGGCATGCTGATCAAATTTGCAGATGACACCAAATTGGGAGGGGTTGCTAATACGCCAGAGGACAGGATCAAAATTCAAAATGACCTGGATAGATTGGAGAGCTGGGCCAGGGCGAACAAAATGAAATTCAACAGAGAGAAATGTAAGGTCCTACACTTAGGCAGAAATAATGGAATCCACAAATATAGGATGGGGGACACGTGGCTGGATAGCAGTACGTGTGAAAGGGATCTAGGAGTCTTCATAGACCACAAGCTGAACATGAGTCAGCAGTGTGATGCGGCAGCCAAGAAAGCCAATGCAATTCTCGGCTGCATCAATAGGAGTATGGTGTTTAGATCGAGGGAGGTACTGGTACCACTCTACTCTGCTTTGGTTAGACCCCATCTTGAATACTGTGTCCAGTTCTGGGCACCCCAATTCAAGAAGGATATTGACAAGCTGGAGCAAGTCCTGAGGAGGGCGACCAAAATGGTGAGAGGCCTGGAAGCCATGCCCTATGAGGATAGACTTAGAGAGCTGGGTATGTTTAGTCTGCAGAAGAGGAGGTTAAGAGGGGACATGATAGCCATGTTTAAATATTTGAAGGGATGCCACGTAGAAGAAGGAGGGGACTTGTTTTCTGCTGCTCCAGAGACCAGGACAAGGAGCAATGGATTCAAGCTGCAGGAAAGGAGATTCCACCTGAACCTCAGGAAGAACTTCCTGACAGTCAGGGCTGTCCGGCAGTGGAATCTGCTGCCTCGGAGTGTAGTGGAGTCTCCTTCTTTGGAGGTTTTTAAGCAGAGGCTTGATGGCCATCTGTCGGGATTGATTTGAGGGTGTTCCTGCATGGCAGGGGGTTGGACTGGATGGCCTGTGTGGTCTCTTCCAACTCTGAATTTCTATGATTCTATGATTCTATGATTAAGAAGAAAGAAGAATTGCATGCAGTCCATGTACTAGGTCAATCCCTCTGGAAGGTGACAAGGCTTCAACCAAAAATAACCATCTGAAAGACTGCTAAATTTGCAAATATGTGGACCCCACCACTGGCATCTGTTACCATCTCTGTTTTCATCTGTATGAAACTTGCTTCATGTCCCACTTGGTCACCTTTCATAGGCATTTTGGAAGGCAAGAGCTCCTTTATTATTTATTCAACTGCTATGCTGATAGTCACATAAACCCCACATGAATGGTCAGAGAGCAAAAGTTTGCTTTTTGCCTCCAGGCTAAACAGCCATTCCAGGTGCACCTTCCTTTCTAACAACTTTTGTTTCTTTTCTAAAAGGTGTCTGGCATATTTACTAGAGCATGATGGACTTGCCCACTCACCTCACATGTGGCACAGAGAGAGCCTCAGAGTGTTGCTTTTTTTGACTACATTTTCTGCATTTCCTACAGTGAGCTGCTGGGTGAGGAATCTGGGAACTGTAGTCCAATACAGTAATTCCCTGCACAGAGGCATTTTCCCACCTTTCATTATGAACTGGACAGACAATTCCCCTTCCATCACATAGTAAATGCCATGCAAGTGGAAGCGTGAGCTGCCAGCACTTGCAGCTTATCTTCTGAAATCCAAGCAGGGCATCATTTTGGATCAATACACCAGATTAATAATTGAAAATGTTACTCTTGGGACCACAATTTCAGTGGTCATGCTACCTGAAGGATTATGGAAGCTACTGTTCCAAAAAATAATTTTTCCAAATTCTAGTACATTCCTAAAGCATCTCATAACATAAGGACCAACAGGATGTATTGAAATCTTAAAATATGTTTTAACACTTTTTACATCTGTTGAGCTGGCATTAGTCTTTGCTTCTGATTATGTATTGGTGCTGGTTTAATTCCTTTTTATTTTTTATGTTCATATTGCATTTTTGTATTGGGTGGTTTTGGGTTTGTTTGTGTTTTTAACTCAGAAACTGCCCAGAGAAATTTTGTTCTTGAGTGATGTAGAAATATTGAAGATAGATAGAGACAGACAGACAGACAGACAGACAGAAACAATTTTTTTTAAAAAAACCTAAAAACTAAATCAAATTAAAATCTTAAAAGAGAAAGAGGCAGTCAAACTGATCCTGAATCAAAAGATCACATGAACCTTGCTCCTTCTCCTGAGCTAACACAGAAATCACTCATTTAGAAGTCTGTTGAGCCTGAACTTGATCAGAACCAAAAGTTACTTTTGGACAATGACACCCAGAATCCCCAGCCATAATGGGAGTTGTAGTCCAAAAATGACCTTGCAGAAATCTGAAGGATCTGCCAAAATGTGTGATTTCTTTTTCATGTATGGGCTGGAAAGGACTATTTGGCCTAATTTGAGGGATAAAGTCCTTTTTTAATCCATTCTGACAATGAAGTCTGTTTCACTCTACACAGTTATAATGTTCTCATTCCTCTGAGTCATGGCTGCATCCTGTGAAATTGTGGAGTTTGTAGTAGTTTGGTAAGGCAATAGAGCTTTTTCACAGAGATTTCTAAATGCCCCCTTTTAAATTTCAGAATTCCTTAGATTATTCTCATGTTATTTAAAATTGAATCATCATCTTATAGGATGTTTCCAGTTCCTTCTGCTTTTCTTAGAATAAACAGAAATTACAGGTACCTATAATGCTAAGTATAAAACAGATGTGCAGATTAAACACATGTGAAATACAACAGGCCCACATCAACGTACCCTCTAACATTTCACAGATGGAAGCCAGAACACCTGTGGCCAAGCAACATCAGAGAATTGTCAAGATGGCAAAAGGTATTCTTTTGCCATCTTTAGGAAGAAAACACAAGCTAGGAGAAGATGCAACAGTGTTACCCTGTATGTTGGGGGTCCCGGGAGGGGCGCCCAAATAAACCAATTAAAAACACAAGATGGGGAAATTAAGCTCGAGCACTCTCTTAAGCTAATGAGAGGCAGGGTAACTTTAGCTAAGATCTTGTACCTTATGTCTACGGCTTCAGGTCAGAGAGCGTAGTCAGACAAGGTTTCAAAGTAACAAAAATAACATTTATTGAGCACAAATAACATAAAAGACACCACAGGCACACAGCTAACTAGAAATAGAAATGGAGAGCTTTTGGGAATGGGTAATACGACACCCGGTCTCGTAGTCCTGGAGAGAAAATGAGGTTGCAGGGATGGAAGCTCAGCACAGTTCGCTGAGTGGAGTTCACTGGACAAACCGGCAGCAAGGTGGGATGGAAGTCCAGGGTGATCCGAGGAAGTCCCGAAAGTGGGGACTTTTTATAGGGTGGATTTTACCTACAGGCTATGCTACGCTCGGTGAGAACAAAGGAAATTTAGAGCTGGACAAAGGAGTTGGAAAAGGTCAGGTTTTGCATGATGAGCTTGATGCTGGATGACAATAGTATGGCCAGTACACTGATGGCCCGACATAAAGGAATGGCTCGGCTCTTTGTGTGGATACGCACCAAGCAAAGCCGGTTTGCAAGGAGGTTTTTCCCTAAAGCATCGGAAAGGCTTAAGTTGCCTGCCTGAATGAGGTTTTGGAATGTACAACCATTAACGGCCACGACCAATACGTGCTTGTCCGGTGGACCTCTGCAAACACGTGGAGTAGGGTGGCAGAGAAAGGTCAAGCAAAGGCCAAATTATTTGATATCAAAAGGATATCTAGTGCTCTCGCCAGACATATCATAACCGTGATAACAGCAGTATGCTCTTGCCTGAACCTACTGGGAAGGGCAGATTCTGCTACCTCCTCTCTTTTCCCCTTGCTGAGTTAATAAGTGCAAAGTGCTTTTGCACTTTGAAATTCATTTGCAGTGACTGAAGTAAGATAAGGCCAAGGGGAGGGGCAGGGGAGAAGAAGATAAAAATACACATGCTAAAAGCAGGGACATTTTCAAAACAGTTGGAAAAGTGGGACAACAGACAACAGAGAATTATGACTGTTCCCAGTCACGTAGGGATGTGGGGATGGGGAGGGCGATTCGCCCCGGGCGGCAACATTTCTGGGGTGTCTCAGTCCGTAGCCATGCACTTGCGTGCTCTGGCCCTGCTCCCACACACCACAACCACACTCCCACACACAGTGACCATGCCCCTCACATCGTAGCCCCCCCTTTCACCCACCCCTCCACACACTCCAAGCTCCACCACTGACTGCTCCAGTCAAATCAGGACAGTTGAAGAGTATGTATCAGTCCAAAGTCTGTCAGCTTCAGAATGATGATTCTTTGTTTCCTTAGTTTTATTAAATTATTCAGAAAAAATGTAAGATCTTGGCAGTTAATTATTCGGGGAAAGGGAGAAATTTCTGCAGCCCCTCACTTGTTATTTCTAACCTGTGAAAAAAATTCTATCCCCCTTTAAGTCACCTGTGTTCCAAAAAGTCTTCCAATATATTTCAGGATCCGTTTTCTATAACTGTAAACTATTGGAGGGTAGTCTCCAAATGTGTGTGGAAAACCCCCACAATTCTCCACCCCAAATAGCTAGTGGTCAGTGTGTCTCCTGGGCATCTCCACAGCAATTGCACCACTTTCCACTTCCTTTCTAGTTTTCTTACCTGCAACTGTATGAGAAAAAAATATATATTTCTTTTCATACACTACATAGTATCTCTTGATAAGGGTTGTAAGTGTCACACACAGAAAGCTAACAGAATGAAAGGATGAATAGCCCCAAAGGATCTGAGCCATTAAACAACAGAGCTGTAGGAAAAGGGATGGCAGAGAAGAAACAAAAACTAGAGGCTGTAATTCAGGCATTCCTGAGTATTTCGGAAAGAGAAGGAAAAAGTGAGACATAGCTGGGAATAGACCAGTTAGTCAGTTTTGCTCCTTTCCCCATCATGTTTTGAATGTTTTTCCAAGTCCTTTCCAGCCCATATATGAAAAAAAAAATCACAATTTTGGCAGATTCTGCAGATTTCTGTAATGTCATTTTTGGATTACAACTCTGGATTTGGATTACAATTCTAGCTGGGGATTCTGGGTGTTGTAGTCCAAAAGTCTCTTTGTCACTTTTTGATTCTTCCAAAAAAGAAAAAAAACATCATGAGGGGAACAATATTTGCATCCATTGCTGGACAAAGCACCAATGGGACATGGAAGAGAGCCAGTGACAGAGGAGGTAAAGGGCTGTCTGTTGCCTCCAGCATTAGCATTGGAGCGATGTTCCAAGAAAGGCGCATGAGAAGCAGCATTGTGCCTCTGCAATAGGCAATCTTGTGCATGGCATAAAGCCTTTACTTGCCCTCAGTTTAATCAGATGACACCCTGAACCATGAAATTTGGTTATCTGCAGTTCTCTTTTTGTGTGTTATGAATGTTTCTTATAAAGAACATTTCTATGGCACAAGGCATTATCAGTACAAAAAAACCACACATTACAAAATCCACACCATCTGTCTTTGACGCCCTTCAGCAATAATGAGTGCCACAGGGTAAGTCCAGTCTGAAGAGGGCTTTTTTCACTTCTTGTTCTTTCTGAACTCTGAGTGACCCATCTGTCTGCTTTCATTTCAAATAGTCCTGAGCATAGGCATTTTGCCCATTAATAAACTTAACTACTTTGGTACCATTGCAGGTTCTCTTCTGTAATGAACAGTGGCATCAGTGTGAGGCAAGAGTGGGCAAAATGCAGCCTCTAAAACCCCCCAAACCCCAAGACCCCCCTTTTTTTCTAAGGTTTTCGTTGATTTCTCATCCTACCTCCCATTAAAAATACACCAAAACTGCTGCAAAGCAGTTTGCCCCATAACTACCCAAGCCTCCCATATACCCAAACCTGTTTCAAATGCCCCAAAAATCAGCTGAACATGAAATCAGAAGGGATGTGATGTCACTTCCTGTCATGTCAGAGCCTGCTGGGGTAGCAGACAGAGGAAAATAGCCCCTGCCTCATTCACAGTTGCCCATCATAGGGCAAGACTTTGGTGTAAAAGTCTGGAGCCCCATTCGACGGAATCATTGATCCTCATAATTCCGTTCTCCTTCATCTTTAAATTGCCCCCTTTTCCTTGTAGATGCTAGAGTACAGTGAATATAACCAAAACAAGTAATCCAAAATATCCCCCCCTCTCTGCAATAGAATTAAAATGTTGCAAAGATGTCAGGATAAAACAGAAGGCTCAGAAAAGCCCCCAGCCTCAGCAGGTAACACGTTGCCATTTAAAGCAAAGATGGAGAATCTCTGCCTCATACGCTTCTGTGGGAGGGCATCTATCTGGTCTATAAGCTTCTTCAGCATGGTGGCAGGAGGTTAAAAAAATATTTTAAAATCACAGGAAGCTATTCCATAGAACTGGGCTCTGCTTTGTTGTTGGGTGCTTTCAAGTCCTTATGGCAACTCTAAGGTGAACATATCATGGTGTTTTCTGAGGCTGAGAGTACGTGACTCTCCCAAGGTCACCTAGTAGGTTTCGATGGCTCACTGGGGAATCAAACCCTGGTCTCTAGGGTTGTGGTCCAACACTCAAACCACTACACTATGCTGCCTCTTGGGCTCTGCTTTACAGCCTGGGAAATGGCTATACTGTTGCTTAGTCCCCGGCAGATATATTTAGAATTCAGCGGTGCTTTATGTGTATGATGAGATAACATCCAAATCTCTGCCAATTACATCTAGCCCTGCCATTTCTGCTGTGGTCTTAACCTTTGCCATTTGTCTCACCTGCTGCTATAACACAACCCCTAAGACCCATGCTGGAACTCTCCTGGGCCAAAAAAGGGATAACCACCCTTAATCTAATAGAAGAGCCCCCATAACACCACAAAGGGCCTTTCTGCATTACACTGGTATAGTGCTATTATTTCACTTTCAACATGGAATCCTGGGGTTTGCAGTTTTTAGGGAGGGATATTTAGAATTCTCAGCCAGAAAGCTCTTTCACCTCAGTAAACTACAAACCCCAGAATTTCACAGGATGTTGAAAGTAGAATAATAGTGCTATTAACAGTGTCAGCCCAAAGTCTATAGTCTAAAATTACATAACTCTACCACTGATCATGGAAGCTAAGCAATCCACCATGGTCAGGTAATGCATTATTGCTAAGGGCTAGATTCACACAGCATACTTGTCAACGTGAATGTGTGAAAGGAAGGGAGATGCAGCATCATACCTAGTAATTATTATTTCCTTATGTTTCATAGCATTCATATCATTATTTCCTTATGTTCAGCCGATACTGTGAACAGAAACTGTTTTCAGAAACTTGAGCCATATCTGGAGAACGTGCCTAAAGAAGATAAAACAGCCTCTGTCATACATTGTAGGTGCTTATTTGGCCAGATACTAGCCATAGGAAGAGTGGTGGTTGGTGGTCCATATTAATGAGGTGCCAAAGTTGCATCAACTTGGATAACTCCTATCACGTTTAGACTAAAGCCCAGACCAAAACTTATTATCCCACTGACATGGAAGCCATGAGCCACCACTGCACAAGAAGTATAAAAGTCTTGTAAGTATAAAAGTATAAAAGTCTTACTGGTTACTATTTCACTGGATTTCTTGTTCCATGACTTGATCAAACTTTGTTGGCATGACTGTCTTTTCCTGTACCTATGCATCTCCATTGCAAAGCCCTGACTGAGTTTATAGGAAAATGTGCATAGGACTTCAGATTCACAACTTGTGTGGCTTATTTTTGTAGTTCAGTCAGCAAGAGAAAAGAAGATGGAAGGAGGCATAGGGAGAGTCTAAATAAATAAGACAGCCACATGGTGTGCGAAAGAGAGAAACTCTTTGTTTTACAGTTTAGAACTGACTCATTTTTATATGATTTTTAATTATTATTTGCAATATGTGCATTATATAACACAATGTGTCTGCGGAGGGAGGGAGGGAGGGAGGGAGGGAGGGGTTTGGCCAGGGTGTGTGCTCTTGTTTGTACTAGGGGAAAAATGTAACATGTTTGTATTGGAACACATGGCAAATCTCAGTATGTGGGAGCACTTGGAGCAAGGCCTGATATGATTAACTGAGGAACAAATGGAAAGAGGAGGTGCTTTAAATACTGTGCCCTCCAACCTATGAAGACTTTTATATTTAACAGCTATAATTTGGATTGACCCCCCACCATGAAATGGAACCAGTGGAGATGACACAACATTCGCACAAGACAATCATAACAACAAGGTGCAATTAGACCTCTTACTACCGTACTCATTGCCAATGGAAGTTTCCAGTCTCACTTCAAAGGCAGCCTCACATTCAGGACATTACAGTAAACCAAGTGGGTGGTGACCAGATGATGGATCACTGCCACCAAGGACCTTATCACACTACGTAGTCACAGTGCTATGATTCCACTTTAACTACTGTGGCTGAATCCTGTGGAATCTAGGGGTTTGTTACTTTAGTGGGGCACTAGAACTCTCTGCCTAACAATTCTAAACACCCCTTCCTAACCTGCAGATCCCAGGATCTCATAGAATGATGCCATGGCTGCTAAAGTGGAATCATAGTGCTATAATTGTATACAGTTCTCCCTCACATTCATGGGTTTGACTCTCGTGGGTTTGATTATTCACAGTGCCTGTTTGCTTTATCCCCATTCTCTCCTTCCCATTCCCTCTCCGGCAGCAGGTGAGAGAGTGAAGGGGAGGAAAGAACCTTTCTTCCCACCTCATGCTCTCCACTGCCCGAATGATTGCCACAGTGGCAAGTGGGAGGGTGAAGGGCAGGAAAAAGGGGAGGAAATATCTTTTCCTCCCCCTCATGATCTCCTGCCCTCCACTGCCAGCACAATTGCTGGTGTAGGTGCTTGGGCAGTGGAGGGCAGGAGAGTGCAGGGAAGGATAGGAGATTACTGCTCACTGGAGAGGGAATTATTTGCATTTTCTTCACTTTCACAGGGGTTCTGTGCCCCTATCCCCCATGAATATGAAGGGCCTACTGTAATGTCAAAGGGCCCCAGGCTACTTTCATCATCCAGGTGGGTTTATAGTTAGCATACCAGCGTAAAACTGCTAGAAGGCCACTTGTGTCACTGAGGATGTTTTTGGTGTGAGATATAACCACAACCTGATCCTTTACGGAAGGTGTGGGAATGTGCCAGTGAACCATTTATGGAACCTCAGGCACACAGTCCATAGTGCACTACAGCAGGCACACAAAAGTGATGGTTTGGAATGGGTTTTTGTTGTTTTGGGCTGTCACAAAACTGCAATCCTCTTAGGCATTTTTCCCAGCCAAAAAAAAAAACATTTTTCAGCCAAACAATTTAAAAAGTGGGGAGAGTTGAGGTGCTCCAAAGGGACTCCCAAGTCATAGAGGACCCTTCCCCAAAAGACAGTGTGTGGCTTACAGGTCACATGATTCACACCTCTAATTTTCATGCAGCCCATGAATCACAATTCTAATTTAGTGGGGCTACAGTTGAATGCCACCTGCTTGGATTATTCTCTTGCAAATGACCACTGATGTTTGATACTAACAGAAGGTAACAGAAAACAGAGTGAAGACCAGGCACCATTTTGGAATAGGCAGCAAGCCCCACTTTAAGTCCATAGCCATGAGCATGATTTGAACAAGAGATGTATCATCCTGTCAACATGAACTGAAGCCCACACCTCTTGTACACTTCAAAATCCAGAAGCAACAAATTAACCTTTATTTCACAGACTTATTTTGCACCCTCTCTTAGTCCTTCTGTCTAAAAAAAAAAAAAGGCAAAGGTGAAAAACTATTATCATTCAGCAGTGATGGCAGATGCTGTGTGGGCCACAGAGAAGAAAACTCATGGGGTGCAAATGGCCCCAGGGGTGTGTGGTTTCCTATCCCTAGCCTCATTTGGTCTGTCAATTGTCATAGTTCTGCTTGCCACAGCGGAGGCATTAGATTGGAGTGAAATCACAACAGAGCTGGTTTCATGGACCTGATTCTTTAGCTAAGCTGGCACCAGCCTGTGCATTCTCTAAAGTGTGCCAGCTGGTAATGGTGCCCAAGAGACCTTTCTCCAGCTGGGGATAACTCAAGCATAATCACCACAATGCACCCTTTCTGCCAGGACTGCAAAGTCTGCAATGGAAACCCAGCAGCTGATTGCAGTTGGCCCCTGTGAGAATGTCCTCAGTCTCTTAGGAATTCTGAACTGCACATAAGTGACTGCATGCCTTATCTAGATTTTCATTACACAACCATCCTATTGCAATTCTCCCATCATTGCTTTGTTTCCCACATTTTCCATGGTGATTATTCATTTTTTAAAAATAAGTATATTTATATATTTAAAATGGTTTCTATAGCCATTGTTGAGGACCAATGTGGTGTAGTGGTTTGAGTGTTGGCCTGTGATCCCGGACACCAGGGTTCAAATCCCCATTCAGCCATGGAAACCCACTGGGTGACTTTTAGAAAGAAAGTCTTTACACTATGATCTGTTTTATGCTTGTCATTTGTGAGTATCTGCTGTTTAGTAGAGCGTGAGCATAGTGAACTGAGTGCTGGACTAGGACACCAGAAGACCAAAGTCCAAATCCTAGATCAGCCATAGAAACCCAATGGGTATACCTGGGCAATTCACACTCTCTCAGCCTCGGAGAAAGGCAAAGATACACACACACCCCAACAAATCTTGCCAAGAAAATGACATGATAGCTTAGTCTTAAGGTTGCCATAAGTTGGAAATGACTTGAAGGCCAGTGGCGTAGCAAAAATTTTTGCGCCTGGAGCAAAAGAGCCCCTTCTCCCCCACGTGCACCCCATTCTCCTTTCCTGGACTTGGGGACCAGCTCCCCTTCTCTCCTCTCAGCAAGTCCCTCCATGCTTCAGTCTTACCAGGAAAACAGAGCTGTCGGTCCCTCCATGGCTTCTGGTCACTCTGGGCCAGAAGATGGGTGGCTACCCAGGCAGGTCAGCCAGGGGCTTGGGGTACCTGCAGACAGCCACTAAGTTAAAATACATCCCCACCACAGTGGTGGTGGCAGCGGCCAGCCCATTCAGCCGAGGCAGGCTAGTAAGGAGGTTGTTGCTGGTGGCAGCAGAAGCAGTGGCCATGGGTCAGCTGCGAATGTTGCTGATGCCATGTAGGGTGCTGAGCCTGTGTCTTGAGACCACCAACCGCACCAGATGTCTTGAAGCTGGCGGAGGTCTGGAGGGCATAGAGGAAGAAGGAGGTCTTCATCTCAGCCATGTTGTGCCGCCCAGGGCAGACTGCCCCTCCAGCTAGCCACTATTGAAGGCACACAACAACAACAACAACAACAACAACAACAACAACAACCATTGTTATATAAATATTTCAATAGCACTTTGTCAAGGTTCAAAAGTCTTCTCAGACTGATTTGCAAAATCAAACAACAGAAGACAGTAAATTATTATTTCTCTTTATTATTTCTTCCATTTACATGGCTGCCCTTAAATATTCTCAATGTGGAAAAGTATAAAAGAAATACAAATAGAAAAATGCAAGCATTTAAAAGTTGGAAAAAACTATACAAAAATTATTTCTAGCAAAAACATGGGAGCCAGTGCAATGAGGCAGTTTGAGTATAGGACTCTGACGCCATTTCCTCACGAGTCTGTTATAGCGCGATGATTCCACTTTCAACCTCCTATGGAATCCTGGGGTTTGCAGTTTCGGGAGGGGCCAGTCGTGAGGAAATGGCCTGAGAGAAGAGGATCAGAATCCCTGCTCAGATACAGAAACATGCTGGATGACCTTGGGAAAATCTCAGCCTCAGAGGAACACAATGGCAACCCTCGTCTGAATAAATCCTGCCTGGAAAAACCATAATAGGGACACCTTAGGGTCACCATGAGTCAGAAATGACTTGAAGGCACATAACAGCAACATTAAGAACAAACAGAAACATAATAAAACAATTGAGACAGCTTAGATCAAGATTATACGGTGAGAAACCAAGATTTGTTTAAAACATATGTTTATTGCAAAGACTTGAGTGAGTGAACTATGGCCGAGATCCCACACTGATACTGCACAATGTAAATAGTCACCAGTGATGTCATGCTTCCATTATTCACCCCTACCCTGGATAGCAACAGAGGACAATGAACGTGCATCAGAAGCCAATGGCTATCAGCATGTAACACAATGCACCAATGAATATTTGCATACTGATTTCTGAACTTCCAAGCGCAACTGCTATGCACAATGGTTCTGCATGCAGAGCTCTACTTCTGCTGCCATCAGCTGGATGACTGTTGTCCATGGTCCACAAGAAATTCCCTGCATGCACAGTGCAACTTACACCTGGGTATGTTATGAACGGGATGGCAGAAATAATTAATTAAAAGAACAGTTTTTAAATGTCACTACAGTACCTGTTAAAAATAAATCTATCAGGAAGAGTTAAAACCAAAACCTAAAGAAGATAATTCAGCATCAATTAAAAGATACTTCCAGGTCTTTCAAGCCCACTTAAAAATGAGGAGGGGGGCAATTCTTACAGAGAAGCATTTCACAAAGGAGTGGAGTCATGGAGGATCTCTTGCCTACAGGCTGGATGCAGTCCTTAGGGTTTCCCCATCCAATCCACTAGCATCTTCACCAGACCCTGGGTCCCTTCCAAGTGAGAAAAATCAACCATTGATTGAGCATAAGAACATTTCCCTCCCAAGTAAAGGAAGTGGAGCCCCGGGGAGAAAGCTTGTGAGCCATTCAATCTGATGCTTGTCCTGTTTACTTATAAATAAACATGAAGGCAGATGGTTTTTCCTGTTTATTTATTTGAGTAGATACATGGAAATTTGGTGTTTCAAATGTAGTTGAAGAGTGCTATGGATTAATTCAATCCTACTTTCTGCGACCTACAAAGTCTTGCTTATTTCTGAATAGGGCCATTTCCGCACTAGACTGTTATAGCACTATTCCACTTTCAACATCCTATGGAATCCTTGGATTTGCAGTTTAGAGAGGGGCCTTTGAGGCCCCTCCCTAAATTGAAAACCCCAGGATTCCATAGGATGCTGAAAGTGGAATAATAGTGCTATAACAGTCTAGTGCAGAAATGGCCCTAGGTTTAAAACCAGTAAGAATCACATTTTGGTCCTGCCCACTCTGGGTTTGCCCACAGCTGAAATGCAGCCTGTTAAAATGCAATATTAAACCAATATACCACTCGAAGCACACTGATCATATTTGATTTTGGAAGCTAAGCAGGGCCAGACCTGGTTAGTACTTGGGTGGAAGATCACCAGTTCTCAGTGTTGCGCTAGGTGGGTCAACGGTCTGACATGGCATAAGGTGGGTTTCTGCAGTCATAAAGCAGAGATGAGCAACTGTGGTGGGAGAGGGGTGAGTTTTTGTTCCTGCTGCCCCTCACCGCAAAGGTCAACCGTTGCATTTCAGATGCACCAAGAGTGACAGGGTATCAATTCCAACTGCCATTTTGGCTGATTTGTGGTAAGTTTTTATTATATATATATAATTTTGAAATGGTTTGGAGTTGTAGAAGAAAACAGCTGAATCTGCAGTTTGGGACTCCTTGTGCCAGATTTCAAGTGAAAAACTGCTGCCCAAATTGGTAGGAGCTGGAGGTTTGGACATTACCAGGCAGCTTCATAAAAAGGACAGATACCAAATTTCTCCCTAGCCCTGTCAAGGTCCTCCATTAAAAATGCCTTATCACTTGCGCATGCCTATCTGCTAGGTCTCAGCAGGCAAGCCCCTTAGCAGGGCCTCATTGGCTCACCTTAGGACCCCAGAGGGATTTGCCATAGCTGTGTGTGGTCCTTGATTTGCCACCAGATCATTTTCCCCCCTTTGTGAGTCAATTTCATAACCCCAGACTAGAATCCTTAGCTTTTTGATAGTCCTGTCATTGCAATGTTCATATGTGCATAGATTTGAAAGCCTAAAACTTTCTTGTAGATATGTTGCTGTAAGCCTACTCTCATGCGCTGGGGCCGGGCAGATCAATGAGACCAATCAGGATTACTTTGAGATATAACCAGGAAGTGAGGGACTATTAACAAAGCTCTGCAAATGGACATGGGACCAGTATATTTGGGGGAAATAAACAACATTCCCATTTGTTTCAAATAAGTGTCCCAGATTTTCAAAGATGCTTTGTCAGCTTTGCTGCCATTACTACAGAGCAGCCAAGCAGGACTGACACATTCTTAAAACATTATTTTTAGTCCAATTTCAACAAGTATTCAAAATTAAGGTGCAAGACTAAAAACTGGAGAAAGCCCTTTAACCTTTAATGATTGTGCAAAAGAAGGAATTTCTGCAGGTATTGCTTTTCACTTAAGTGCTTGTCAAGCAATACCCACAGAAATTCCCTCTACCGTGCAACCATTAAAGATACAGGAGCCATCTCCGGTTTTCAGTCTGGCAACCCTAATTCAAATTTGAATTTACTTACAAGTCAGTGGGTCTAAGAGGGGTGCCCATGAGCCATGCTTTGCCTAGCCCTAATGAATTGGATCACACCGTTTTATACAATCCATACTTAAGAAATGGTTCTTACAGTCAATGGGTATCCCATTTGTGGCATATGATGGGGGAGAACCACAGGCTATTAGGAAATTTGAGAAATAGAACTGGATCCCCCAAGCAGAGTAACCCATTTGGCAAGACAGAAATTGAAAACAACCAATTTCCCGCCCACTCCCACATGTGTCTTTTCCGCACTAGACTATTATGGTGCTACAATTCCACTTTCAACCTCCTATGAAATCCTGGGGCTTGCAGTTTCAGGAGGGGCCAGCTGACCCCTCCCGAAACTGCAAACCCCAGGATTCCATAGGTGGTTGAAAGTGGAATCATAGCACTATAACAATCTAGTGCAGAAATGGCCATGGTCTAGCACAAAAAGAAACAACCTTAGTCTTCTTTGTAAACACATAAAAGTAGTTTTACATACAAATTACTTGTTCATAATCAAACACAGGAGTAATAAAGCTGAGAGACAGAAGAAGGAGAGGAAAGAAGAAAGGACTGAGAAAGAAGTTACATGTTAGAATGACAGAGAGAGAAAGTGGGTGTGATAAAACAAGCAAACAGGAACTCACCATAATGTAAACCAGCAACTAGGAATATAAGCATGCAGAGGTTGCTAACACTAAAGCCCTCTCTGCACAACAATGGTGTCCTGGCATGGGGAAGCAAGAGGAATGGGACTGTGATGACGCTTCCACTTGATGTCCCATCCTCATGTCACCAGCCGGCATGATTGGCAGGCATATCATTGACAGAGCTTCTCCATCAATGACCCCTAATCGCACAACACTCCCATCCTTCCCAGCCATGCTGAAGAGCCAGAAGCATGATGGATGTGCTTTCTTCCCCAGCACAGCATGAGAAAGAACCTGGCTACACTGCAGAAGGAAGAGGCATGTCCCTCGCACTCCCTTCCACAGGGAGCGGGTTGGGTGCAGAGGGAAGCATTCCTGTCCTGCTCTCTTCCCAGCAAAGGTGCTGCCAGGATCACAACCAGAGGACAACAGGATTAGATAAGGGGTAGGAATGGCCTAAGTCTAAAACAGGGTGCCATCTTCCTTCTGTTGTACTAAACTCTTTCCCATACGCCTCTGTGGTTTTACACTATAGGCTTCTTGGCAATGGTGGGAGAACCAGAAGCTAGCTGGCAGGCTGGAGGAGTGAGGCTCTTCCAGATGGATGTAGCACAGGATTCCCCCTGTCAGATCTGCCTGGGGAGCTTAAAGTTGTTGCTTCTGCCATGTTGTTCACATACAAGAACCGCATTCAGTATCCATTGTTTATTGTACTTCACTTCCAAGCGAGCTGTCTGCATCATCACAGGGCCTGCAAAACTCAATGTTTTCTTCTGTTCTGTTTTTTGCCTCTGGTGTCTTTGGGATGCTGACTGTGCCTATCATGTAGTAACCACTCATCATCTAGAATCATTATATAAACCAAGGCAGTACAAAGCCAGCAAGATGACATTCACATGGCTGGAATAGGAATTAACCCCAATTATTAAAGGCAACTGGAAAATCAAATGGCAAAGTCAAGAACATGCGGCCCCCTTCAGGGCTACTGGGCTTAGTTTCTAGTTATTTGGAAATAGATCTTTATGAATCCTAGCTCTCCAGATGGGAAATTGGGTTAATCCACTGAAAGGAGAAGTTTGGGGTGGGGGAATACTAATGGAGAAATCAGACTGAATATACAATACGGGAATGGCTGGAATTGAGAACATAAGGATCAGAGGGACTTAAAATCCTTCCTGTTTGGAATAACCCTTTTGTTTTCTTATTCTAACAAAGCAAAAAGAAACTGAAGTGGAAAGGGTGACAGACAATTCCACAGGTCCTTTCGGAAGAATTTAATGAAAATTTAACATCATCACATATTGAGCCAAAGCAATTTCTTCAGGAGGCAATTAGAGAGTTAACAGAGAAAATACTCTTGCTGTGCAGGCATTCTTAAAAATCTTAACACTGGTTGACACTGCTAAAAATAAAGCAAAACAACAGAAAAAAAATGTCCTTTTTATTTTCCAAAGTCATACAAAAGAGAACCAAAAAAATCACCAAAAATTGGAATGCATGATTTTAAAAAAAAGGAATTAGATACAGTAAAAGGCAACCAAACATCCAGATAAATGTCCATAAGAAATTGTCATTTATATTCCACATGGTCAAATTATGAAAGAATTACAAAGGGCCTCAGCCTACTGAATGATAGGAGGTATGTATTTTTCCTCTAGTATTTCAGGATGAGGTTTTTTTGGGTGGGAGGCAGCAAAGGTCACAGAGAATCCATTTTCATATCTGCAACTACACAGCTAACATAAATTCTTCCACACTATCTTGTATGCAGTTATGCGGCTGAATGGAGAAAGGCTGGTGCTGAGTAGGCTCTGTCCATCCCATGGGAAACCAATCATTCTCTTATTGGCAACTGTCCTTTTTCCAGGGCCTTCTAAGGGGCAAAGGATAGCAAAGAAGAGGACATTCCATAACCAGGATATCATAGGAAAGTGGGCTGTCTTCTGTATCTTCACATACTGCATTGTGTTCATTGATTGGACACAGCAGATCTTAAAGCTCAGGAAAATATATATATATAAGGCGAGGCACACTTTCAAGTACTGAGATTCCAGGCCATAGAGAGCTTTAAATGTCATCACCAGCACCCTGCTAATCCCATACTCTACCCTGCAACCTCTTTCCTATCTTTATATTGCTTTTAAAAATTGCAACAAGGGAGAGAACCTGCCTGATCTGTCAGTACACTAGAAATATCACCTGATCCAAGAATATTTGAAACTTTTTAGAGATATAGATGTGGCACTTTAACATCACATGACCTCAGCCTGGAGCATAATACTTGATATGATCCACCCACAGTAAATACCACAGTCTGGAATATTCCGCCCTCTCTAGAACTGCAGGGCTCCTTGATTCATATCAGTGCAGCTGAGGAAGCAGTCACTGAAGACAAAGCAGCTAAAGTAAAAATAGTCTGCTTTATAACTCAAATATTTCTGTTGTGTGAGTCATGGTAATCAAGTGTGAGGGTGCTGAACTGTATCCTTCCTGGATCCAAGACTAGTATGTATGATATACTGCTTGGTGCTTTCAAAGTAGTCCATATGTGTAAATGCATGTGTTGAATGCACATGCAATTTGTGTCTGTGTATACCCATGAGTGCGTGCACAAAAACAATATCCAAACCCTACAAACTAACTTTTAAAGAATGAACAGACACACTACTGAATATTTATGTGACTTTGTTGCAAATTATATAGCAACCAATATTGTGTGACAACAGATTCTTGGTGCCATGGACAAAGTTCTAATTGTCTCCCTGCCCAAGTTGTGAAAGGTGGGAGGTAGTATGGGATCTCTCAAGCAGAATGATCAACTTGACAAGGCAGAAGCTGAACAATAAGAAGTTCCATGCCGACCTATGCACCCACAGGGTCTAGCAAAGAAAGTAAACAAGGTTAGTCATCTTTGTAAGATATATAAAAGTAGCTTTATTTACAAATTACTTATTCATATTGAAACACATGGTTTAATAACGGAGAAAGAGGGAAAAGAAAATGACTGCAGTTGCATTAATAAAGGAAGAGAGCAGATATGGTAAAAGGAAACAGGAAGCAATTAGTGAGTATAGGCATGCGAAGGTTGTTAATCCTAGCCTCCTCCTTACACAATAGATAAGCCAGCCAATGACAGCCATACCTTCATTTCCAGAAATTCCCTCCGCTGATGCTATGCTATGCAATTCTCCTAACTATATGCACTCAGTAAAGAATTTGAAAATTTACTTAACATCAAGTGCGGGAAACGTTTACCTTCCCGATGTTGTTGGATTCCAGTAGCTACCATACCAACACAGTATGGCTAATGGAAAGGGCTAGCAAGACTGTAGTTCAATAATCTCTAAAAGGCTATAGGTTCTCCATTTTTGCTGTAGGTGTTAGTGTATCACTGTTTTCTAAAAATCTGTTGAGTTTCCTGTTCTGGCTTTGCTCATACATGAAGGCCTACTTCTCTGCACCTAAACTCCCTCAACAATGCAATCGAGTGGACATTTTTCCCTTCTCTCAGGAGACCAAAATAAACTGGATATACTTAGTTAAGAAAATATTCGATGGCCAGGTCCAATGGTGAGAAATGGTGCCTTTTTGGACAGAAATTATACCCCTGCAAAGATGGGAAATTGTTAATATGAAAAGTGACATTTCTCACCTTTGGCCTGATCATATTGTTCTCAGTAGTCAATGCTAACTTAGACCATAACTTAACTTTAGATTGTTAAGCCTGAGAGCAGGGAAATGTTTAGTTGTTCTTTTACTTGTAAAGTGAAATGTACAGTGATGGCACTAGATAAATAAATGAATAATAATTAATAATAATAATAATAATTATAATTATAATAATACCAATAACAACAACTTCCAATGGTTGCGAAATACCATCCCCTTACAGCCCAATTGGCACCAACTCTTGTAATTCCTGTGACAAGTCCAAAAATGCCTTTTTAGGAAATCCTTGTATCCAACTTGCAATTTATTTGTGTTTTAAATTGTTTTAGTGGGTTTTAAATTGTCTTTTTAAAAGTGATAAATAGTTTAATATTCTTTTAGGACTTTTAAAGGTATTCTTATTGTTTTAAACTTCTCTAAATTTATTTTATTGTATGTATCCCTGAGATATTGTCATGCCACCCTGAGGGTGGGATATAAATCTTTAAACCAACCAACCAACAAGCAAACAAATCAGGTACCAGGACAGGTCAATTTAGTTCATAAGGGTCAGTTTATTAATTTTTTTTAAGCATTACCAAAATACGCAAACTTTTTTCATATTTGAAAAAGAAATCACTTGAGATTTCTAAAAAAAGAGCATGGAGGCAGAACCGAAACTGACAAATTCATTGATTCAAGTGTTAGGTGTAGAGTGTTTTGCTCTGAAATGTCTGGGTTTCAACCCCTGTGAATTTAATCATGTTAATCCTTTTCTCCTTTTTCCTGATAGGCTCCTTTCCTTTTAATACCTATATGCAAGCAAATACAACATGATCTTCGCCATGATGGGAGTACGTGTTCCTGTTAAATTTGAGAGTATAAGTGGATAAGAATTCCATTTTGGATCACTTTTAATCCAAAAATGTCTTCCAATTTGGAACAAAAAAGACAAATCAAACCAGTAACAGCTGGTAGCACCCGTGTCAACAGGATGATGAATCTAGGTTTAATTCAGTCTTCATTGGAGCTCTCTAAGGTGCTGGATGCTATTCCTAAACAGGTTTGGCACCTTGAACAGCTCCTTTAAAACAAACCAAAACTTGGAACAGGTTCATCTATCTAATGATACAGGAATCACCAGCCAGCATTAGTTCAAAGGAGGAGAAAGAGAAACTGCTTGATTCCCCACTGCTCACTCCGAGACCAGAGGAAAAGTTGTTGGAGTGTTCAATTCATTTCACTTTCATTACAAGATGGACAAATTTGTATGGCAAATGGGGTCATTAAGAAATTTCAGTGTCTTCCTTCCCAAAATCTCACTGAATACATGGGACTACTCACACAGTTCTTTAGATCCCAGTCTATGTGCAGAATTCTATCTACAAACCACAATTAAGACATTCAATGGATATTCTTCATGTGTTAATGTTTTTCTATGTGGAATATTCACCTTGGTCAAGTCACACTCTTTCAGCCTAAGAGAAAGGCAATGGTGAACTTCTTGCTTAGGGAGGACTCTTGGCTATATGATCCACAACATGTAGACCCACTTTTGCACATCTGAAAGTCGGCGCATCCTTCCCTTGACATTTGTTATTGTTGTTTCTTCGTTCAAACAAAAGAAGTCACCTCACCTATCCACTTTTCGAAGCTATTGCGGTCCAAATGACAATAAATAACTACTTTAAATAAATATCTATAATGTATGACAACATGCTATTTGAACCCTAATGGCTCTCAAATGAATCCTGGGATCCTTTTGGTGACATACACATACATGACTCAGGCCATTCCTGCACTAGACTGTTATAGTGCTATTATTCCAATTTCAACATCAACCTCAAAGGCCTCTCCCTAAACTGCAAATCCCAGGATTCCATAGGATGTTGAAAGTGGAATAATAGCACTATACAGTCTAGTGTGGAAATGGCCTCAGAGGTAAAGTATGCATTTGTCTTCTTTTTTTCTTTTTGACTTTGTGAAAAGATCTACTTGCTACCTTCTTGTACAATGTCAAACTCTTCCCATAGCTGTCAACTTTGGAGTTGCTGTCATGGCCGTTTGCTGGCGTAGACCCAAGAACCAGGAGAGATGACCAAACACTGCCTACATTGGTTGCTGTTCTGCAACCACAGCAGGGGAAGAAGGAGGTATTTTCCTTGAGAAATAGTTATTTGCACTGTAGCCATGTATACATGAATTTCTCCTGTACACTTTTTCCCCCTCAGGATAAATTGTTATTCCCTTATCAAGTTAAGAGAATCATATGCAATGCCAGACAGGAAAGTTCAACCATTTTGTGCACAAAAAGCTAATTCAGATTCTGCACAGCGAGGGAGCAGCTGCATTACTTCTAGAGTCAACACCATAAATCCAACTCCTTTGCCTACATCATTTAAAATAAAAGGTATTCAGTGAAATAATTTCACATTAGTAATGCTAAGGAGGGGCTCCCAAGAAATCAATATTCAGTGAAAGGGAAAAGGAGAACATGGCAGTGAGATCATACTTGCTTTTTTGAAAAACATGACCTAATCATTAATGTTACTGCTTAGCACTGAAGGAAAATGTGTAATGTGTTCCATTCTGTGAGGAGAGGGGAAGCCTTAGCAATCATTCTAAGTATTTTAGCCATCTTTGTATACTTATAATGCCCTTAAAAGACCATTCAGGAGCTATCTCAGGATCAAAAAAGTCAGACTTGGATTCAATATGTTCATACAGAAAACTCCCAGGCTAAAAACAGAGGGTCAAAGTTCCATATTCTCCCAATTTGGGAAGGATAGTCCCAATGAAATGTCATCCCACATTTCTAGCAGCTATGAAAATGTCCCAGTTTCTCTTTCCTTCTCCTACTTTCCCCCATTCTCCTCAGCTTACTTTTATTGCTGCAAACTGAGTTCAAGTTGCAAAAGTAATTTGCCCTCAGATAACTTAGCAGGAGAAAGAGGAAAGCAAGGGACAGAATCTTGCCCTTCCTAGCAGGCCCAAAGGCAAACTGTTGCAGCCTCTCCTTGCTTGTAGTTCTTCCTCATTAATAACTTTTACTATCTTGACCATATTCTGGTGTTGCTTGGCCACATGTGTCCCAGTTTTCATCTGTGAAATGTTGGAAGGTATGTAGTTCAACAGCAAACTGCATACTTTGTATGAAGGAAGTCACAGGTAGGAAACTGCGTTTTATTACTATGTTTTTAATTGCTTGTAGTAGGGATTTGAGTCCTGCAGAAGGGGATTGGGAAGATCTTTCGTTGTTCATCATGTCAGACCTTTACGATATAACTCCTGATTCAAGATCTCAGTCAGGTAGAATTGCCAGAAAGGCAATTCAAATTTTAAATAGGTCACATTGTCCTATGTTCAGGACAATGTGACCTATTTAAAATTTGAATTGACTTTTCTGGTACCTTTTCTGTTGTTCTCAAAAACGGTGGTTCAGAAGTGCCTGGGGCCGCAAAAAAAAAAAACTTTGGGTCTCATGTGACTCCAGGGCTACATTTTGCCAATCTATATTTTAGATTCAGATCCATGGTTGTTTTATGTACCCATTGCAAGGAGGAGGGGAAGTTGCAAGGTGTTAGAAAAGAGAGTAAAATGCTGGAAATGAGACCTTGCTCTTCACTTCTTAATTTAGAATATAATCCTAACTCACCAAAATGGATGAGGATGAGCTAAATTTACACAAGGTCAGATGAACCTGTATAGAATCCAACACCACTCTTAGCCTAGGGAATCTACAAACTACATAGGACTATCCTGGTCTAATTTTTTACTAGCATAGTGTCTGTTTCCTTGGTCTGGGGAAGGCTTGGGTCTGGCCTATCCAGAGTTTGGGATTAACTCATTGACCAACTCATTAAATCATCAATTCACTAAATTTTTCTAGTGATTTCACCTAACTTTCTAGGTTCTCAAATTAACACTGAGTTAAAAATATGTTTTAGTGAATTAGGTCTTTAGAATTCATTAGAAGTTAGAAATCATTGGTGTGCGTACCCCTCTCTGTACCACATTCAACAAAGCAGTAATGCCTGCTGCTTCAGGAAAGTTGGAGGAAAATATTAGAATTGGAGGAAATATGTCACGTGACTCTGTAGTTAAACAGACCAGCAACAGAGTGATTTATTTGCAAAGACAGCAGGGAGGAAGAAGTGGGGAGAAAGAGAGTTTTCTGCAACTCAGTCAACAGTTTGATATGTGGAACAGAAGAATAGCTGCAGTCAGGGAAGAAATTGTTAAAAAGAACAGAAAAGAAGAGAAAAGTCTGTCTGGGAATGGAATGGGGGTTTGGAGAATGATTTGTTCACTTACAACACCCTCAAGTACTCTGGGCATTTTCAGAATGCTTCCCCATAGCTTGTATGAGAGGAAAATGGCATTCTAATTGTGGAATGCATTGTGACTCTGTTCAGTAACTTCTCTCCCTCTAAGAATTATATTCTGGGCTGATTTCTACTGTATATCATGGTAAACCATTCCATTATTATACAGCCATCCCTCCATATTTGCTAGTGGAAAAACTGTGAATAACTCTAGGCCCTCCCAAACCATATGTAACATAGAAAAAAAGTATGATCACCATATTCAACCCACTATGGATTTCTCTGAGGCATCAGGGTTCCTTCATAAGGCAGAAGCGGGTGACTGGTAGGGCTTACTGCCACTTTCACTGCTGCCCCACACCATTTTTAATAGGGACTTACTAGCCTTGTTCACAGTTTCTCAGTCTCAGGAGGCTTGCAGTTCCTATTAAAAATGGCATAGGGCGGCAGCAAATAATCAAATCCACAAAAGTGAAACCAGCAAATGTGGACTGTAATCTAATTATTAATGTTTATTCTAATTATTAATGTTTATTCTAATTATTAATGTTTATTCTAATGAATTAACATCAGAATCCTAGATCACCGTCCATGTTACTTAACTTTATGTATACTTAGCTATGTAGCAGAGATCCTAGGAAACCGTGTTAGTGAATTTTGAAGATGCATAACAGGACATCAGCAAGAGTAACCAATGCATATTGATGCCCGATACACATTGGGACTGATGTGATGCACACTGGTGTTACTGCAGGTTAGGCCTCCTTGGAGATACCCCTAGATATCACTTTGATATCAATAATTTGGCTCTCTTCTACCACCCCTCCCCATGTGTTTTGAGAGGCCCCCGGACAAGCACAGACTAGGCTCGGCCACTAATTGCTGGACATTCCATTCTCCACCCAGGTAGGCCAGAAATAGCCAGATCCTTGCTTTAGGTGACCTCTCTGCAAACACCTTCATTATGTATGCACGCTGTCTACAAAGGACTCCCTGCCCCGAGCAGGAAACCTGGCAAGCTGAATACTCAACTGCCAAGCACTCTGCATTTGCACACTGGCTAACTTTTTGTCAATTTGGACTTGACTCAATCATGTTCAGTTCTGACCTTTCCAAAGCTTTGTCCCACTCCTAAATCGCATTGTCTTCCCCAAGTATGGCATAGCCTGCAGTCACATTTCCCTCTATAAAAACCCCTGATTCCAAGACCATCCTCGGATCACTCCTGAGTTCCAGACCATCTTGCTGCCGCTTTGCCTGGCGAGCTTCCCCTCAGCCCCACGTGCTGAGCTACATCGCACCCCAGCATCGCTCTCTATCTTATTTCCAGGCTCCAGGAACAGGTTCCATATCACCTGAATCAACTATCCCTCTCAAAAATCCCACTATCCAACTCAAACCTTTATTTTCCTTAGTTATCTGTGTGCGTGTGTTGCTTACATTGTGTGCCTGTATTTAATAAAGATCATTCATTATTTCCAACACGGTTTGCTTCTTGACTTGGCCTGACCCCGTAAACATTGGGTTACAAGATCCTGCTGCATTACCCTGCCTCTCGTTTTGCCAGCAGTGCTCTAAGCTAATTTTCCCCAAAGTGTGTTGTTGTTTGGTTATTTAGGTGTCCCTCCCGGGACCCCCAGTAAACAGGGTAACACTGGGGCTGATGCAATGTGCAATGGGACCAATGTGATGTGCATCTAATTCTGCATCAGTTCCATTGTATATTTATCCTCTTGTTCAACAGTCACTTTTCTGACTCTACTATATAGTAATGTAACTGCAGATCTCTACCAGATACAGACATTACGGAACTGCCCTATTCCAGTTCCTGCAAACATATGTCCACTTGTAAAGACTTAACTTCCAAACAGGATTCCAGCCTAATTTTGCAATTTCTTACATTTTACATTATGAAATTAATTTTTAAACTTATTGTTCCAAACTCTGGCATAACTTTGTTCCTCCCTTGTGCTGCCTGTTCTCTACTCTCTTTACCTGGTTCTTCCACTTGGCTGATTTCAGCTGACAGAACAGCCATGCCAGCAAATCCCTCTCTGGGTTAGACTGACACAAATGGGTTAGGCTGACACAAGTTTACATGGCGGAAGAGCAGTTCAACTACCAAAAGAAGCCTCTAGCTATTCCTAACCTCCTAGAACTGGCATATTTTTGACCTATTTTGCACTGCCTGCCTGCTACTTTCAAGTGACATGGAGGAAGATGCCCCATGGCCACTGTGGAGGGATGATCCATGTCCCTGTCCAGGTGGCTTTGTCCATAGAAGGAGGTTGAGGTGATATCAATGGAGGCTTGAGACTTCTAATTCAGCAGGGTGATGAATTTGCTCTCAGTTTCATTCCAAACAGTTAGGAGCAGCACTGAAACCTATCCCATGCATAGGTTCAACATCTTGAATAGTTCTATTAAAGTGGATACTTAAACCTTGAGCAGATTCACCATACGACTGATATAGGCGCCACCAGCCTTCATTGTGCACCATTTTTATTTATTTTTATCCCGCCTCTCCATATGGATTGTTTCCCTGTAGAAAGAGGATGTCTTCCCACCATTACAGGAAAGAGTTATATCACAATGAATACTCAAAGGTCATTGCTATGCCTCATGCAAGAAAATGAGGTTGGGAGGGGGAAATCCAATGGCTTGGAAAAGTTACTTTTTGGATGACAACTCCCAGTTTGGTCAGCATGTCTGTAGGAGTCTGGGAGCTGTTGTCTAAACAGTAAAAGTTAACAAGACTTGGGCCTACCTCATGTCCACATGCAAAATATATGGCATTGCCAAGAACCTCATGAAACTTCCTGTGTCCTACTATATTTTTTTCAAAACATTATACATCAAGCAATAATACTGTTTGTTCACATTAGCCAGATCATGCTTTGTTTCTTCTTCCCTAGACTTTTTTTCATCTGAAAAGCTGATACAGCTGTCCTCATTCTGACCTCTGCTAGTACACACAATGCAACCATTAAAAAAAAAAGAAAGAAAGAATATGTTCTTCTATAAATACGTTTATAGGCAGCAAAGGTGATTTACTGCCCACTTAGTTAATCCCTATAAAATAGCACAGCTGAACGCCTTTAAGCTGCATGCATACAAATGATTAATTAAACACACAGTTAAATCGCTTGACCTGGCACCATTCAGACCATTAAAACCATTACAGTAATGGAGCTTCCACTTTCCTTTAGGCATAAAGACTTTTGATGAATGTGCGTGTCTGTGTGTATGTCTATGTGCAGATATAGATATAGATAGATACAAGCCAAGAGAGGCTGAAGATTGGATAGCGAGCAAATGAATTCTTCCTGTTTTGATTAGGTATTCCCAGCAACTGTTTTTCTGCTTTTGATAATAATATAATATACCCCTGTACACTTATGAAAAGCATTGGGACAATTTAAACTAGGTGGGACTGCAAAAGTAAGGGTCTGGTCCTATGCACACTTACTCAGAAGACTCACTGAAACCAATGTGCCTTACTTTTGAGTGCATATGTTTGAGCTAGGGTTGTTGAAGTGAGACGTGTGGAGTATTCTACTGTTAATCAGTTAAATTGGTTGATTAGTCAGCTTAAAGAGTAAGCCAATTAATCACTCAAAGCTAATATTAAATTTCTCAGATTACTGGGGCTGAACATTAAAGACGTACATAGTTTTTTATCCTGTCTTTATGCAACTACAATAAATAGCATTCCTATTTAAGAAAATAGGAACCTGGTTTATACTGAGTCAGAGAATACCAGCTCCAACAACCCAGCTGATATTGTAGTAGTAACGGAGAAATATTTCCGTTAAACATTCTCTTGCATTCAGACAGTTAAAACCTGAAGTTCATAATGTAAAAAAATAGATCCTTCAAGATAGAAGTATGTTAATAAATAACTGAGTTGCCAAAGGAAGTTTTTTTTCTTTTCTCAATATCTTTTTTTTATTTCTCTCTTCTCTTATTAATATATATATATTCCATTTTTTATTTTTGCATGTAAAAAGATTTCTAAATGAGAACCTTTAAATCGATGCCTTAATATTTAATAATATGAGGTTTCAGTATTCGCAATATACAATTTATACAGATATCTATGTTATATATGGAATCTTTTTCTCTTGTAAAAATATAAATAAAACAAACCTTGCAGTTCTTTCTGATCCACATATATGATTTGTGAAACTGGAAGAATTATTTAAAAATAAATTGATTTTTTTCTCTACTATTTGGGCGGTCAAATTCAATTTAATATGAAGAAACTGGTAAATTCTTACCAAAACCAAACTGAAACAAAAAAATTTACCCGACTCAGTTTGATTGCACAACTACATGGAAGACATGCTAAAATGACAGTGCTTCAGAGTTAGCAATGAAACCATGTTCAAGCAATGCTAAGCCAATATAATGAACATTAATTGCAAGCTGCATTTTTATAGCAAACAAGGGTGGCTTAGAAAGTTTAATATAGTAAATTGCTTGTGTGGGCTTGTATCTTATGAGGAAATTCCACTTGTCAGCTCTGAGTATATAACTTAATGAGCTCTATGTAGGACAGGACACAGCCCAAGATATACAGCTACAACCCCAAAGGAGATTGGGGGTGATGGCATGTGGAATGCAAGCAATAAATGTGAAAAGGATGCCCCACACCTGCTTTTCAAGGATGGCATGCCACAAGCGAGCAGTGACATGGCATAGCTTGTTGGCATACCACCATGGTGAAGAAAAACGAATGAGACACATGCTGTGCCATCTATTTCCACAACAGACATACCACTCACTGCAACATCCTGCAACTTCTTCCCTTCTCTTTTAGACCCTTAATAACTTGTTGACAGTCGAGGTGATGTGATGAAGATGCGTGCACAGAATGGCTGGGATAATTCCCCTTTCAAATTCAATTCTCGGCACGTGAGGTCTTCTAAGGAATGTATCAAAGAAGCACAACATTCTGGCCATAGGCACAGAGTTAATCCTTATTTTAGCCAAGAATTGTAATAAAAACCATAGTCATCAAACGCTTATAAACTACTCTTAAGCGATAGACATGTTGTATTCCATTTCCCACAATAAATCAAAACTTTGTCCCACAAAAGGAAGTAGATTGTTCCAAAATATGTAATGTTTTCCCTGTAATATGTCCCTCCAGAGCTTGTGTGTTAGTTAGCACTGCTCAGCAGGAACAGAAGTTGCTGGTAGCTCGGGTTTCAGTTTGTTTCAAATGTGCTTAGTAGCCAAAGTGCATATACTCAGTTCACACCCATTTAATGTGCAATTCAGAATATGACTAAGATAGCCAGGTCCTATTATCCAGAGGCAACTCAAGAAACTTGGTTGCCTATGGCAAGAACAGGATACTGCCTGCTCCTTCCTGACTGGACTTGTAGTTGAACTGTACTTTAGTACTGATGATAGAAGAGGATTTTTGTTAATGGAAATGGGATGAGATTCTGTCTCTCCCATAGGGCAGGGGGTTGTCATTGCTTACCTCCCACCCCACCCCTAAGCACCTACCACCTGAGAGTGTTGCACTGCTTGCTTGCTTGCTTATTCATTGATAGATATCTCCAGTGATGTAGACTCAAGTCAGCTGAATCAGACTCAAGTTGGACTTAAGTCGCTTCAGTGATTCAACTCAGACTCAACTCGGCAATAAATGATGCACTGACTCAACTTAGCTCTAGATTTGTATATTTTTAGTGACTGGCTTGCTGCCCTTGGTTCAGTAACATAACTCATTTATCCCAAAACTTTACGACTTTGAACAACGCTTCCATCTCTTTTTCCCACTGGTCACATGACAATCTGTCTCAACCCCAAAGTGTGGGCACATTTCTTGGAGGCAAACTGTAAACGGATTCAGCAATAAGCTTGAGGCAGGCTTGAGGTCTGCTCAGCAACCTGTCCCTGATTCATACTGGAGGAGCCTTTTAAAACTTTTCCTAAGTGCAGAAGACAAGACTTGCTCCCAGAGTGCAGAGTGCATTTCTCAGAGGGGAACAGCAAATGTGTTAGACAACAGGCTTGAGGAAGAGGGATCCTTCCTTCTAAAGCCTTTGAAGGTTCTGTAATGAGAAGTAAGAAGGATCCTATTCCCCATTTCTGAAAAAGCCTCCAACTTCAGAAATGGGAAGTAAGAAGAATCTGATTTCCCATTTCAGAAGCTGCAGAGTCCTTTATACCCATTGAGACAATAGCTTCCAGCCTGTGGAATGAGGAATAAGAAGGGTCCTATTCCCACTTCCAAAGTTGCAGATGGGAAAATCACAAATGTGAAGTGCCAACTTTGCTTAATTTGTTAAAATTGACTTTTTTCAACGCTGTCCAAAAATGCTGGAATATAGGTCAGGGTATAAAGCTGGCTCCCAGACTTGAGACTTGACTTGAGCATATTTTCAAGGACTTCAGACTTGACTTGAGACTTGAAGTAAAAGACTTAAATACATCTCTGGATATCTCACCTTTCTCTCTACATGGGAACCAAGGTGGCTTACAAAAGTCTGAAAACAAGATCAAGCAATATATATATATATATATATATATATATATATATATATATATAGTTAAATAAGATATTATATTAAAACACCATTCAAAATAGTTATCATTTTAAAACATAACAGTAAAGATAAAAATACAGAAGACATACCCCATACAGCACTCATCTTTGGCCTACCTAAGAGTAGAACTGGATTTGCTATTACTAGCATTACAGATGGACTATTGGCACAATCCAGAGATCCACAAAATTTATAACCATAACTGCTCTTCAGACTGGGCTTCTCAAAGAACAACCTGCCTACTGTGGTACTGATGGCAAGATGGCAAGACATTTTTGAAACTCAAGGGAGAAAAAGATTTAAAAGATGAGAGGATTAAAACTCAAAAGAAGAAAATCCATGGCGATCCATTGCCTACATGCTGGCGTAAGCAGTTCACTGAAGCAAAAACTTCTGCAAGTAATACTTCTGTATGCAGAGCAGTCATCACAGCAGGAGTTCTCACAAATTAAAGGATGTTTCTGCAGTAAAACTGTTTAAATCATATCCTGTGGTGTACTGGAGCCAGGGCTCTCAGCATCAAAGTACCCAGACTTTTTGATTAGCAAGGGTGGCAACGGCTTCTGCAAGGGTGGTGATGACCTCCAGGCTTCCCTATTCTCTCTGAACTGAGCAGAGCAGAGCTGAAATCCTTACATAGCTTGGAGGAAATGAGTTTTTTTCCAGAAACAATACATATTTGATAGCTATCCCTACTATTATGCAAAGTATTTTCAAAAGACCGATTTGGATCCATCAGCTGTACAAAAGACCTACTCCCAATGGAGCTCTAAGTTGTTAAACTGGCTTGTTGGTATGGCTCAAGACCACTACCCATATTGTTTTATTCTTCTTTGGGGTGTATCTTTGTACACTGCCATGACAACTGTGTGCACTACAATATCCACTGCTCATGATCCTTTTGCATATTTAGCACAGTAATCAGTCAGGAAATGTTGTCCTTATTAATGATGTAATTCTTTGCTAATTTTGTTCACAAAGTAACCTAAGCAATCTTCTTCCCACTGTGCAGTTTTCAAAGACTATTTGCAACTTAGAATTTATTCTGCCCAAAATTTGCACAAGGTACTTTTGTGCAGAAAATGCTGTTTTCTGTGCAAAAACACTACATGTGAATTTGTGAAGAATAAGTTCCAAGCTGCAAATATTCTTGCCAGTCCAAGATTCTTCTCATTGGGGTTTTCTGAAACTTGTTTCAGACTTTTTCAACCTCGTTTCAAATATTTTTGAATATTTGTTCTACCCCTAGTTCTTACACAGGACTGAAGCCATCTCTAAATATACTCTTTTTTCTCACAAAAGCAGCTCCAACAATACCAAAAGACTTGGCAGCCTCCTCTTTTCACCACTAGACTGTGGGAAACTGTCAGCTAAATAAACGTTAAAGGTTATTGTTTGCCAACAATGTCTTCAAGTATCAGAGGCTTGTGCTACCACTAGTTCCTCCCTGTAGCTGTTGAGCAGAGGATTACTTCATCGCTGAGCAAGCAAGTCCACCTGCCATGATGCAAGTAGCACCCTAACTGTCAGGCCAAAGGCAGCAGATATACAGAAAATGCAGAGACTGGAGGTGACAAAACAGTGAACCAAGAAGGTAGGAGTCTGTTAAGACTGTTGTCTAGTAAGAGACCAAACCTTGTTCTAGATGCCTTTATAGGAGAGCTTGGGAAACTTACTTTTCTTTTTACTTTTTGGCCACTAGCCATGAACCATTGTGGCTGAGGGATCTTGGTGTAGAGCCAGAGGAAGTCATGGAGAACCAGTTTTTGTTTGGTGATGGAGCAATGTAGGAGCTTAAAGGAGCAAATACTTGTTTTTCCCCTTCCATGTCACTTCAGAACTAGAAGACCAATCCTGGTATGACTGCAGTCTTCAGAGAAAATTTAACCCCTCCCTCCCCTGTACATATAACCAGATTTATCACGTGAGTTGGCCTACGAATGCCTTGGGAAGGTGTTATGTAGCTGCTGTGCTAAATCAATAAGAAAACAGACTGACTCATATATCGATACATTATATGTATTCCTACCTTGTTACCCAAAGTCTTTACTTTCAGCAACATGGTGTCCTTCAGATATTTTGGGATACAGATCCCATTAGCTCTATATAGCATAGTTAATTAGCAGGGATTACGTAAGTTGTAGTGCAATATGCATGGAGGCTACGAGGGGGTGACTATTTTTCTGAATATGGTTGCTGACGTTCACCAAGTAGGCACTAGTGTGAAAACCAGGAGCTTCTCAGTTTAAGTATTGGATGACTAGGGGCCTTTCCATACTACACTGTTATAGCGCTATTGTTACCCTGATTTCTGGGGGTCCCGGGAGGGACACCTAAGTGCACTCCAAATATTACTAAGTTGGGGGAATTAGCAAGGAGCACAAGCTAGCAATACGAGAGACAGGGTAACATAGCGAGATCTTTAACCCTATGTTTATGGGGTCGGGCCGTGACAAGAACTAGGCAAGTTGTTCAATTAAAAGATTTTATTAAACTTTCCTTAATTAAGCAAACAACACACATGCACTCACACACTCATCCAAGAACTATAGAAGCAGAAAGTGAGGAAAATTGATAGGGGTTTTCAGAGGGTTTCTGGGGTGATACTCCACCTGATCCTGCAGTCCGGTAAAAGAGAAGATAGAGATCAAGGCTTGGGTTCGTGGTTTCCCAGCACGTGAAGGCTGAGGGGAGGCTCTCTGAACAGAGCGGCAGCAGTTTGGGATACAAGGCATGAGCGTTCTGACAAGGAGCTCAAACTTGGGGTTTTTATAGGGAAGATTGTACAGGGAGGCTAACCCTCTCCCGAGGAGAACAATAGGGTTTTTAGTGGAGACAAAGCCTCCGAAAAGTCAAAATTAGAATTGATGAGATTTGGCCAGCGCTGCCAATTATTAGAACAGTATGAAGATGAGGAGCACTTAGCGTTTGTATAGAGCAAGCCGTTCCGGGCTGAGAGCCCCTTGCATTTGCTTAATGATCGGCTGTGTCTGGGGACACTACTGGCTGTGCAACAGATAGTTGTTTACTGGCCTAGACCTAGCGTGCATAACTAAGGCCATGCAGCCGCGCCTGCCTCCACAGGCTTTCCGTGACCTGATCAGACATGTGGAGTTCATTTTATGGAGTGTCATGTGGAAATATTAGCCATAACCAATATGAAATTGTAGGCCTCAGGCTGGGGCCAGATAACCGCAGTAACACTATTATTCCACTTTCAGCAACCTATGGAATCCTGGAGTTTGCAGTTTAGGGAGGGACATTTAGAATTCTCAGCCAGACTCTTTGGTCTCAGTGAACTACAAACCCCAGAATTCCACAGGATGTTGAAAGTGGAATAACAGCACTTTAACAGTGTAGTGCAGAAAGGCCCTTTCACAAAAATATGTGTGAACAGAGGAATATGAGAGCAGAGCCTAGAAAAGATACTTTTTAAAGTAATGCACCCAGAATTACCCAGTGCAAAAAAAAAGTAATTTTCCCAAGCTCTGTGGAGTAAAGCAAAAGTGTCTGAACTACTTGGTCTATGCCATACTTTCTAAGTGACAAAATGCAAGCCCTCAAAACAAAGCAACTATTTCATCAGAACTTCGGCTTCTCTTCCTTCTGCCTAACTTCTACCTGGAGCACTTTCTGTTCCAACCTCAAACTTTGAAGAAAGCCGAGCAGTCATTCTTCTTCCTCCTGGCAGTTTGAGCCCTCTAGGTTTCATCTGAGTTCACAGGGAGTTCACTCAACTCTCCAAGCACTAAGTTCAAGCCCTGAAATTCAACCCATAAGAAGGTCTCCTCTCCTGACGATTTTCTTTGGTGACTCAAGTAAGTTCTTTTCAAAGCTAGCATTCCCTCTACCTCTATGGAAAAGTTTCCTTTCAATGAAACTGCTTCCAAACAGTTCATAAAGGGCTATAAATAATAGGATGAATGGCAGCAACCCTACATTCATTTACCTCAGAACGAATCCCACTGAACTCAGTAGCAATAGACATGAATAAGATTGCACTATTAAACTATTTTTCCCCTAAAAATAAAACAGCAACTGAAGTGCAACGTTAGCACTAGTAAGTAGAATGCTTGAGATGTTACTACTATCAATGAGGGATAACATGTACTCCAGCTATACTTATTTAGTAGATACTATATCCAATTGATGAGGAAATTTTTCTACCCTGTCTCCTTAACTATAGGTTCTTGCATTGCTAGCCTTAGCAAGTTAACAGTGGAAAATTTCCAAGGAAACTGTACCTACATTATCCCCTGACACACATACTCTCTGAACACTTTGTTCAAATGAGGGCTGGAATCCTCTGTCACAGTGCACATTACATAACTTTACATATACTTAGGCACGTAGCAAAGATGCTAAGAAACCCTATTAGTAAATTGCGAAGATGTGTAACAGAACACCGACAAGTGTGTCACTATGTGCATCAG